>UESW01004225.1:610163-993035 GCA_900491605.1 Calamus simplicifolius | reverse complement strand
CAATTTCAATGAAAATGATAAACTAAAGAAGGAAGTTGATAAATATAAAAGTATTGTTGATAAATTCACTTATAGTTCAGAAAAACTTAATTTATTGTTAAGTAATCAAAGAGCTATATATGATAAGGCTGGTTTAGGATATAGACCTAATTTGAAACAAAAATTTGTCAAAAACTTTTTTAAAAGGAACAAAACAATGATAATGTTACATGTCATTACTGTAACAAGAAGGGACACAAAGTTTTTGAATGCAATTTTAAGAAAATAGATAAGAAGATAAATAGTAAAGGAAAGAAAATTTGGGTTCCAAAGGAACAATTTTTATGCTACTAACCATGAAGGACCCAAGAAAGCTTGGGTACCTAAATATAAGACTTAATTATTTTTGCAGGAGTGTCTTGCGGCCAAAAGATCAAAGAGAAAGTGGTATCTCGATAGCGGCTGCTCAAGGCACATGACGGGTGACAAGGATCAATTCATCACCCTTGAAAGCAAAAGAGGAGGAGTAGTTACATTTGGTGACAATGGCAAAGGCCAAATCTTGGGGTTTGGTAACATTCAAATAACTCCCTCCACATATATTGAAAATGTCTTATATGTTGATGGTTTGAAACATAATTTAATTAGCATTAGTCAATTATGTGATAAAGGTTTTAAAGTATCATTTGAATCTTCTATATGCACAGTTTCTAATCCCATTGATAATAGCATTGTTTTTATTGGAAATAGAAATGGCAATGTATACCTGATTGATTTAGACAATTTGTCTACTAGTAATCATTGCTTAGTTGCTAATAATGCTAATATAAATGAGATTGGTTGGTTGTGGCATCGTAGATTAGGTCATGCAAGCACACACCTTATTTCAAAATTAATTAGAATGGATTTAGTAAAAGGACTTCCACAATTAGATTTTGAAAATAATAAAATTTGTGATGCATGTCAATTTGGAAAACAAACTAGAAATTCTTTCAAAACTAAAAATATTGTTTCCACTTCTAGGCCACTTGAACTACTTCACATGGATCTTTTTGGACCTACTAGAACCACAAGTCTAGGAGGAAAGAAATATGGTCTTGTGATTGTAGATGATTACTCTAGATACACTTGGGTATTATTTTTAGCTCATAAGGATGAGACCTTTCCACTATTTTTGAAATTCTTCAAGAAGGTCACAAATGAGAAAAACAACACCATAGTGTCTCTAAGAAGTGATCATGGCCGAATTTGAAAATCATTTATTTAAAAATTTTTGCATAGAAAATGGCATCCATCATAATTTTTCTGCACCTAGAACACCGCAACAAAATGGTGTAGTTGAAAGAAAAAATAGAACCCTAGAAGACATGGCCCGTACCATGCTATGTGAAAGCAACTTACCAAAATACTTTTGGGCAGAAGCTATAAACACGGCATGCTACATCCTTAATAGAGCTTTAATTAGGCCAATCATTAAGAAAACACCTTATGAACTATGGAATAATAGAAAACCAAACATAAGTTATTTTCATGCATTTGGTTGTAAGTGTTTCATTCATAATAATGGCAAAGATAATCTAGGAAAATTTGATGCAAAATCTGATGAAGGCATATTCTTAGGATATTCAACATCTAGTAAAGCTATAGAGTATTTAACAAGAGAAACTTAATTGTAGAAGAATCTATTCATGTAATTTTGATGAATCTTTAGCATCAAGTTCTAAAAAGATTGATGATGAGGAAGATACAAACATTCTAGAAAGAGACATTGAAAAATTAAATATAGATGTATCTTCAGATCATGAACAAGAAGCTAAAGATAATGATTCTCCTAGTGTTGATGTTGTTGATGCAAATCGTAATGATATAGATCTACCTAGAGATTGGAGATATGCCTATGGTCATCCAAGAGAATTAATTATAGGTGATCCATCTCAAGGAGTAAGAACTAGATCATCAATGAGAAACATCAATAATCATCTTGCATTTGTATCTCAAATTGAACCTAAAACTATTGAAGAAGCTGAAAAAGATAATAACTGGATGTTAGCCATGCAAGAAGAATTAAATCAATTTACTAGAAATAATGTTTGGACATTAGTAGATAGACCTAAAGATCATTCTGTAATAGGATCAAAATGGGTATTTAGAAATAAATTAGACGAAAATGGCATAGTAATTAGAAACAAAGCTAGATTAGTTGCAAAAGGATATAATCAAGAAGAAGGAATTGATTTTGATGAAACTTTTGCACCTGTAGCTAGACTTGAAGCAATTAGATTGTTACTTGCATTTGCATGTCATATGCATATCAATTTATTTCAAATGGATGTTAAAAGCGCATTTTTAAATGGATTTATAAATGAAGAAGTTTTTGTTGAACAACCACCGGGATTTGAAGATCATGAATTTCCAAATCATGTTTTTAAATTACACAAAGCACTATACGGTTTGAAACAAGCACCTAGGGCTTGGTATGAAAGATTAAGTAAATTTCTGATTGAAAATGATTTTGTAAGAGGAAATGTCGATAAAACACTATTTTTGAAAACAAAAGACAAAGATTTATTAGTAGTACAATATATGATGATATTATTTTCGGTGCTACTAACAATTTGTTATGTCAAGAATTTGCTAAGTTAATGCAGGGTGAGTTTGAAATGAGTATGATGGGAGAACTCAACTTCTTCCTAGGACTTCAAATCAAACAAAGCAAAGAGGAATCTTCATCAATCAAGCCAAATACACAAAAGAACTGCTCAAGAAATTTGGAATGGAGTCAATCAAACCACTTGGGACACCTATGAGTCCTTCGTGCAAATTGGACAAAGATGAAGATGGTAAGAAAGTAGATCAAAAACATTACAGAGGTATGATTGGATCTCTTCTTTACTTAACAGCTAGTAGACCAGATATTATGTTTGCAGTATGTCTATGTGCTAGATTTCAATCTGAACCTAAAGAATCTCACTTAATTGCTGTAAAAAGAATTTTAAGATATTTAAGTGGAACTAAAAATGTAGGTTTATGGTACTCTAGAGACTCAACCTTAAATTTAATTGCATATTCTGATTCTGACTATGCTGGATGTAAATTGGATAGAAAAAGCACAAGTGGTGCATGTCAATTCTTAGGATGTAACTTAATCTCTTGGTTTAGCAAAAAGCAAAATTCGGTTGCATTATCTACTGCTGAAGCAGAATATGTTGCAGCTGGAAGTTGCTGTGCTCAAATCCTTTGGATTAAGAGACAACTTGAAGATTATGGCATAACCCTTGATAAAACACCAATTAGATGTGATAACACGAGTGCAATAAATCTAACTAAAAATCCAATTCAACATTCAAGAACAAAACACATT
The DNA here is from genome assembly GCA_900491605.1 of Calamus simplicifolius. NCBI lineage: Eukaryota > Viridiplantae > Streptophyta > Magnoliopsida > Arecales > Arecaceae > Calamus > Calamus simplicifolius. The sequence goes on along the minus strand of UESW01004225.1, from coordinate 989,695 downwards.
GAAATTAGATATCATTTCATAAGAGAACATGTAGCTAATAATGAAATTTGTCTTGAATATGTTAATACAGAGGAACAATTAGCTGACATATTTACAAAACCTTTGAGTGAAGAGAGATTTTGTTATCTTAGAGGTGAATTAGGGATATGTGACCCTATGGATTGATTTTGATACATTAAGGAATGAGAATCTAAAATTTCTATCAATTTCTTGATATTCCCTTCACTATTTTAAGGACAAATTATCTAGTCATTTGAGCTATTTGATCCTTAATACTCCAAAATTTTATCAAAATTTTATAAAATTTATTTTGAGTTTCAGTCATTTGAATCTCATATATTTTTTGCTGAACTGTCTTGGAGTCGACACCTCAGAATGAGGAGTCGACACCTGACTGTGTCGCTCTCGGTCCCTGACCTTGGAGCCGACACCTGTGAATTCGGAGCCGACTCCAGTTCGAGCGCTGACTGTGTTAGCGATTTGGAGTCGACACCCGACTTTGCGGGAGTCGACACCTGGGAGTCAAATGTTGATTTATTAGGGCAGAGTCGACACCTCGTCATTTCATTACTTTCTCAAATCCTAACCAAACTCTTCCAAAATTTCTCCAAAACTTCCCCATCTCTAATTCCATCCAAATCGAACCTTTCCAAAGATCAAATGGCACCCAAAAGGAGAGAATCAGTGGTTGGAGCGCCGGTAACTACGGGAAAGCGGTCCGCACGTCGTCCCGTTCGTGAGCCGACTCCAAGCAGCGATTCGTCCAGATTCGACAATCCCAACACATCTTCCACAAAGGTAGATACCCTAGCTGATAGAGTCATCACAATGGGTAGAAAAGTCGATTTTGACCTATTTGAATCCGAAGGTTTTTCAATCGGGAGACAATTGAAGGAAATGGGCTGGGATAAGCTGTGTTCTCTTGATGTTCCTACCTATCCAGCCCTAGTAAAAGAATTCTATTTCAATTTGGCTAGAGGGGATGGAGGTTTAGTAAGCAATGTTAAAGGGAAAAGGATTCATCTCACCTTTCAAAAGCTCGGAAACCTCCTAGCATCCCGATCACTGGTTTAGCAGCTGACATGCATAGTGATAGGTCAGCAGCCCTTTCAAGGATGTTAGGAAGGGATGTAACTGAGTTTGAAGAAATTAGAGCCAATCAACTACCCCTAGAATTGAGATTATTACACAATATATGCAGTAGGATTTGTTTCCAAAAACTGGTCGGTTTGAGTATGTCTCGGAGCGAGACATTGTGGTTATGGACAGTGTTCTGACTGGGCAGCCGATCAATCTGGCAGCAATGATGATTTTTTATATGGCAGAAGCTGGAGGGAAAAGGAGATCATCCCTACCGTATGGAATGGTACTAACTATGGTATTCAAGAGCCAAGGGGTTAAATTCAAGAGAATGAACTTCCAAGAACCTAAGGCACACAGATTACTATAGCTTAGCTACATTGCATCGGATGGGTTTTGTCAAGGTGAATGGTCAATGGGATAGGAAAGGACACCTAGATGAAAGAGCCCCTATGCGAGAGTTTCTGAGCCTTGCGAGGCTGGACCATCATTTAGGGTTCCTTCTCCACAGCCTAGGAGTCCCATTTCTGCTCCTGTTCCTGCTCCTGCACCTGCACAAGTTTATGATCAACCATCCACTTCTTCGACTGGATTCTCAGACCTTCAAATGGAGCAATTAAAAAGTTTGTTTGCAGCTCAGAAGGATGAGTTTGACAGTAAATTTATGAATTAAAAGAATCACTTTACTCCCTTGATGATCGGATTGCAAAGATTGAATCAACTCTCAACTCCTCCGCAGAATCTTTAAATGGTGATTTGAAGAACATCTTTGAAGAGCTTAAAGAGATTTGTGGAGATGGTGAAACTTATTCAAAGTGCAACGCCGAACTTCAAGACAAAATCACAACAGCTTGCACATTTGTGATGAGAGACTAAAAGATTATGTTAGACTTCAATGTGATGGAATGAAAAATATAGTAGACCATTTAACAAGAATAGTTAGAAAGAACTTTTGATGTTGTTTATGTTCAATCTTGTTGAAATGTTGTTTACATTTTGATGTAATGAAGTTAATATAATGAAATGTAAAGAGGGAGAGAATTATGTAATACTTGACAATATGTTGATGTAGTGAAGCTTATATTAATGAATGAAAAGTTTTTAATATTTGACTTTTGATTATCTTTTGATGCAATTATCCTTTGATGCAGTAAAATATTCTTTACCTTTTTGTTGATTACAAAAAAGGGGGAGAGAATTAGGATTGTATATGCATTAAGAGGGAGAAAATTATATGGAAAGAATTATAGTTGAGAATGTTAATTGATTATATGATATTGAGTTATTGATATGGATTGATAATCAAATTGAATTGTCTATGCACAAAGAAATCTTAAGTATCAAAGAGGAAGAATTTGAATTTGAACTTCATAGGGAGAAGCTACCTTATTCAGGGGGAGCTTACTCGTAAAGATCACTTCCTTGATATTTTTTAATTTAAGAATTCTATGCATATACTCAATGTTTTTATAATCATCAAAAAGGGGGAGATTGTTGATCCATTATTGATTTTGATGATTAATAAAGGAATTGAGTATATTTATTTGATTACTAATGGATTTTATAAGTGTTTCAGGACTTAAATTTATTTGATCAATTTAAAGGAATTAAGAAATGAATTTTGAATCAAATACAAATCAGAGATTTCAAAGTTTCAGAGCTTGGAGTCGACACCTAGAAAGTCTGGAGCCGACCCCATGGCCAATTCAATTTTAATCTGATTTTTGATACAACCTGGAGCCGACACCTAGAGTTTCGGAGCCGACACCTAAGGTTTCGGAGTCGACACTTACAGTGTCTGGAGCCGACTCCGATGCTGGACAGAACGTTGATTTTTGAGCATCCTGGAGCCGACACCTACAGTTTTCGGGAGCCGACACCTGACGACGGCGAGCCGACACTTACTTTTGCGGAGCCGACTCCACGACGAACTCAGATTTTACTATTTATGGAAAAACGATTCGGAGCCGACACCTGAAAAGCTGGAGCCGACTCCAACCCACCTGGACGAAAAATAAAATGCCAGATCAGCTCTAACGGTAATATTTTTGATTTCTGACATCTAACGGCTATTTTTATGAATGGAAAATCCTTCCAGGTACACTCCAACGGCTAGATTTCACCCAAAAATGAATCAAAGGAAAATCTATAAAAAGGGGAAAAACAACCGTTTGAAAAATAGAAAGAGAAAGATAGAAACGGATAGACAAAAATCAAAAATCAAAATCCGAGAAGTCTTGAGCCTAATCCAAGAGAGGAGCTTTCAAGTTCAAATCCTTCCACTCCACAAAGCTCAAAGAAGAATCCAAGCGTTCAAATAGAAAAATCGGAGGATTCTCAACTAGAAGAAAAGACCAACTTTTCAATCTTCTCAACTGCATCACTGTGAAGAATCGGAGCTGAGGCTTGATTCAACCCAGCAAGGAGAAGAGGAAAAGAAGAAAAGAAGAAAAGCTCAAAGCCAAACAACTTCAAATCAGGCTTTTCTAAACCTATTTACTTTTCTTTGAATATTTGCTCATTAAGGAGCTGTGAAAATTTGTAAAACATTATATACTTGTTTGTGCCTAGTTCAATCAAAGGGGATTGAACTAGTGGAGGTTGTTAACCTCGGGTCAAGCTAGTTTAGCTTGAGTTTTGGGTTTGTGCTGGTGAGCCCGAAAAACCAGCTGGGTTCGTTGTGATCCCGGGTAAAACAACAAGTTTGAGTTGTGAACTTGTAAAACAACTCGGCTGTAATCGAGGTGATTATAGTGTGGACCCAAGTGGATCTTGGGAGTGGACGTAGGTGTTGGATACACCGAACCACTATAAAATCTTTGTGTTTGCCGTGCTTCCATTGACTCTATCTCTATCTCTTTTTATTGTACTTTGTATTTACATTGCATTTGCTTTCATTCATCTTAAGCAAACAATTTTTAAAAGGCTAAATTTTTAAAGAACCCAATTCACCCCCCCCCCCTCTTGGGTTGTCATCTGGGCCAACATGTTGTGACCTCTCTGGTTAGCTAACTGATTAGCTAGCTGAGGTCTCTTGCTTCACTCTTGGACGATGGCATTCATATGCTCAGCTACCTGGAGCCATTTTCAGTCCACCGCCGCCTAAGCTTTTAAGAGTGTTCTTTCTCTTTCTCTCTCTCTCTATTGCTATTTCAAGCTATATTTAACTTTTGATTTTTGAATTTTTACAGTGCTCATCCTTCCTCAAATGGAGATCTGCATTCAATGCTTAAGGGAAACATGTTTAACGGTTATATTTTCTTCCTATTATTATTTCATTGATTTCTTATGTATCTAACGGATATCTTCTTGTTAGATGGATATAAATAGCTGGGATTAGAAGCACACCTAGACGATTTTTGAAAAAGAAATTTCAAAGAGAGAAAAATCCAAGAAAAGATCCTTCATTGCATATTTGTTGAGTGGTTGCTGGGCATTCAGGTTCATTCCTTGCTCCGTAAGGTCGTCCGAATCATTGAAGCTTTTCAAGCATTCAAGACTTTAGCTGCTTCAACCTAGTTCATTTATTGTTGAGTTTATTGCTTCAAAAGTTGTAAAGTATATTCAGAATATTTGCTCATTGTATGAGCTTCTCCTTTACATACTCTGATTATCTTGTAAAAGGGTTAGTGAACCCTGGTTTGCTGTTGGCTTCCTTGTGCCATTAAAATAAGAGGACTAGCCTAGGTTTGGCTAGGGATTTTTGGCTTCCTTGTGCCGTGAAACAAGAGGACTAGCCTAGGTTTGGCTAGGGGTTTTTGGCTGCCTTGTGCCGTATAAACAAGAGGGCTAGCCTGGTTCGGCTAGAGGTTGTAATCGTTGTGATATGATTAGTGAAATTCCCAAAGGTGTTGGGGAGTGGATGTAGATGCTGAGTTTGGCATCGAACCACTATAAACTTCTGTGTGTTTGTGGTTGTTTACTTTTCTGTTGTTATTATTCTGTTCACCCTACTTCATCGCTGCAAATCAAAATTAGGGTTAAAAGCACATATATCTGCATAGCTATTAATTTTTTTTTAAATAACCCAATTCACCCCCCCTCTTGGGTTACTACATCTGGGCAATAGATATGATGGATCAGGTGAATAATGTACAGGACCATTTGCCAGATACCTAGAGGAGTATGGAATTGTCCCACAATACACCATGCCAGGGTCACCTAGCATGAATGGTGTAGCTGAAAGACGAAACAGGACTCTTAAGGATATGGTAAGGAGTATGAGTTGTCATTCTACCTTACCAGAGTCACTCTGGGAAGAGGCACTAAAGACTGCAGCCTACATTCTGAATAGAGTACCAACTAAAGCAGCTATCAAAACACCTTATGAGCTTTGGATAGGATGGAAGCCTAGTCTAAAGCATTTTCATGTTTGGGGATATCCAGCTGAGGCAAGGCCTTATAGGCCACATGAAAAGAAATTGGACTCCAGGACAGTGAGTAGCTATTTTGTTGGTTATTCTGAGCGATCCAGGGGTTACAAGTTTTGTGATCCCAAATCAAGGATAATTTTTGAGACGGGAACTGCAACATCCTTTGAGGATATTGAGTTTGGGGGGAGAAATAAAGTTAGAGACTTTGTCTTTGAGGAGGAATTTGAACCTACTACTCTTGTTGAAGAGCAGATTGTTCCTATTCCTATAATTATTTTTGATAATGATCAAGTTGCAATTCCAGAACAACAAGAAATTGTTGTTCAACCCTCAGAGGTACAAACTCAACAACCTCAAGAACAAATGCCTTTGCGGCGATCCACTAGAGAAAGGAAGAATGCTATTCCAGATGATTATATAGTGTTTCTTTAGGAACATGAGGAAAATAATGGCGTGATGGAAGATGATCCTCTCAACTTTCTTCAAGCCATACAAGGTTCCAATTCAGAAAAGTAGATTGAAGCAATGAAAGAAGAGTATAAGTCTATGCAAGACAATAAAGTTTGGGAACTTGTCCCATTACCAGAAGGTGTGAAACCCGTTGGTTGCAAATGGATTTTTAAGATCAAACGGGATTCAAAGGGTAATGTGGAAAGGTATAAAGCTCGTCTTGTGGCTAAAGGCTATACTCAAAAGGAAGGGATTGATTTTAAAGAGACCTTCTCTCCAGTTTCATCAAATGACTCTTTTAGGACAATCATGGCTCTTGTTGCACAGTATGATATGGAACTCCATCAAATGGATGTCAAAATGACGTTTCTCAATTGAGACGTTGATGAGATAATTTATATGGTGCAACCAGAAAACTTTGTATCAAGAGACTCAAAGAAAATAGTTTGCAAATTGACAAAATCCATTTATGGGTTAAAGCAAGCTTCTCGTTAATGGTACCACAAATTTCATCAAGTAATTCTCTCATTTAATTTTGAAGTGAATGTAGTTGATGATTGTGTGTATCATAAGTTTAATGGGAGTAAATATATTTTTCTGGTTTTGTATGTGGACGACATTTTGCTTGCCACAAATGATATAGGCATGTTGCACGAAACCAAGAGATTTCTATCAAACATTTTCAAATGAAAGATCTTGGTGATGCCTCGTTTGTATTGGGAATCCAGATACATCGAGATCATTCTCAGGGTATCCTTGGATTATCACAAAGGAGCTATATCGATAAAGTACTTAAGAGATTTGGCATGCAAAATTGCAAACCAGGTGATACCCCTATCGCTAAAGGAGATAAATTCAGTATTAATCAGTGCCCAAAAGGAAACCTTGAAGTTGAAGAGATGCAGAAGATTCATTATGCTTCGGTTGTAGGGAGTCTAATGTATGCTCAAGTTTGTACGCACCCGGATATTGCGTACATTGTTGGAGTGTTAGGCAGATATTTAAGCAACCCAGGTATGGATCATTGGAAAGCAGCCAAAAGGGTTATGAGATATCTGAAAAGAACAAAGGATTACATGCTCACATATAGGAGATCAAATCATTTTGAGATCATTGGGCATTCTGACTCCGACTTTGCTGGATGCCAAGATAGTAAAAGATCTACTTCGGGCTATGTATATCTGTTAGGTGAAGGGGCTATTTCTGGGAGAAGTGCAAAATAGACACTCATAGCTTCTTCTACCATGGCAGCAGAATTTATAGCATGTTATGAAGCATCCAATCATGGGATATGGCTAAAAAATTTGTCACTGGGCTGCACATATTGGAAGGAATTAAAAGACCGCTAAAGTTATTTTGTGACAACAAGTCAGCCATATTGTATTCCAACAACAATGGAGCTCGATCAAGTCAAAGCATATTGACATCAAGTTCCTGGTTGTAAAGAAAGAGTATAGAGTGGTCAGATTTCTATAGAGCATATAGGGACAAACTCCATGGTTGCAGATCCCCTTACAAAGGGTGTGCTGCCCAAGGTCTTTCATGAGCATACTGCTCACATGGGCGTTATAGAGCATGACGATGCTTAGATTCAGTGAGAGTTTGTATTGCTTCTATTTTATGCTTTATGTTTGGTTTGTACACACTTATGTGTTTGGATATTTTCTGATCAGAAATAAAGTATTTCATTCAGTTCAGAACACAAAAGTATTTCATTCAGTTCAGTACACTCTGTACAATTATGTTAAAGTTTTGATCTCACTCAAGTTTAAGAAGGACCAGTTGGAAATAGGCATGTTAAGATCACATTACATATAATTTCCATGCTACACATCCACATCATGATCCATGTCATTCAGTTGTGTCAACATACGTGACCATTGATGGGTCGAGTTATGATATATATAACAAAGGCCGCTTTGATCCTATGTTGGTATGGTTGATGGACCGGATTGGTTATAGATACATTTCAGTAATGACAGTAAACTTGAGCTCATTTGGTTATTTTTGCAACATAATTATAAGATTACACATATAGCCCAGTGGGAGATTGTTAGATTTTTTAATCCAACATTAGGCTTATATATGAAATAATTATGTGTTGCGGACTGTCAAATAAGATTAAGCCCAATTAAAAGTGATCAACTGAGGTTTAGTAATTTGGGCTTTAATGTATCTGATTAGATGTGGCCCTTTAATGTGTAGAGACCTAAGGGGTTATTTTTATTTTTATGATGGGCTAAAATAGGAATACCAAAAAATAATGATGAGATTATCTATATATAGCGGTTATGGTCCCTGGATCGCACGTATGACCTTCTTCTCTGAATCTCATCATCAGAAAGAATAGCCTAGAGAGAAAATTCTATAGGGCTCTCTAGGAGTACGTGTTGATCTGGAAGGCCAACCGCAGGACTCTGGAGAGCAATCAAGCAATATGGATTCAGGTACGCTTCCGTTTATGTTTATAGATTCTTGATGATTTAACATGAATGATCCTTGGGTTTTATGGTGTGGTCTTCACCAAAGGTTCGGATCTAATTACGACAGGGAAAACTTACTTTTCATATGCACAGGATCTCAAGGTGGAAAGCATATAATTCAATTTTAATATTCACATTAAATATAAATTAAAGCATATTAGCAAATCTGAAATTTAAGAGTATGTAAAAATAAGTTTAAAATAATACCTCTCGATGCAGAAGTTGTAGATGACGAACGTAGCAGATCCGATCTGCAGGGAGAAGTTCCTACTCGTGCCTTGCAAGAGCCACACGCGCTGCTCCTCTATATCACACGCACGCCAGAAAAACTTGAGACAGGGGATATGGAATCAGAAGGGATGGAGAACTCTTCTCCAAGAGACGAGTCCCTCTCTGTTTGGACTTCTCTGATTTTTGGACTCTTCTTTCTCTGCTACTCTTTCTCTCGAAGTTAAAAAAAGTTTCTTAAATAAACTCATCGTAAAACAACCCAAAACAACTTTTGAATTTGTTTTACGATACGATAATATCCGAACTTCGAAAGCGTATGGATTACGGGCGTTCACGTGTTGTCAACACATAAAAAAAATTTTATAAAACAAATTTATGGATTCATATCCTCTCAATGGTAAGATCGTAATTTAAATAAAGTTTCAAATTCACGTTATTGGAATGACAAAATCGTAATTTATACAAAGTTTCAAATTCACGTTATCAGAATGGTAAAATCATAATTTAAATAAGTTTCAAATTCACGTCATCTCAATGGCAGAACCGTAATTTAAATGAAATGGTAGAATCATAAATTTTCTGAAGTTTTAAAGTCTCATTGGCCGCAACTATAATAAAAAAATATTTAAAACATTTATAAATACAAAAATAATCAGATTAAATCCATTTGAAGTCCAAATTGAAATCCGAAAGAACCCATGCGAAGATCTCGAACCATACTTCATATTGGACTTATTTAATTTCCAATTTAAAGTAATTTATGATTTCAAAATTCATAAATAAATGATCAGAGGCTATATTGGATATCCGATTCAAACCACTTTGAAACCAGATCTAAACCACTCTATCGTCAAACCAACCATTGGTCTATGGTTCAAGTCCTATCCCACAACGGGCCTGAATAAATCCCAAAAATTCACTTAAGTTACAAACTAACTCAAGTTCATTCTCAGAATAAGTACTACCGCTAATGCCCAGTGCTAGCTAGACATTGCTAGTACAAACTCGGTATTACCCATATGACCAAGTCCCACTTAGATCATGGATAAAGCCTATCTCCAGGTCACCTGACTATGTGCGTGACTCCATAGGTTTGAATCTAAGTCGGTAGCATAGGAACACTTCCTATACCAATCGATGTGACCATCTAGCAATGGTACCCGACGTCCGAATAGACCAAATATATGCAAAGCAATATTCAGGAACCGAGGCTATGGTTACCGTATAATTCATCCCCTTGTCCTAGTACTCAGGGCGAATACGGAGTTAACTGCCAACTCCGAGTAAATCACCCAAATATGTTTCAATGCAATGAATCTTGTGACACCTCACAAAGATTACCTTGGCCAAGGTTTTGCTAAATTGAAACATAGTTCGAGCACTCTCTCTAACACTTAGAGTGGATAATCCCATCTTGACTCATCACTGACCCAATAAGTACTTGACTGCACCCAGCAACCTTCCGTCACCGGATTAGAAATCCGGGTGGTCCAGTGCCTAAGTACAGTGAGTTGCTTATCAAGTCAACATGATAGTCTCATGTCAAAGGGACACTTATACCCATTGCTTTTCTTTGAGTTGCTCCAGGCAGTTGAGCACTTAGCACAGGTGAGTCACTGTTCAGTGAATGTACTCCTACACTCACCCGCATGTCATACCAGTGTTATACACTCCTTGGTTTAAGAGAACAAACCAACCCATATGGCACACAATGACCTACACTTGATTACGTCGTCGTCCTAGGTAAAACGTATCATTTGGCCACGAACAGATTTAAGAGTTACTCAACAATTCCTCCATTGTGAATACATGTAACTCTAAGGACGACAACATATTAGAATTCTACTGGAAGATATAAACTATATGCTGTACTGCCAAAATAGACTTTTATTTATTGAATAAATCATGTACATTCACATCAACTTATAACCGTCTACAAGCTAGACGATTGGCTGTAGGATACATTTCCTAACAACTCCCACTTGAACTATAGCCAATCAGAACAGTATCTAATACCCATCTTCACTTGTGTTCATTGAACTCCTTGATTCCGAGTGCTTTAGTCATTGGGTCAGCTAGGTTTTCCTTTCCGTCGATCTTCTGAAGGTAGATATCACCTCATTCCATGATCTCTCGTACAAGGTGGTAGCGGCGCAACACATGCTTAGTTCGTTGATGCGACTTTGGCTCCTTGGCTTGGGCAATTGCTCCCGTGCTGTCACAGTATACTAGGACGGGACTCTCCAAGGCAGGTACCACTCCTAGCTCGCCTAAGAACTTTCGTAGCCATATAGCTTCCTTTGCTGCATCTGATGCTGCAATGTATTAGCCTTGCATACTGAATCCGCCACTGTGTTCTGCTTGGAACTTTTCCAGCAGATCGCTCCTCCATTGAGGGTAAAGATAAATCTGGATATGCTTTTGCTCATCTCTATCTGACTGAAAACTAAAGTCAGTGTACCCCACTAGTTTTAAGTCAGGTTCTTTATAAATGAGCCATTGGTCCTTAGTATTTCTCAAATACTTAAGGATGGTTTTTACCACCTTTCAATGTGCTTCACCTGGGTTAGACTGGTACCTACTCACTATCCCTAGTGAGTGTGCCACGTCTGGTCTTGTACATGTCATAGCATACATGATAGAACCCACTGCCGAGGCATACGGAATTCTACTCATGTACTCTCTCTCCTTATGAGTTATCGCACAATCCTTCTTGGAGAGAGTAATTCCATGGCCTATCGGAAGATAGCCCCTTTTTGAATTATCCATGCTGAACCTCTTTAGCACAGTCTCAATGTACATGGACTAGGACAATCCCAGCAGCTTCTTAGATCTATCCCTATAGATCTTCATCCCTAGGATGTAAGAAGCGTCTCCCAGGTCTTTCATGGAAACTGAGACACAACCAAACCTTTATTCCCTGTAGTGCAGGGATGTCATTCCCAATCAAGAGAATGTCATCCACATACAGTACAAGAAATACAACTATGGAACCATTTGCCCACTTATACATGCAGGGTTCTCCATTCTTAATGAAGCCATAAGTCTTGATACATTTATCAAAACGTTTATTCCAACTCCGAGAAGCTTGCTTGAGTCCATAGATGGACTTATGAAGCCTGCATACTTTTGACTCGTATGTGGATGTGAACCCTTCAGGCTGTATCATATACACCTCCTCTTCAAGCTCTCCATTTAAAAAGTTGTTCGGACATCCATTTGCTAGATCTCATAGTCAAAATGTGCAGCTAGAGCAAGCATAATCCAAATGGACTTGAGCATTGCTACAGGGAAAAAAGTCTCGTCATAGTCAATACCATAACGCTGACGATACCCCTTAGCAACCAGACGGGCTTTATAGGTCTCCACCTTCCCATCTGCACCTTGTTTCCTCTTGAAAATCCATTTACACCCTATGGGTTTTACCCCTTTAGGTGGATCAACTAGTGTCCATACACTATTAATCTCCATGGATTCCATTTCGGACTTCATGGCCTCTAGCCATTTCTCAGAGTCAGATCTCTACAGCGCATCCATATAGGTGATTGGGTCCTCATCGTTCTCATCGAGTTCAATGGGATCCCCGTCACGGACCAAGAAACCGAAGTATCTGTCCAGCTGACGTGGTACTCTACCAGGTCTCCTTAATGGTACCTAACGGGCTCCGGGTTTGAACCAATCAAAGCCGGTTCCATAGCGGTTTCTGAGTGTAAAGGTACTTCTCCTTGTCGAACTTCATTAAGTTAACATTAGCCTTAGCACTTCCATTAAGATACTCCTTTTCTAAAAAGGTGGCTCTTATATTGACGAACAACTTTTGCTCTTCAGTGTGGTAGAAGTAGTATCCTTTAGACTCCTTAGGATATCCAACAAAGAGGCATTTGTCAGACCTTGGTCCTAGCTTGTCTCTCAACAATCTCTTGACATAAGCTGGACACCCCCAGACCCTAAGGTGTGTGAGCATCGGCTTACGCCCCGTCCATATCTCATATGGAGTTTTAGCAACAGATTTACTAGAGACCCTGTTAAGAATGTAACAGGCCGACTCAAGTACATAGTCCCAAAAGGAGATAGGCAAACTAGCAAAGCCCATCATGGACCGAACCATATCTAATAGGGTTTGATTCCTCCTTTCAGACACACCATTTAACTGGGGTGTCCCTGGAGGTGTCCATTGAGAGAGAATCTCATTCTCCTTTAGATATATCAAAAACTCATTAGAAAGATATTCACCTCCTCGATCTGACTGAAGAATTTTAATATTCTTTCCAGTTTGTTTTTCTACCTCACTACGATATTGTTTGAACATTTCAAACGATTCAGATTTATGTCTCATTAGGAAGACATAACCGAACCTGGAGTGGTCGTCTGTAAATGTAATGAAATAGCTAAACCCTCTCATAGAGGTAGTATTCATAGGTCCACAAACATCCGTATGTATGAGGCCTAGAATCTCTTTGGCTCTTTCACCTTTTTCAGTAAAAGGTGACTTGGTCATTTTCCTAAGAAGACACGATTCACAAGTTTTAATTGATTCACAATCAATGTCATTGAGGATGCCCTCTCTGACTAACATGCTTATCCTGTTCTTGTTTATATGACCTAGCCTACAGTGCCAAAGGTATGAGTCATTGACATCATCTATTTTGGGGCGTTTGTTTGGAGTGCATAATACATTAACAGGCTGTGATAGAAGGTAAATTCCATTGCTCAATTGTCCACACATCACAGATACATCATTCACAATGATATTTAAAATATCTTTCTTTATTGAAAAATTATATCCTTCAATAGCCAACTGGCCTACAGAAATGACATTTAATAAAAATGCAGGACAATAGTGACATTCACTAAGCAATATTTTATTAAATTCAAAATAAAGCTCCACGACTCCCAACGCCAGTACTGGAACTCGGCTTTCATCACCCACATTTAGGAATCTTTCACCTTCTTTGAATCTTCTACTAATTCAAAGCCCCTGCAAAGAATTGCAAATATGAATTGGACTCCCGGTATCTAATACCCAATTAGTAGTATCACAGATAGAAAAATTACAAGGTGTTATCATATAAATACCTTGTCCAGCAACTCCTTGCTAGTTTTTCTTCTTAGGCCTGTTTGGATCTAGGGTTGCTATGTACTGAGGACAGTTCCTTTTCCAGTGACCCAGCTTCTTGCAGTAGAAGCACTCTGCCTGACTTTTGTCAGCCCTCTTCTTCTTGGTCTAACTAGGCCCAGCATGTTGCATCTTCTTTCTTTTATTTTTCTTCTTCATCCCTTTCTTAAGGTGATGACGACCTGCCCCCGAACCTCCCACCAAGTTCACTGACTTCTTTTGAAGCTGGTGATCTTTCTCAAAAGTCTGCAGTAGACCCAGCAAACCATGATAGTTTACTACAGGCTTCGTCATTCTATAATGACTGAGAAAGTCCAAGTAGGAGCTAGGCAGGGAGTTCAGTATGGCATCCTTCCCAAGTTGCTCATGCAAAGGAAATCCAAGTTTGCCCAGACGTTCTATCATCTCGATCATGTATAGTACATGATCGGTGACAGAAGTCCCATCACGCATACGCGCATTGAAGATGGCACTAGACATTGTGTACCTTTCAACATCGTCTAGCGTCCCAAAAGATTCCTTCAACATTTGGAGTATTTGTTCCGGTTGGGCCTCCTCAAATTTCCTACTGAACTCATCATTCATAGAAGCCAGCATTATGCAGCGCACTGTGGTGCGGTCATTGGTCCACTTCAGATAAGTGCCCTTACCACACCCCGCACATTAGTGGCTGGCTGCTCAGGTGCAGGATCCATTATCACATAAAGGATCCTCTCATACTCTAGGACTATCCTAAGCCTTCGATACCAGCTATTGAAGTTTGGACCATGTCAGTTTATCACTGTCCAACAGTGACCAAAGCGACAGATTTGTAGACATTTCTGAAAGGAAAACCAAAAACTTATTAGTGTACATGATTTATTTAAACCTATAGACTTGGACTTATAGTCTAAGGCCCTCCCACTATTTTATTCAGGTTGGTAGCCCCTACCTCCAACCCAAGAAATTACTCCTAATTTCTTAGTGGGTACTAGAATCCAGTAGACTACATATGAGCCCGACTTTGGCTAGCCCACCCACATGTATCTAAAGGTAGGTTCATAACCAATTGGTTCCCCAAACAATTTCTAGTAATTTATTTTGCCCCAGGTTGCACGCCAATCAACCTTTGGGCCTCCTATTGTGTATCCTGGTTAGGTCCAACCATTAACATGACATGTTCAAGCTTCTAACCAAGGAATTGGTCAAGCCCGACTTTGGTCGGCCCACCTGACCATCGTTGAGAGAGTTGCATTGAACCATCATAATATGAATGATAATTCCAAAAACCAGATGAGTACCAGGCCTTTGGGCCTCCAATAATCATCTTAGCCATTGGACTCATTATCACTCTCTTAATGGGAGGCTATGACCTAATTATCCCCATAATTTAGTCACTTTAGGGACCTAATAATTTTAGAGGGTTTGATTAATTTGTGACACATGAATGACATGGACCAATTTAAGTATTCTCCCACTAAACCATTTAGTTGGGTTCATTAATTTGGTCCATGGGTACCTAAATCAGTCAAACTGATTATCCTTAGGAAGCATGGGTTAGCTCAAGTCAATATGCTAGTCTAATCAAGTGCTGGGACCACTTAGCCAGGCCAGCTTGATCAAAAGGCCGAGTTGCGCCATTAACCATCTTGCCTAGACACCAGTTGATAATCAACTAGCCAGGTGAGAGGTAGCCGCGACCTTGATCAGAACCTTTCTAGACACTAAGTGATTGACCAGACCCAATTAAATTTGCCTAAAGACTTGGGTGTCCACTGAGCCCCAAATCAAGTCCATTTAGATGTATGGACTGATCAATCTAATCTAATTAGATGGATCTAAAGAAAAGACCTAACTCAACATTTGATTAGATTCAATTTTCTAATTTAGTCCAATTCATCTAACCTTAGGTCTAACCCAATTAGAGAACCTGATTCATGCTAACCCAATTAGCCCATGATTTATGATCATGTCTTAAGGTCTTTAATTCATAATTCTAGATCTTAAGTTAACCCCTTTTCAAATTTGAACCAATTTCAATTTTGAGTTCTGATTTTGAAACATTTTCAAAATTTTTCGTAAAACATTTTTACTTTCTTTCCTTTTTCTGTGACCTGACTTTTACGTAAAACAATTTTACTATCATTAATAATTAAGATTTCATCAATTAAAATGTCTTAATGTTAATCTTATTAACATATCATCTTTAATTAATTTTGGATCTAATCAAAATTATCACAGAAATAAATTAATTCGATTAAAACATATTTTAATCTTTCTTTTTTCTGTTCTGTACATCCGTTCATGGGTTCTGTCATAGTGGCACCCCTACACGTCATAGAAACCTTTCTTGAATAAGAAACAGAGGCTATGAAACCTCCCTATGACCGGACGACCTGGTGAATATACCCAATCCAAGATATAATAGAACACAGCATGCAAGATCTACATTAGATCTACTTCTAAAACATATATTTAATCATCATTAAATAACTTTAACATGCTCTCATCATGCAAAACATTTAAATCTACTATAGATCTAAACTAATCATAATAAGATCTACTTTAGATCTACATTAGATTAATTATGCATAATAATATCAGATCTACTATGCTTATACATGCATTCTTAAGCCTTAACCATGCTCTGATACCATTTGAAGGGAAAACTTGCTTTTCATATACACAGGATCTCAAGGTGGAAAGCATGTAATTTAATTTTAATATTCACATTGAATATAAATTAAAGCATATTAGCAAATCTGAAATTTAAGAGTATGTAAAAATAAGTTTAAAACAATACCTCTCGATGCGGAAGCTGTAGATGACGAACGTAGCGGATCCGATCTGTAGGGAGAAGTTCCTACTCGTGCCTTGCAAGAGCCGCATGCGTCGCTCCTCTATATTACACGCACGCCAGGAAACCTTGAGACAGGGGATATGAATCAGAAGGGATGAAGAACTCTTGTCCAAGAGAGGAGTCCCTCTCTGTTTAGACTTCTTAATTTTTGGACTCTTCTTTCTTGCTACTCTTCTCTCGAAGTTGAGAAAAGTTTCTTAAATAAACTCATCGTAAAACAACCCAAAACAACCTTTTGAATTTGTTTTACGATACGATAATATCCGATCTTCGAAAGCAGATGGGTTACGAGCATTCACGCGTTGTCAACGCATAAAGAAAATTTTATAAAATAAATTTACGGATTCATATCATCTCAATGGTAAGATCGTAATTTAAATAAAGTTTCAAATTTACGTTATCAGAATGGCAAAATCGTAATTTATACGAAGTTTCAAATTCACATTATCTAAATGGCAAAATCATAATTTAAATGAAGTTTAAATTCATGTCATTTCAATGGCAGAACCGTAATTTAAACAAAATAGAAGAATCGTAAATTTTCTGAAGTTTTAAAATCTCGTTGCTGACGCAACTATAATAAAAAAATATTTAAAACATTTATAAATACGAAAATAATCAGATTAAATCGTTTGAAGTCCAAATTAAAATCTGAAAGAACCCATGCGAAGATCTCGAACCATACTTCGCATTGGACTTATTTAATTTTTAATTTAAAGTAATTTATAATTTTAAAATTCATAAATAAATGATCAGAGGCTATATTGGATATCCGATTCAAACCACTTTGAAACCAGATCTAAACCACTCTATCGTCAAACCAACCATTGGTCTATGGTTCAAGTCCTATCCCATAATGGGTCTAAATAAATCCTAAAAATTCACTTGAGTTACAAACTAACTCAAGTTCATCCCCAGAATAAGTACTACCGCTAATGCCAAGTGCTAGCTAAACATTGCTAGTACAAACTCGGTATTACCCATATGACCAAGTCCCACTTAGATCATGGATAAAGCCTGTCTCCATGTCACCTGACTATGTGCGTGACTCCATAGGTTCGAGTCTAAGTCGGTAGCATAGGAACACTTCCTATACCAATCGATGTGACCATCTAACAATGGTACCCGATGTCTGAATAGATCGAATATATGCAAAGCAATATTCAGGAACTTAGGCTATGGTTACTGTATAATTCATCCCCTTGTCCTAGTACTCAGGGCGAATATGGAGTTAGCTGCCAACTCCGAGTAAATCACCCAAGTATGTTTCAATGCAATGAATCTTGTGACACCTCACAAAGATTACCTTGGCCAAGGTTTTGCTAAATTGAAGCATAGTTCGAGCACTCTCTCTAACACTTAGAGTGGACAATCCCATCTTGACTTATCACTGACCCAATAAGTACTTGACTGCATCCAGCAACCTTCCGTCATCGGATTAGAAATCCGGGTGGTCCAGTGCCTAAGTACAGTGAGTTGCTTATCAAGTCAACATGATAGTCTCATGTCAAAGGGACACTTATACCCATTGCCTTTCTGTGAGTTGCTCCAGGCAGTTGAGCACTTAGCAGAGGTGAGTCACTGTTCAGTGAATGTACTCCTATACTCACCCGTATGTCATACCAGTGTTATACACTCCTTGGTTTAAGAGAACAAACCAACCCATATGGCACACAACGACCTACACTTGATTACGTCGTCGTCCTAGGTAACAACGTATCATTTGGCCGCGAACAGATTTAAGAGTTACTCAACAATTCCTCCATTGTCAAATACATATAACTCTAAGGACTACAACATATTGGAATTCTACTGAAAGATGTAAACTATATGCTGTACTGCCAAAATAGACTTTTATTTATTGAATAAATCATGTACATTCACATCAACTCATAACCGTCTACAAGCTAGACGATTGGCTATAGGACACATTTCCTAACAGATTGCTCGAGGAAGGAGGTAATGTTATAGACTTCTGATGATAGAGAGGTCTATTTCATTGGTGATAGGAGGGGGTTGCCCTCAGGAGTGATTTCAGCTTTGTCAACCAATAAAATGCTAGCAAAGATATGTGAAGCCTTTCTAGCTTGTATGGTGAGCCTAGAGGGCAATGGTTTAGAACTGATGGATATCCCTGTGGTGAGGAATTTTTTAGATGAATTTCATGAGGAGCTGCTAGGGTTACCTCCTGATAGAGGGTTTGATTTCAGTATAGATCTAGTTTTAAATACTAGACAATAGCCATAGCACCTTATAGAATGGCTCTAGCTGATTTGAAAGAATTAAAAAGCCAGTTACAGGAATTATTGGATAAAGGGTTTGTTAGACCCAGTATATCGCCATGGGATGCACTAGTGTTGTTTGTAAAGAAAAAGGAAGGTATCTTGAGGTTATGTATAAACTATAAACAATTGAACAAGGTGACCATTAGAAACAATTATCCATTATCGAGGATCGATGATTTGTTTGATCAGCTGCAGGGGAAGCGATGTTTTCAAAGATTGATTTGAGATCTGGGTATCATCAGTTGAGAATAAGGAATAAGGATATATCTAAGACTACTTTCAGAACTAGATATGGTCATTATGAGTTTTTAGTGATGCCATTTGGCTTGACAAATGCTCCAGTTGCTTTTATGGGCATGATAAATTAGGTATTTCAAGAATTCTTGGATAAATTTATAATAGTATTTATTGATGACATCTTGATTTATTCTAGAAGCAGTGAGAGCATGAGCAGCATCTGAGAACAGTTTTGCAGATATTAAGAGAAAAGAAGTTATATGCTAAATTCAGTAAAAGTAAATTTTGGCTGGATGAGGTAAAGTTCTTGGGACATGTAGTTTCAGCCAAAGGTATTATGGTAGATCCTCAAAAGATTGAAGCTATAGTTAATTGGGAGGCATCTATCAATCAGACTGAAGTGAAGAGTTTCCTAGGGCTAGTATGATATTATAGAAGATTTATAGAAAATTTCTCAATTTTAGCTTCTCCTATGACTAAGCTGCTTAGAAAGAATATCAATTTGATTGGTCTGATGAATACCAGAAGAGTATGGATGAATTGAAAAAGAGATTAATCTCAACCCCAATTCTAATACTCCCAGATAGTGCCAATGATTGTGTGATCTATAGTGATGCCTCGTTAAAGGGTTTGGGGTGTGTTTTAATGTAAAATGAGAAAGTAGCGGCTTATATCTCTAGATAATTGAGACATCATGAAAAGAATTACCCCACTCATGATTTGGAGCTAGCTGTTGTTATATTTGCATTGAAGGCTTGGAGGCACTACCTGTATGGAAGAAAGTGCCAGATATTTACTGATCATAAGAGCTTAAAATATATTCTGATCCAAAAAAAATTAAATTTAAGGCAGAGAAGATGGATTGAATTGATTAAGGATTATGATTGCACTATTGAATCACCCAGAAAAAGCTAATATAGTGGCTGATGCCTTGAGTCGGAAGTCTATGGCCACATTGGCTTCTGTTAGAGCAGTACAGCTACCCTTGATGATTGAGTTAAGGAGATTAGATGTAGAGCTAGCTGTAGAAGAATCAGGATCCTTGTTGGCTACTTTCAGAGTGAGACCCCTGATGCTGAAGGAAATAAGAGAAGCTTAGCTGCTAGATCGACAGTTGCTAAAAGCTAAAGATTTAATTCAGAGTGGGTCTCAGTCAGAGTTTTCTGTTAGAAGTGATGGGGTATTATTATTCAAGGGTAGAATTTGTGTGCCTGCTATGAAATCGGTAAATGATCATATTTTAAAGAAAGCGCATAGCTCAGCTTATTCTATGCACCCAGGTAGTACTAAAATGTATAGAACTATCAAACAGAACTACTGATGAAATGGAAAAAAAGGAAATAGCTAAGTATGTATCTAAATGTTTAGAAGGTTGAACATCAGTGTCCTATTGGCAAGCTTCAGCCTCTATTTGTGCCAGAGTGGAAATGAGAGCATATAACTATGGATTTTGTTGTAAGACACCCAAGGATAAGAGGGGGCAATGATGGTATATGGGTGATAGTTGATAGATTAACTAAGTCTGCTCATTTTTTGCCTATCAAGATTGCCTTTACCTTGGATAGATTAGCAGAATTATATGTGCATGAAATTGTGAGTAGGCATGGCATGCCAGTATCTATAGTATCAGATAAAGATCCAAGGTTTACATCTCAATTTTGGACAGAGTTACAAATGGCTTTGGGGACTAAATTAAGGTTTAGTACAACATTTCATCCCCAAACTGATGGTCAGTCTAAGAGAACCATCCAGACACTGGAGGATATGCTGAGAGCTTGTGTCATGAAATTTTCTAGTAGCTGGGATGACCATTTGCCCTTGGTAGAGTTTGCTTACAATAACAGCTACCATTCTAGCATTGATATGGCATGCCATATGAGGCCTTATATGGAAGAAAATGTAGAACTCCAGTGTGTTGGGATGAGAAGGGAGAGAGAGGAGACTGTTAGGCCCAGAGTTAGTACAGCTTACAACAGATCAAGTTAAGATCATAAGAGCTAAATTAAAAGCAGTATAGGATAGACAAAAAAGCTATGCAGATAAGAAGCATAGGGAGGTAAAGTTTGAGGTTGGAGACAAAGTCTTTTAAAGGTATCTCCTTGGAGAGGTATTATGAGGTTTGGGAAGAAAGGCAAGTTGAGTCCCAGGTATATTGGACCCTATGAAATTTTAGAAAAAGTTGGGACACTTTCTTATAGATTAGTCTTACCTCCAGAGCTATCTCAGATTCACAATGTATTCCATGTATCGATGCTTAGGAGGTATGTGCCAGATTCCTCCCATGTGATTCAATCCGAGACTGTAGGGCTATAGGAAGATTTATCATTTGTATCAGAATTAGTGAAAATCTTGAGCTGAGAGACTAAGCAGCTTTGCAATAAAAGAATCCCCTTAGTTAAGGTTCAATGATTAAATCATCAAAAGAAGGAAGCTACATGGGAGCGAAAGGATGAGATGAGATTGAAGTACCCCCATCTATTTGAGAACATATATAGCTAAATTTTGGAAACGAAATTTCTTAAGGGGGAAAGAATTGTAACATCCTAAAAATATTATAATTTTAATAATATTAATGGCATTTTCATTTGAAATGAAAGTCAGATGGTTTTAATGACGTGTGGGTGTGTTGGCCACTTGATAAATGTAAGAACGAAAGATCCATGGTGTAAATGAGTATATTTTTGGGTGCTAATGACTTTGATTTAAGAATTTAAGAGATTTAAGTTTTAATAGGCTTAAATCACAAGAAAAATCAAGTTTGGTTTGAATTTTGCCCTTGTATGATGTTTTTAGTAATTAGAGTCAACTCTAATTGTGGAGTCGACTCTGGCCTAGTATAGAACTTCCGACACGCTTTAGAGTCGACTCCTGCAGAATGTAGAGTCGACTCTAATTGAAAAATAGAGATTTAGCATTTTTGCCTCGTATTAGAGACGACTCTAAATTTTGTTAGAGTCGACTCTAAGTTTTGCGAGAGCCGACTCTAAATTTGCTAGAACCGACTCTAAGACTGCAGATTTCCTGGGTTAAATCTTTAAAATTTTATATTTATTTCGTTTTAAGTCTGATTTGAGTGTCGTTTGAACCGTTGGATTCCTAAAATCAAGCTATTCGAGTTGGCAAGGTTGTTTACTGAAAATATTGTATAGAAGGTGTTAAATTTAAAAGAATATTAATAAATAGCTATTGAAGGCAAAATGGGAATTTAACTGAGCTACTGTTCATGTCTTAGCCCCTAAGTAACTTACTATTCATGACTTGGTCCTCAAGTCACCAGGAAAAAAGGGGAAATAACGTGGCTTCGGCGAGAAAAAAGAGAGAAAGAAAGAAAGAAAAGAGAGGAAGGAGAAAAGAAGAAGAAGAGAAGAGAAAGAGGAAGGAAGGAGAGGGGAAGCTTGGGGTTCGTGCTTATCTCCGGATAAGCTATAGCTTTCCTAAACCTTGCATAGCTCTGGATTTTTCTTAGATTCTTGTATCTTGAAATGATAGAGAGGTAATAGTGAATAGAGGAAGGATGGAAGAAAATAATAAGATATTAGAGGTTAGATCATGTATGCATGCATGGTTTCGGAGGAAAACCTTGTGTACAGATAACCCTAATAGCTATTGTGTCCGTATATTGATGTAGATCAGGAGGGTTGTTTCAGAAAGCAGGAATACCGGATTTGAGTACTAGTTAAAATGATATTTTTGCTGAGGTGAGTGGGTTTATCATCTAGCAAAGAAAAATATATCTTTGAGCTAATATAGTGATGTTTAATACCTAGCTCTGGTATGATAGTAGAGTATTATATACATGTCTTAAACTTGAGAAAATGAGAACTTAGTATATGATATTCTGATGCATGGGTTTTGATGCATGAGTTTTTCAGCATGGGTTTTGATGCATAAGTTAAAGCATGAGTTTTGAGCAAAAGAATAAAGTATGAGTTTTGATGCATGTATCATATTGAGCATTAGGCAGCTATAGGACTGATCATTCTGTAGACTATGCTGTAGCATGAGCATTGCACACTACTATTGAGCTATCACTTTCTTACGATTCGATCGTACGATGAACCCCAAGAACAGGGGTGAGTGCACTCTAGACCAGGCTCAGTGGGGCAACTTGTAAGCAGCCCATAGAAATGAGAATCATAGCTCAGTGGAACTGTTTATTATATTTTATAGCCCATAGGGTCAGAGATGAAATCCAAGGTTCTAAGGTTAAGGAACAAAGCACTTTGCCTGATGAACCACACGGATAAGGAATGCTATTTGTGTAGGGATTTTGTTGCTAGTCATGCATCCGATGAGAGTACACCTGCAGAAGAATGACTGTAGGATGGTACCTCGAAGGTTTCACACACAGCCCAACATTATAAAGTTTTGAAAAAACTTGTATTTGGTTTTATATATAAAAAGAACCAGTAGGCCAAATATATGCATATCCCAATGGGGATGAGTTGAAAAGAGAAGCCAGTGGACAAAAATTAGATCATAGTGGGGATTAAAGAGATGAGCAAGAAAGTCTGGACTGTAAAATGAAGAAATGTATATATATACTTTATGAAGTATTGCATTATGCTTGGATTTTTATAAATAAGTTATTCAAAGAGTATTTTAGTACTAGTATATTGTTGTAAGCATAAGCTAAGTTATAAGTTATCTTTTATCATTTTAAAAAGGTATAATTATCCATGTATGGAGGTAGTTTCTAATGGAAAAATATTGATATGATACTTCAGTTTATGATATATATTATTTGAAGAATAAGCTACATTTTAAGCTTTTTGATATCATATTCACATAGTATGTGTGTTTATTATGCTTTAAAATGATGTTATGGTTCTCTATTTTTCATGGTTATATGGTTATCCAGTCACTGAAACTTAGGTCTCACCCTCTATGATTGATAATTACTTTCAGATCAGTGAGTCTCTTTAGTAGGATCAAAGAATAAGTGGGACGAACCTTAGCTAATAAAGCTTGCTTGGATGTAAGAGTGTATAGATGACAGTCTTGTATATCGAGATAGAGTGGAGTGATATTTATGTATATGCATATGTGTATGCGTATAGTGAGATTTTGTGATATATCTTAGATTCTTTTGTCATAAAAGAAAGACTTGTGTTTTGAAGGGAATTATGAGTATAATGTTAGTATCAGTGATTATGTTATCGATTGTGAATGTGATCTTATAATCTGCCTGAGAATATCATGACAAATATTATCTAAGCAAGATGATGCTTAGTGTTGATGTGATTTTTGCAGTGATATACATTTATTTATATCAGTAAACGATAAAAAGTTTTTATTAGGATGTATTTTAAGTGCCTGTCATTTGTGATAATTTGTTGAAGTTTCCTAGATCTTTATGGAGCATTACATAAAGGCTAGGAGAACCTTATCCAATTACCACATGTGTGCAGGATTGCTAGCGGCAGCCCCAAAAGTAAGGGGAGCCGATAGATGGCCCACTATCCATTAGTAGCTCAATATATAAGCCAAGCCCACTGTGTTATGTATCAAACTATATATACAAATTAATCATACTATCTTCTAGTAGATATTACCATGGTGAAGGCATGGTAATGGTACTTTCTACTTTTATATTCACCTCTATCCCGGATGATGCTACTTAGGATAGGTAAGCGCCCAGCATCATCTCGGCATTATCATTATTTATGAGTTTGAATGACGCATGAGCCATCATGCCTGCTTGAACAATTATAGGAAATCTATAGACTAACAATTATAGGAAATCTATAGACTATCTTATTCACCTTTTGTTTAGGCCTCAACTGTAGCATGTAATGAAGCTTGGCAACTAGATCACCATAAGAGATACCATGCTTCATCTAAAGACCCTCGGACTCTATTCATTGAACATGATGCTATTTGGGCCTTTTATGGTTGTCCCATTCAAATACACAAGGCAAATGAATGGTATGTGAAAGACCTAAAAAACAAGTAATGTATTATTGGCCATATATAAGTCGAAGGGCTTATGCAATTAAAAGCTATCAATGTTTAATTAATCACATGCTATGATTCCAACTATTCATAGTTTCAGTAGATATGTTTCACTTGGTTGAATTGATCTAACAATATGATTTAAAAGTGTCAGCCATGATACTTCTACATCCTATTCAGACCAAAATATTTAAAATTTATTTAGGAGTTTTCTTTTCTTATTCTTTTTTTCTCTTTTTATATAGAAATTTACTAGGTCCCTAACTACATGAAGTAATGATAAATCAGCTTGGCCCCCATCAAATCTTGATCATTACGTCTACCATCATATTTGTAATATGAATACTAGACCCACATTGATACTCAAGCAACTTATCTCATATTGAGCATTGATATAGTATACAAATCGGTACTAGCGCTTCATACTGAGAGCGTACTAAATCTTAAGATCCAACTAATACAATACAAGTATTTCTAGAATGGCTCCCAATGAAATTTGTACAGATGAGAAAACTTATCGATAGAATTAACTACTAGCCCTTTAACAATAAATGATATCAATATCCAATAGCAAAGGAAGCAAGCCATATAAAACAACCTATCATGTCATGTCCAAAGTGTCATTAATAAACCTAACACCAAAGGCTTTTTTATCATTAATGAAACATTAAACAAGAAAGTGCAATTCTTACACCTCTATGGCCAAAACCTACCATGATAGACTGGTGCATTACCTCTACCTCTATGGCCAAGATGAGCTAATTATGAAGCATTACTGGAGTGGCATACTTATTACATATTCACCTCTATATCTACCTCTGCCATAGATATCTAACAATTTTTAACTAAAGTTTACTGCATTTACAAATATATGAATTCTAGTAGAGTATGTGCAAACTTCCTACATAATAAGATTGTGTCATTAGTCCTAATATCAAGTTAACAGGTTATTTGCCATAATAATGTGTGTGCAAAATATTATATAAATGATTAATGAATTGTTGGTTGTTGATAGAATTGGTTATACTCTAATCAGAATTATTCCTAATGTATGTTCCAGATAAGAAAAAAATTAGATATCATTAAATTTTTATTTGAAGACACAAAAAATAGGCATAGAAATGCACTAAAACAATGCCCTAAAAATTTTGAGAAAAAAATTTCAGCAAAGGGACCCCGTAGGTTATATATCAAGAGGTTAAAAACTTTAAATAATCTAAATAACATAAAATAATACAAGATTTTTTTTTGACTTCTTGTTAATGCATGTGCTAGCAATCTTCAAATCATATATATATATATATATATATATATATATATTAGAGGTAATAGATTACATCTAATAACTTAAATCATCAATGTAAAATTCTCATCGCCTAATTTATAGAAAAAGTGAGAGTACTTGATCTAGCTACTTGTTCTAGTTACATTTAAATATAGCCAATTCTTAATTCAATTGTGTTGGATGAAAAAAGAAGATAACTTTAAAATTCATATGAATTAAAAATATCGAATCTAAAACACGTAGGTAGTGTTTGAAATAGGGGATAAGAGGGGATATCCAAGGGGATATCTCCTCTTATTTCCAAAAGCCATAACTATAAGGGATAGCAGAGAATAAAGTTAACCAAAAGGATAATCCATGGTTAACCATGGTTAATCATGGGATATCCCCTCAATTTATTCCCTAAGGTAGTGTTTGATAGGAAAAATGTTATCCATGGATAAGTGTACGGGATAGAATTTATCCCCTGGCTATCCCTAGGGATATCCCTTGGCTATCCCATTGATCATATCAAATGCAAAAAGGTAAATCCATGGGATAACCTTTTTTTACTCTTATTTGGAGGGATAACCAGCTATTCCTGCATTCTCTAGGGAATAAATTGAGGGATATCCCATGGTTAACCATGGTTAACCATGGATTATCCCTTTGGTTAACTTTATTCCCTGCTATCCCTTATAGTTATGGCTTTTGGGAATAAGAGGGGATATCCTTTGGATATCCCCTCTTATCCCTATTTCAAACACTACCTAAAGAATGCAGGAATAGTTGGTTATCCCTCCAAATAAGAGTAAAAAAAGTTATCCTATGGATTTACCTTTTTGTATTTGATATGATCAATGGGATAGCCAAGGGATATTCCTAGGGATAGCCAGCACTACAAGAAAATAGTATAATAGTGACAAAAACTTCCATCACTATTCCGTCACAAATTGGGTTTAGTGACGAATTAGTGACGAAAATCTTATCGTCACCATTTTTGCCGTCACTAAATTTAGTGATGGAAAAAGGTCCGTCACAAAATAATAGCGACAGATTTGTGACGGAAAGAGGTCCATCACAAAATAATAGTGACAGATTTGTGACGGAATATTCCGTCAAAAAATTTGTGACGGAACATTTTTCGTCACTAAATTGTGACGGATTAGTGACAGACTATCCATCATGCATTATTCCGTCACTATTCCATCACAAATATTTCCATCACTATTCCATCACAATTTAGTGATGGATTAGTGACAAAAATTTAGTCACTAAAACTTTCGTCACTAATCCATCACTAATAGTGATGAATTAGTGACAAAAGAATTCATCAATCATTTGTTATTGTTCCATCACTAATCAATCACTAATATTTTCGTCACTAATCCTCATATTATTTCTATCAGAAATCCATCACTAATCCATCATTAACCTAAAAAAATTTAACCAAATTTTTATTCTTATAAATTTAAAATTATTTTTAAATTATAATATATTTAATGCATTCTAATGAAATTTATAGATGAAAATTCAATTTAAGAATAAAAAATACATTCATAAAATAAGATAAATATAACTGTATACATCAACAATACTAATGTTTATACATTAGACATCAAATTATTAAGATGTCTTTAGCTGCCTTAAGGACTCTACACTTGAGAAATGTACATATGAAGCAGTCCTTTGAACACCGTTTACTGGCTCCTCTGATGTAGCATGAAGTGAACAATGCTAGTGTGTGACGTCCACCTGCAGCTACTGAAGCAATCCTCATTTTCGTGTTAAGTATCACTAGACATGTAGGAGCTGAAAGAGTTTCATCACCAGATGTTGGGCTCTCATGTCCAAGCATAGATGAAGACAACCTTCTGCACTTTATGCTTTCCTTCCCACCTCTACTCTCATGACCAGATGCATCATTTGAATAGGACATCAATAAACTTTCAGTGCCCCATCAATCGGTTATTGCGCATCAAGTTCTTCTTCCGCTTTTTGTAAGGTAATCTGATCACAGAAGGTTCATTTGTCTTTCCTGCTAATCACAAGAGCCAAATATCAAGGTTAATGAATAGTTTAAAAAACTGAAGTCTTCAACACCCTATATATATATATAATTATATTTATCAAAAGCCACCTTGATCCTCAGCAGATTATATCACTTTGTTACTATTTCACATAAATAATCACATAGAAACAACTGCATAATGTTGTGTCATTAGTCAAACTGAAACCTAGAACATGTTTTCTTGTATCATATGCACCATATTAGAAAGCAAAGGAATTCAAGATGGTCTAAACCAATTGTTTAGTGGTCACTGGATCTAGCTGCAATGCAACACTTCCTCGACAATGTTATATCCTATGATTCAAGTACAAGATAAGCTTATTCAAGTACAGGATTAACTATAAAGACAAATATTGATACCAAGAATTTTAACCTTTGATTTGGACCAGCTCACTGCCCTGTTTGCAAAGAATGGGATCTCTCGGGCTGATATGATCGCTCTTTCGGGGTAAGGTCTGATTGCTTGTCCTTCAACTATGCAGTAGATAAGCAAACAGAGGAAAGATAGACGGCTTTAAAAGCACCGCCTAAGAAACAGAGCACCATGGTGACCAATTGATATCGTCCTAGCTATCAGTAGTATCCTTGAAACTTGCCAAGCACCTAATTTACACTGGAGCCCACACCTTACGACATAATTAATTAAACAGTATCCTTGGACCTACTACTCGGCCCAGATGCTCAACATGACCTCATACCCTTTGAAACAGAACTCTGAACTCCTTGGCTGTGCTCGGCCACAGCCATGGCATGATAATTATTGCACCGTCACGCAAAGAAGCCACACAAGCAAGAAGGTAACATTAACTACCCTAGGAATTAATAATCATCCATTTCCCGTATATTGTTTGTTTTGTAGCGAGACAGAGATCAGGATTCAAGCAAAAACGTTTCAAAGCGCGCGCACGCTAAGGACAAGGTTGTGCCGCATATAGTTTGGTACTCGCTGGTGTCTGAGATCCAGCATTCCACAGTTCACTCATCACGGCATCGATTAGTGTAATGTTTCTTTAGAAAAGTTTTTAACAGTATTCTGCGAGGAAAAGCAAACCCAAGAATCTCGTCTGCCAGCTTGCACACGTCCATGAAAAAAGTAATTTTAAGTGTCATTTAATAATTAGGGGCCTACCATGTTTTGAATTAAATTTTAGCCCTCAACTGTATCTAGTACAAATTCATAACCTGTTACACGACTTTCATGTTTACTACGTTGATGCTTTGGTCTGTCCATAAGTTAGAAATTAAAATAAATAGCCATCAAATGGCTGTAAATAAAACGTTTGCTCTAAACAAACATTTAGCCTAAGCCACAAGCAAATCAGACAAGAACTTAATATTTATTGCAGAGATCATGAATAACCCTTTTACAATGCCACGAAATATACTTATAATCATCTTATTCTCAAGCTGTCATATATAATAAAAATATCAAAAATAATACGCCATCCTCACAAACAACTGAAGTCTGGAGTTCTAGTACATGGCAAGCTCTGTGGAAATTGGGTGAGGGTTATATCTTGTTGTAAGGATATGTTCTTTCCAAAAATACCACCATGGTATTGTAAAATGTCCTCATAATGCTTTCTCAAAAATCATTTCAAACAGCAATAGATATAATGCTATTGGATATAATGCTGCTTATCTCTAGAAGGTTTAGAGAAAAACTAAAGAGAGAGAGAGACCAAAACAAGGTTTCTTGTTGGCAGTGCATGGATGATTTATTCACAATGCATCTTTGCAAAAATTGTCCTGGAGTTTGGTATGAGCCCTGACGAGTTGGAGATGTTCACGTACTGTATAGTTGACATAATTACTAAAGCAACTATGCAAGCATAATTCCTATAGAATCTAGGAGGATGCATGCTTAATGCACAACAGTTGGAGAGTTGGAAGAAATAAAAGAAGCTAGATTATATTGTTGCTTATCAAGAGTTGGAAGAAATAAAAGAAGCTAGATTATATTGTTGCTTATCAACAAAGGGCTTGTTTGGCTTGTAGGATGTTTTAGGAATCCTATGGGAATGCATAATGCTACAACAGAACACATAATACAACAACCAATGGAAACACTATGGGCAAAATATCCAATAGTTCTATTGTTCTGTGTTTGGTTGTCCTCATTAAAAGTTAAAAAAAAAAAATCCAAAAGAACACATAATACAACAACCAATGGAAACACTATGGGCAAAATATCCAATAGTTCTATTGTTCTGTGTTTGGTTGTCCTCATTAAAAGTTTTTATAAAAAAAAATCCAAAAGACCTGGTGCATCAAAGGCCAACCAAGAGTCTCTAATAGGTCTTAATTTTGAGCCTGAAGTGATGTAGTTTAGTTCCTATTTAGTTACATTGTTTTAGATTGAATAGTAATGTAGTGGATGCTCAACTAGCAAAGAATTGGAATGCCAGGAAAATCATGTGTCTTTTTACTATTGCTTATCCAAAGGAGAAATGCTTATCTACTAGAGAAACCCAAGCCACTTGCTTGTTCCTAGAAAAGAAACCGGAGAACTAAAGATGGCTATGAATCTTCACATTGATATGGCTTCACTTGAAGATATAAGTGAGAATGACCTTCCTGATTAGCCCCATATGGAATTCACCCAGTGCTGACCCTATATTCTTTCTTGGCTCAATTATCTCCCATATGAAGCTTATTAAGTTGAGCTAACTAGAGGAATACTTTAACTGCTGAAGTTTAAAGGACCAATAAAGCAAGATGAGATGAATATCTTTAGTAATTAATGCTTGTTTTGCCAGGAAATTAGTAAGAAGCTGGTGCAAACTTATCTTATCCAAAGTTTATTTTAGTATGGGTGAGCAAACAATTCAAAGTTTAATGAATTAGGGGAATCTAACCGATTCTCCAATCTTCCATCAAAAGGAATAATCAATTCAAAAAGTTTCACACTTTTAAGCATTATAGATAATCCATCCACAAAGGTGGATAAAGAAAGACGTATCATGAGCATATATTACAAAGCATGCTGCAAGATAGACTTCTATAATGAGGAAATGACATCTTTTTTGAAGATTGTTCATGTAAAGCCTGATATCAACTTCCAAATGCAAATATTCTACTTCACTTATTTGATAAACTTAATAATAAATAATGAAGTTAGACAGGCATACATACATAAACACAAGCCACCAAGCTAGCTAATCAGTCCAGGTCGTTTGTTGACCAAAGAGCCTTTGGCCCCATCCCTAACCAGTTTAGGTGACAACCCAAATTTTAGGTCCTTAAAGTATAAAAAAGAAGTGCAAATGCCACCCTTGGTTTTCCCAAGAATGGCTTGGAACCTAGATAAAGAATAAATGCTTACATACTTCTGTGTATTTGATAATACAAATACCAAATTATGTTTTATTTTAGTGTCACAACCTAAAAACATATAGCATCACCAGCTGCTGTGCTGTTGCACTTGGGAAGAAAAAAAGAAGAAAGAGAATGAATATGTTACGTTGTCTTTAGTGTTTTTGCCCTAAAGATACATGTAAACATATAGATCACTTTAGAATAACAATTTTAATTGGAAAGCATAGAGTATGTAAGAACAAAGCACAATAAGTTAGAAGAAGAAGAAGAAGAGAAAGTCATGTTTAGCACAGAAACACTTCCCAAAGCTTTTGGAATCTGACCATGACAAGACACTTAGATAAGTGAACCAAAGCAGTTCATTGCCAAAGCAGAAGTGATAAAATTAATATGACTAATTAAGTCACTTGGAATGCAATCCCTGAGATCAACTGAAGCATAGAAGAAACTAGCGGCCATTTTAATGGGTCAAGGAATAAACTAGAGACCACGTCATAAGAAATTGATGCCGAATTTGTAATTCCACATCCCCAATTTGACATGCAAGCTAAAGGTGGAGATTTTTTCATTCTATGGTAAGAAAGAGCAAATTAAGAGCTAAAAGTAACTTTTCCGGTTAAAAAGAAACTGTCAGCTTTCAATGACTGAAGCAAAGGCAGGACAAAGTGAGAGCCTAAAAGGAGAAGCAGAGCATGCCACCAAACGGTTTACTGTAACAAGTCCTTGCCATTAAGCCTTATATCATTGCTATTTATGGTTAGCTAAATCAATTTTCTCTGATTAATTGTCCCAATTAACTCAGTAACAAATCCAGTTAAGTAAATTAATGATGCAACAATGCAGTCAAACGCTAGCTAACAACACAGAAGACAAACAATATATGCCGTGACGAAGGAAACTATCACCTGGAGCAATGTAGCCAAGGAGCCGGCGATGGCAGACATGCATTCGGAGGTACCGGAATCCTGCAAGAACTTGGCGAGCCCAAAGTCGGCAACATGAGCTTCGAAGTTGAAATCAAGGAGGATGTTGTTGGACTTCACGTCACGGTGGAGGATCAAAGGCAAACAATCGTGATGGAGATAAAATTAATATGACTAATTAAGTCATATTAACAAACACCCGAGCACCCTCTTGCTGTTCTTAGAGAAGTCCATTGCCACCCAGACCTTCCGATCTCCTCCCATCTCTTCCTCCCCCACTTTCCCTCGGTTGCTTCTTCGGTTTCCCCATGGCTGCAAGCTGAGCCAGAATCCAAAAGAAAACCAATAAACAACTATCGAACCTCATGATTCGAATGAAAACAACCAAGAATAGTGCTGAAGAACCCTAAACGGAAGGAAGAAAAACCGTGACCAGAAAGAAATCGAAACCCCAACCCTAAAATCAAAGCCAGAGAGAGCAAGATAGAAGGGGGCGAGCTATTGTACCTGCGATCGATCTCAAACGACGGCCGAATAAGGGCGCAACTGGAACGAAGGGCGGAGAGGAGGGTTTAAATAGGAGAAAGACACGGCTGAGGTGAGAAGTAGTAGGAGAGGGAGAAGCTTGATGAAGGCCACGTGTAATATTTTTTAACTTTTTTTCTGAGTCACCGGACCGGACCGGACCGTCTAAACCGCGGACGGCGTTAAGCCGGAGGGAGTCGTTCTGTACCCTCCGGTCCACGTGAATTCGACGGGGAGAAGTGGAATGGGCGCGCGTCGGCAAGAGCGTCCAAAAATCGAGAGATTAAATAATAATGATAATATTTTTTTTTAAATTAGAATATAAATTTAGGCACATCAGATTAATAATTTCGTTACAATTTTTTTTTAAAAAAATTAGAGTATAAATTTAATGATCAATAAAAAATTCATCACTAATTCGTCACTAAATTAGTGACGGATTGGGGCAGTCCGTCACTAATTTAGTGATGGATTAGTGACGGAAGAGCAATTCATCACTAAATTAGTGATGGATTGCTCTTCCATCACTAAATTAGTGATGGATAGGCAATCCGTCACTAAATTAGTGACAGATTAGTGACGGAAGGCCAATCCGTCACTAAATTAGTGACGGATGGGGCAATCCATCACTAATTTAGTGATGGATTACTTTTTTGTCACTAATTAGTGATGAATTAGTGACGAAAAGGCAATCCGTCACTAATTTAGTGATGGATTTCTCATCCATCACTAATTTTAATGGATTAGTGACGGAAAATAATTCGTCACTAATTAGTGACGATTGTTTTCCATCACTAATTTGTGACGGATTAGTGATGAAAAAGTAATCCATCATTAAGTTAGTGACAGATTGCCCAATCCATTACTAAATTAGTGATGGATTAGTGACGGAAGAAATATCTGTCACTAATCCGTCACTTTTAGTGACGGATTGCTCTTTCGTCACTAATTTGTTATGGATTAGTGACGGAAGGGCAATCCATCACTAAATTAGTGATGGATTTCCCATCCATCACTAATTTTGATGGATTAGTGACGGAAAATAATTGTCACTAATTAATGACGATTGTTTTTCATCACTAATTTGTGACGGATTAGTGACGAAAAAGCAATCCATCACCAAGTTAGTGACGGATTGCTCTTCCGTCACTAATTTATTATGGATTAGTGACGGAAGGGCAATCCGTCACTAAATTAGTGATGGATGTAATAGTCCGTCACTAATTTAGTGACAGTTTAGTGACGAAAAAACTAATCCGTCACTGATTTTAATTTTTTGTCACTATTTTGTTACTAAACCGTCACAATTTAGTGACGAAAATTTTCATCACTAATTTTCGTCACTATTTTGACATTTTCTTGTAGTGCAGAGGATCAACTCTATCCCATACACTTATCCATAAATAATATTTTTCTATCAAACACTATCGTAACACATGCATATATATATATATATAATATAACGTAGCTTAAATTTAATCATGCCTAAATTATTGTTTACTTGCTAAAACGTCATTCAGTTAGATAGTATATTTTGTTTTGTAAAAAAAAAAAAAATATTATTTTATCTAAGAAACAGGACAACTAATGGTGGCTCTCTCATTGCCTAATTAAAATCAAGTACAGTCAACCCCTCCGTCACATCTTAACCCTTCCCGCTCGTCCTAGTTTAACCGCACATCCACCGTCCGACCCCATTGCAAACCTAACAATAATATTTCACCGTCCGCGGTAACGGGGTTTTCGAGAGGTTTTGACGAGACGAAAGACAAGCTATCCCTTTCTTGATCTTAAATATATATTAATATTATTTCCTAAAAAACTATTTTTCCAACCCCCGCCTCTCGTCTCGTCCTTGGACTCGTTCTTCTCTCCCTTTCCACCTCCTCTCCTCCCTTCGCCGGCGATCCCTCGCTTGGCGAAACACCCGGCAAAACCCTAACTCTAGAGATCTCGTGCCATTGGTGGATCTCTGTCGGATCTTTTGGATCTCTCGCATGGAGTTGTAATCCGCTCGGAGGCTTCGAGAAAATCTCGGAGTCGTTCTTCCAACGCGCTGTGGTAAGTCCCGGATCGAATGCGGTTCTTTTTCCCTGTTTGTTTGGCGTATGGATTAGCTTACTGTCTTTGTCGTCAAGGAGAAGAAGGTCAGGTTTGAAGGAAAGACTGGATCTGCTTCTAATGCCCGTGGATTGGTCTAGGTTAAAATATTAACACCTTTGCAATCGGACATTTATGATAAATTTCCCGCTGTCTTGATTTCGAGCTTACGAGTTCTAAAAGATAAAAAGTTGATATGAATTGAAACTCAAAGTATACATCTGAAGCCATGAAAAACACAATCTAGTTCCAGATTATGTTGTTAGGAATCCAAATTCAGGATATATAGAAGGAAACAAATTACGTTTCAAGATCTACATCTTTTGAGTAAAAAAATAAAAGAAGGAAAAAAAAAGAAAAATATTATACGATCCAGTTACTCGTGGTGGTACAAATCAGCTGTAAGAAAACATAGAGGGCGAGTGAAAAACTAGGTTTCGATTCAGTTAGTCTGATATGCAATATTATATGATCCAGCCATTAAATCAAACAATTAGGGTATACCTGGGAATTTGTAGCATGAAATTTATTCACAAATAAAATTCATTTATGAAATAGCCCAGTGTACTGTGTCTTATTTGAAGATAATTGTCTTTGCGAAGGGGGAATGTAGGCCGAAGGGTTTCTTCATCAGCATGATTTATCAACCCATATGTTTTGTACAACTGTTTCATGGATGCCAAGATCTCACCTAGTTATGTTTTAATCATCTATATGGCGCTAGCTTCATAGCGCAAGATATGATCAGCTAAAAGTTCATAGAATTTTACTACTAACTTTCACTGGTCTGCATTTGGATTGACTCCAAGATCCTAACTAAGGCAACTTTTGGTAAGAGAGGAGGATTTCTGGAAGCTTAAAACACAGCTGGAGGTAGGAAAATCTTAATTGTTTTTTTGGTAGGTGGAACACCCTCATCATTGGTCACATAGTTTAAACAGATGCAATTGAAAAGCAGCCTTCAAATATCACAGTTCGGTATAAAGAATTGCACTCATCTAAATTGTGGTGGAAAAGACATTGAAAAATGCTGGGCCTTTTTCAGGGTCATTCCTTTTAGGGCCTTTGTTTTCAGAAGCAACCGCGTAACTTCTTGTGCGACAAAAAAGCTTGGCACTATGTTCAAGCGAAAAATAGCAGGTCTGGGAGGGAGCAACTGCAGCAGTATACAAGTTTGTGCTACAGCATAGAAAGAATTGCCAGGTTGCTAGGAAGAGAGCATTTGCTATTGCACAATGAATTATATATTTTTGAATATTGTTTCAGTTTGGCTCCATGCTTCAAACTGTATATTAGGTGATAGTTTGTCTTTTCTAGTACAAAGAGCATCCGAAATCCTCTGTCAGCTTCAGCCTTGTCATTCTCCTAGCTTTAAGATGTTGATTTGTGGAATCTCAACCTTATCAATTGTATTCATTAATTTTTAGTTCTTTTGACCCATAAGAAACCCATAAGCAAGTTGTCCATGCGAAAGGGTGAGAAAATAGCATTGTTTGGAATAATATTAATTGTTACCGGGCACAATGGCCTATTAATAAAAGTGGGTTACTTTATTATGGTAATTGTAACACCTTTCTAGTTTCAGGGTTGTAAAGACATAAAATGAATTAGAAGAAAAACCCAACCAAGATAGGGCAGGACACTAAAACCCAACCATGTAGAGAAAGAAGAAGACAAATGAAAGAAGAAGAATGAAAGAAGTGAAAAAAGAAAGGAAAGAAATAAAAAGAAAAAGGAAAGAAAGAAATGAAGAAGAAAATGAAAGAAAGAAAGGAAGGAAGGAAGGAAGAAGAGAAATAAGGAAGAAGAAGGAAAGGAAAGAAGAAGAAGAAAGAGAAAGGAAAGAAATAAATAAAAATTGAAGGGAGGAGAGACTAGAGTACTAGGATGTTCTGTTGGAATGGCTATTGGGAAAGGGTGGGATAGTAAGGCAATCTATTCCGTGAAGAAATTGAAACTTTTGTTCTATAGGACTTAAAAAACTTGGTTTGTTATACATCTCGAATTACTTTTTATTATGGCATGCCTTATGATGCATGCTGCCTTATACTAGAAATACAGTGTTGTTCTGGTATCTAATTGAGACTCCATACCTATGCATACCGAGTCTCAGGTGTATTGACATTGTATCAGTGTGGTACTGATACCAAGTCTGGTATTGAGATAGCAAATCTTGCTCTTTATCATCTGCCTTAGTCTATTTGTGGTATCTGATCTCAGACTATTATTGTGAGATATCATGCTTCCGTCATTCTAGACTTATGATTTTTATTATGGTTCTTATTTAATGGGTCAAAGTGGTCGGCATAGAGTACCATGAACTGATGCTTAGGAGCATTTCTCTATTTATATATGTGATAGAGTATGCAACAGTGGTTGCAGCCCAAAAGTCAGTCAAATGGGTACTCTTTAAAGATGCACATGTGTTGAACGTGGTCTGATAGCAGAGAGATCAGGCATGTTGCATTGTAGGTTAGAACCCAAATTAGTAGCATAGGATTAAACGCCAATTTGTAATCCCTTATGATGATTTTATTTTTCCCTTTTGCTATCTTAGACTTTTTAGTTATTGGATCTAAAGATCCATATCAGTGATGGATTTTTGCTTCCATCATGCTATATTTAAAGTTTTAACAATTATTATGATTAAATTAGTGAAATATAACATTTCATTGCTCATGTTTGAAGATCATGCAATTTTGATTTTGGTTTGATGTGGTAAAATAAAAAAAATGATGAATTGTGGCTGAAAAGTCAACTACAACAAGCACATTTGAATGGGCTCCTGTGAAAGTCTTGAATATGTTCTATTAAGAAAGTGGGAAAAGTCTTTACGCACCACATGCAGTGCAAGATGTGCGTACCATGCACGGTGATTGGCCGCGCGCACGTGTGACCGCGCATGCGCCAAGGGCTTTTTTGTCCTTTCCGCACTGTACGTGCACCGGTGCGCACGTTTCTGTACCACGTTTCTGTACCGCAAAAGAGTTTTTCTAAGAAAGTGTCAAACATGTCTAATTTATGGGTAAGAACCTTAACCATGACATAGGTATCCATATCCATAACATGACCATCAAACCTCATCTGACTATTTGGGGACACCTAACAATTAACATGGGTATTACAAATCAATGTTTAATCCCTTTTAAAGATTTTTTTTTTTGAATTTTTTTGTGCTTCTCATTTATAAATGCCCTTTGGATATGTGATCTGAAACTTGATATGGAATATAATATCATGTTTCCATCATCAATAACATAATATCTAAAATTTTGCCTACTAATTCATTGAGTGAGATTTTGAAAATGGAATATAGACGATTGGAGAATTACATGGTACTTGTTCACAAAGATAAATTTTATACACATATTTGTTCTAAATATCGAGGAATTAAAATTATGAGCCACTTTATGAAGTTATGGGAAAGTGAATGAACAAAGATTATGAAACATGACAAAAATCTCATATAACTAATTTGGATTGAGGCATCAACAGCCAATAGTGGAGGCCCAGGCCACATTCTTAGTTAATTGATGGTTAAATGTAGAGGAAAGGGTAAAACTCTACATATGGTTTATGGTGGGGTACCAAGAAATATCATTTGGTGGGCTTTAAAGGATGTGCATGAATTATACATTGAAATCACTGAGGATATGCATGTTGGAGAATTTAGAAGCATATGGACTTGCTATAATATAGTTAGTGTACTTTGAGTCATAATTGCAATACTGATTGGATATTATTTGCCGATGATATAATATTGACCAATGAAAAAAGCATTAGATAAATGCTATATTTGATTGCGAAAGAAAATTTGAGGATAAGAGTTTAAAAATTAATAGAAAATAGAGTATATGGAACACAATTTTAGTGAAAATAAAAATTGAGATGAGAACATAATTAAGATTGATAGATGACATCTGCAACAAAGTGATCAATTTTGTTATTTCAGAATTTTATGTAAAATAATGAGGAGATAGATGAAAATATATGCAATAAAAAATTATAGCTGATTGAATGAAATGGAAATGCGCTTTATGGTGTTATGATTGATGCATACCTTCGAAAATTAGAAGGAAAAATTTATTTATAGTAATAACACTGCAAAGTTAGTATGGCTCGTAATGTTAGTTGATAAAGAGGGTCTAGGGAAGCAAGTTTTATGCTACAAAGGTTTCCTGGGTCAATAAATCTACACTTTCTTTGAGTCAAAAGTGTGTCATCAATTTTAGATGAAGTAAAAATTATTTTGATGAAGCTTAGTGTGATGTCTTTCTGATGAACATCAGTCATATCCTATTAGTTTGCCTGTAGATTTATGATAAAAATATCATTCATTGAGAAAGAGATAGCACATAAACCTTTAGGATAAATGGGATAGACTTCACATTATGTCTTCAAAGAGAGCTTCCTATTCTTAACAAACAGAAACTGACCAAAAAGTCAAGCAGAAAGCTAATTAGAAAGTAAAGAATTAAAAATATAAAGATAACATAAGTGCAATTTGACTAAAGAAATTCCAATAGAAAAAGAGCTTGCTTTTGATGCCTTAAATATACCACTATTATCTGGTCCGAAGAATGCTGATAGAAAAGCAGAAAGGTGGATAGTGAAGGAGACAGTAAAGGTGCCCCTAAGAAGCTGGATCACTCGAAGGAACCAGAGAAGATAATAGTAAAGGAGAGAATAATAACCATGCTTGGTATAATTAAAGATAAACAATTGGACTTAATTAAAAGCATAAAAAATAATGGAACTGGCAAATTAGGAAAAGAAGTGATAGAAATCTTAACTCAGAGAAGGTCTTAAAGAACAAAATATAAGTAGCCATAAGGATAATTCTTCTGATCCACAAAGCGAAAATTGAAGCAAAGTTGAGAAAAGTCATGATAATGAGAATTCTAATGTTTCTGAGGGAATGAATAGGTGCAAATAATGAGGAAGAAATAACAAGAGTTCTAAATGCACCCAACATGATTCCTATCTTTGAAATTGGTGCTAGTTTGGAAGTCATCATAATGTTGCTATATCAAGCATCACTCCAACCAATGCTCTGCCTCTTAATCCAAAAGTTGAAGATAATATACAAAATATGTCTCCTATTGGAAAGAGAAATACTGAATCCAAGAAATCCTCTAACATCCCTCATTGGTCAATTCAACTTTTACATACTAAGAAAGGAACCAACGGGTCTCTAACAGATGCAGAAGTTTGGAAAAATGTAAACCAATATCCTTTCCAAGCAAGACAAAGTTGGCTTCAACCATATGGGAAATCAATTGACTTTAATATCAAGCAGCAAAAGTTCAAATAAAAGGAGAAGCATGAAAATCTTGGCTGCTATTTCACTGAAAGAGATTTTATTAAATCAAAGCAAGAAAAAATTAAACCAAGGAGCAAAAGAAAGGTTGATCAAAATGATTTTACAGCAGAAAATCAAAACAAGGAGGCTCACGTTATGCTTTTGAAGATCATATGTGGATCTACAAAAGCTAAATATGGATTTTTATAGATGGGAAAGCATTCATTAGGAGCAAATTCTTTAAGCAAGGGAGAATTGATGCAGCCTAGGGGGAAAAAAAAAGAATGAGAGGAACTTCTGTCAAAATAAGAAATTTTAATAAATACCTTTTTAAGATTCTTATTTTTGTTAGTATAATTCTTATTTTTGTTCTCTTTGAATAAGTTTATGATCAATATTCTCTTATTTTAGGAAGTATTCTAATTCTGGTCTAATTTTGGTCTGAAATTTCTCTATAAATAAGCTTCCAGTGTATGTCATTGAGTCAATCAATTTTAATAATCAAATTTGAGTTTTTTTTCTTGGCTTGAAGAAATTCCTTGATGTGGTCTAAGACCAATAATAATATATTTTGGCAACTCTACTAGCATCAAATTTTATATCAAAGCTTAAGATCCTACCTGCATCACCATGACCCTATTTAGATGAAGCCCAGGTTCATCCAAACCCCAAAACGATTCTATAATGTTCCACCTTTTTCCACCATATTCCAAATTGTTCTAGAACACGAGAGAATGTTGCACTACTCTAGCCCATTCTATAATTTTCTTGTGATTTCTACTCTCTAGTGTCTAGAGGTTTCTATTGTACAGATTTGTGACAAATGGCCATTCTAGCCCCTTGCCAACCTCTATATAAAGAAGAGGGGTCATGGTGTAACCAAGAACTCCTCATAAGAACTTCTCAAAGCTGAAACTCTCGCAAATATTCTCATAAGAACTATGAAAGATATAGTTCAAATGTGTATATTAAAGAGGTTATAAAAAATTAGATAAATTAAGAATAAAGTGATAAGAGAGATTACATGCCCTTATGGATTGAAGATTCGAGGGTGCTAAGTAAGGAGAGCTACTTTAATTTGCATTGAAGGATGTAGGAAAAGGAAGAGAGGACCTAAGGTAACATAGATGGAGGTTATGAGAAAACTATAGAAACGTTTGAAATAACATCAGTGGCAGCCCTAAATAGAAAGCTTGGCAAACAAGAATACATAAAGCTAACTCAATTAGTTGGAATAAGGTTGGATGGTTATGATTATGGTATAATATTTACATCATATTAGATTTACATTCCACAATAATTGGGTGTATATAAGGAAAAGAGTTAAGCTTTCCTTTTGTGTGTTTGATTTCATGAAAAAATTATGGTGGAAAGGAATGTCGGTGTCCAAATGGAGGGAGCAATATTATTAGGTTATATCATAGAAATGTAATTGTAAATGTTTGGACCTTCATTATGCCATTGATATGACCATGAAGTTGGTCTCCTTTTCGAATTTGATTGCCGAATTTGGAAGTTAAAGATTTTTTTAAAGGAAAAGTAGCATGTTTATAGACATTTTTTTGTGTCTCCTTTACTATTAATTATTTTTCCAAGCTTAAAAATCCACTGATTAGATAGGAAATCATCTGAAAAAAGGGATTGAAGATTGGTTTCCATCATGTAGATTGGGAAGAGTACATCAATCAAGGGTGATGGTGGTTCAAGGTTGAGATGAACAGTGGAAACAAATGTCTAGCCTTTTGCTAAAGGGTCTTAGAGGATGAGAGGCGTTTGTGATTAGGACTTCTTGAAGAGAAATGTGATAGAATAAATTGTTGTAAGTTGTAACAGAAATGACAGTCATATCTTTAGTCACCTAGACTCTTGATCTCAGTCTCTTGATCTCAGTCTTAAGTTTCCATATCCAACACTTTAACATGCATATTAATTAGTATGATACTTGGGGATGGGCTGTAAGAATAGATTCTTAGATATTGGAAGGACCCAATATTTAGGTACAGGCCTGCACTTGATGAATGTAACCAAGTCATTGCAACATTGTTCACATCTTTTAAATTGATCTTTAAGTGCATCTTAGATAATTTCTGTTATTTTGAACATGCCTGAACATTCCTGGTGGAATTAAATAGCAAATTTAGTGTCAAAACCTTTTCATAAGACAGATCTTGCTCCATAGATATCTGAGGTTAAGAGTGATGAATAAAAGATGGCTATCATTTAGGTGTTTAACATTTATTGTTTACTCATGTCTTCTGAACTTTCTCTCAAGCTCTTCATAATATTGATTACTAGTCTATTGGACCTTAGGTTGCAATTTCTTTATTTACTTAGTTTCTCAATATTTAAGCTCAATGAGTGGTGAACAGCTGTTGGTTTTATTTTGCATTTATGTTGTTACATATTAATTTGATTTTTGTTGCTACCCAACACTTTGTTGTTTCTTTCTTCCTCTTTCCTGAGTGGATCACACGTCTCTTTTTCTCTAAATGAAAAGCTATTTAGATCAAACAACATTTTCTACTTCACTAAGAGGATTGCTATTGTTTTTAGTCCAATCTCGAAGATACCTATTACTACTACTACTAAAGAGGTGTCACAAGGTTTTAGGTACTTCAGTTTCACAAACAATGGATTTTTTTTTTATAAATCATCTACTACCAGGCCATTAAATAGCCATAACCAAGAAAACACTCCCACCTTTAAAATTAATAAAATTAATATAACATATTCTTTAAAATTAATGTAAACCATAGTAATTGAAAACTCACTATGCTAGTTTTAAAATTAATAAAATTAATATAATAACATATTCTTTAAAATTAGTATTTGTACTTCCAAATTAAAACAGGTTTTTGAACCATGGTAGTTTTAAATAGCTTCTTCAAAACAACTTTGATGGTTGGTACCTAAACTATGCTGCTTTTTATGAGGTC
The DNA here is from genome assembly GCA_900491605.1 of Calamus simplicifolius. Classification (NCBI taxonomy): domain Eukaryota; kingdom Viridiplantae; phylum Streptophyta; class Magnoliopsida; order Arecales; family Arecaceae; genus Calamus; species Calamus simplicifolius. The sequence goes on along the minus strand of UESW01004225.1, from coordinate 946,207 downwards.
AAGGATTTCTCTGGTAAGAAAATCACTTATATATTTTCTAAATTCAAGAATCTGTATGGTACTATGAAAATAAAGAAATGTTGTTTACTCGCATTTTTTATGAGCTAGATATTTTCTTCTTCATCATCATTTTCCTTTCTTTTCCCAACTAGCTTAAATGGTTTATTCCAAGATATTGGGATATCATCTGATTGAAACCCTTGCTACAGGCATAAGATGTAAACTGCCGAACTGGTCAGTTGATGCTGCTAGAAATAAGCTTGGCTAAAAAATTAAGATATCACATGTATTAGGAAGACAAAATCTATTTTAAAGAGTTAAAATGATGACTAGATAGGCAAAGAGTTCAGTTGATGTTCTGGTTGTCCATCATTAATTAATATTATTGTTGTGTAACTTTGATAAACATTGTCTTCTTTCAATGCCCCAATGCTGTAGATTAACATATTGCAGTAGTGGAACCTCCTATTGAACACATTGCACTGCACTTATATGCAGGTACAAGGAGTAGTTCTCATTAGATGGCATGGAGGTGGAGGTAAGGTGCTTCTGCTAAAGGAAAGGAGTTCCAATCAATTATCTGAGTAATTTTTTCTTTCCCGTAACATGCTGTTCAAAACCTTGCTGGCCTGTATGAACTTGGAGATTGGAGTGATGTCCTGGTTATACTGCAAGCTTATGCACATAAGCTTGTCTGTTATATGCATTCATCTTGTTTGTTCCATTACTTTCTTTAGCCATCTTCTCTATTGCTGAGGTGCTTGGTTGACAGGCTATTCTTTCTATTTTGCAGGATTTTTGCATTATTTTGAAATGAACTACAAAACTGAGCCATTTGGTGATGTTTGGATATGATTGGATATTCTTCATAATGCAGTTGGTGTCTGCTGGCAGTCAGGCAGAAGAGCTATCAGAAACTGAGCCAATTCTTTCTCAGCCAGTCAATGCTGGCAGTTCCAAGGAGTCCTCATCTTCATGTGAAATCAGCCTTGTTGACGTTGATGATGATGGCCAAAACAATGATGATGATGATGATGAACGCCGCAATCTTGTGCATCAAGACTTGCCACAGTGCCGGATTTGCCTTGATACTGGAGGTCTTTACTTATTATACTCGGTACATTAAATTTCTCATAGAAATTATTATCAGTGGTAGAGGTGAAACAATTCATCTTATGATAAGTATATATATCTGCTTTCTTTCTCTACATGTAGAATATATATGTTGTACAGTTAAACATTTATTTCTCCATCTTCTTCCTTCTTTTTCCCTCTGTCCAGACGACTCCTTTTTGCTTACAGGTGATGACTTAATTGCACCCTGCTATTGTAAGGGTACACAGAAATATGTGCATCGATCATGTCTTGATAACTGGAGATCAACCAAGGTATTGTTTAATACGTTGATTGAATATATTTTTTTTGTCGATATTACTGCCTAGCAGTGGTCTTTCACCAAATGCTTGAACCAGTGTGCTTCTTTCGTATAGAGATCTGCATGCAGTAGTCTGAGAAGGATTGGCTAATATGCTGACATTCTTTGTGGAAGGCAAGCTTACTATCTATTTGCTATCTTCTGTCAGGAAGGCTTTGCTTTTGCACACTGTACAGAGTGCAGGGCTGTTTTCATACTGCGTGCAAATGTGCCAGCAGATCGGTGGTGGTCAAGACTGAAGTTCCAGCTCCTTGTTGTTAGGGATCATGCACTTATATTTGTTATTGTGCAACTGGTAAAATTTTAAAATTATATGCTGTATTTCTAAAATCTAGTACTTTTTTATGTATGATCTAGTTTATCTTGAAAGGCTTCTAGTTGTTTGACTTTACAAAATATCTAAATTTCACCACATTCGTGCAGAATATATTTTATGTATGTAAATCAGATGCCCTTTTCCTAGGAGAACTGTCAAGATTCTCTTGGAATCAATGTGTTAATATTTGAATAATAAATGTTCATATTTCCCATTTCATTTAACTTGGTTCTGTGAGTTGCATTTTTAAGAAATAATGAAACCCTCTTTGCTCTGTTTAACATATTGATGGGTATTCCAAGATAAGGCAGGCTTTTAAGAAGTGTTTATTGCAGCTTCACTAATTTGCCTCTAAATGTATTGTTTTATTGAATTAAAACTTTGTCTTGTATTGATTTATCTTAAAAATGTTTCAAGTCACCTGTTTGGAACATGCTTCTTGCAAGCAACTTGCCATCCATTATAACTAATATGCAACTAATGCCTACATGGTAGAAGCCTGTAAAAGGAGGTCAATAATTTACCCAATAATTTGGAGAAGTAAAATAGAAGGAAAAGCAACTAGGAAAAAATAATTTAATTCATTAGGAGAAGAGTATATGGGTTCTCTCCTATTAACTGATTCCACTCGGCCTCCGCAAAACCTAAGCAAGTCTTGGAATACTAATTTTGTCGCATCGTTTTTGAGCTTTTTGGGGACCTAAATTTGCTTGTTTTAGAATCTTAAAACTGAACTGAATCTGATACTATGGAACCCCCATAAAGATGGTAGCCAATTCTATTTTAATGGCATTGGCACTGCTAGAAGTAGTGTTGATTCCTGATAGCTAAATTTTGAAGGGTTTTCTGAGTTCCCTTTGCTGGACTGCCCACTGCAATTGCTTGCAGACGCTGGATACTAGGGCCTTCACAAATATGTTTCCAGCAAATGTAGTGGAAGAAGAGCAGGGTGGAGTTTGCATGGTTTGACAAAGGGTCTTACTTTTTTTGTGATGGAGTGGAGAGTTGTCTTAAAAGTGTCGTCATGGAATATTTTTTGGTAATAATTCTCTTAAATTGTTTATACATTGAAATATATTAGTTCCCGGAAGCTTAAATTTTGATACAGATGTGACCTTTCCATTAACCACCACTGTTCCACAGCATCCCTCCCCACTCACCCAAATAACAAATTTGATACTCTGTAAATATATTTATCTTTGGTTTTCTCTAGTGAGTTTCTTTAACCAATTGCTTTTGACAGGTTGTCGCTTCCTTGAGTATGCTGATATACAGATTTTATGGTGAGGAACTGCGAGAAATGTTTGGTTACGAGGAGCACCCATATGGATTTTATACAATGGCCAGTATGTTCATTTTGTTAACAACTTGTGCTTAATGTAATGCAGTTGCATTTTATTTTATGCAAAAAAGTTTAGTTACTTATTTTGTTCTTTTCATTTTCTAGAGTACTCATGCAAATCTTTATTATGCAAGTGACAAAAACTGATTCATCTTCTTAGCTAAATGAAGGTTGTGTCAGTCCAACTGCATTCAATTTTCTGTCTCTGTATCTGTAATGCTTCTATCTTGGGATCTAGAGCTCATCTGCGAATCATATTTTGCAGATAATTTTATGCTGATGTAACATGTCTAATGAGATGGTGAAAAAGTTTCATGTTGAAACTCATCATTATTTTTTTGTTGATATTTAATTGAAGATTTCAAATTAGGATCAGTTGTACTGAGGGTCTTACTTCAGATTGCTTAACCAGCTACTTATGCTGTTTCTTATTTTATTTTGTTAAATTTCCCACTAAAGTTTGTGAATGAGGAAATGTTATCTGGATTGATCCAGAATTACAAAGTGGATTGAATATGGTTCTTGAATTTTGTTTGACAGATAAGCAATTATTGTAGAACATTCATCATACTCAAAGCCTTTTAAATTAGCTTCTTTTTTATAAACAACATATGCACCTTTTGATGATCGATTTTTATTTCTCTCAATTTAGAGATAAGAAAATGAGATTCATTTTGTAAAGGAAATTGTTCAGTATGGTGGGTTTAAATGCAGGCCATGAGCTTCATGGTGATTCTGTCTCACTCCTTCAAGACTTGACCCATGAGTTTGAGTTATTTATAGTAACTGCAGGAATTTCTACTTCTGACCATGGAGGGAGGAGTAAATAAAGTGTCTTGGGTGGTTTAGGGGGGTTGGTGTGCCTGACCAAGCCACGCCATGGTCTTTTTCAGTATACACATATTTGGCCAGAATCTTTATTCAAAATGTCATATAATTTGATTGCCATGAATGCTGACATGATAGAAGTGCCCCAAATCCATTTTAAATTATATTGCATAGAGAATTCATGAAATGAGATCATGTTGTTTGGGTGGGCAGGGTATGAGGTAGGGAGCACATGGTAGTAACTCATCGTAAATATGAATAAAAAGGACTTGTATTTTCTGATGACTTTATTAATGCTTCAAAAATCATCATCATCACCATCATCTTGTTGTTGTCATCATCTTTACTAGGGTAACAACAATGTAGAAGGCTGAAATTTTTTATTCATTCCCCTTCAGTGTATAATCCTAGGAAATATATAGAAGATTACAAGATAAGAATATGAAACTTAATCATTCTAAATCTGAAATCTATCTAATCAAATCCCTTAATTTTAGGGAATGATTATAAGATAAGAATAGGAAACTTAATCATTCTAAATCTGAAATCTATCTAATCAAATCCCTTAATTTTAGGAAATTTAAATTCAAACAGATTCTCCTAATATATAGGGATATTTAACTAATTTTATTTAAAGCTTATTTACACTTCAACACTCCCCCTCAAGCTGAGGAATAGATATCTTCCATTCCCAGCTTGGATATAAGGCCCTGAAAAATAGAACTACTTAGCCCTTTTGTTAGAACATCTGCTAGTTGTTGTCCCGATGGAACATAAGACATACACACTAATCCTTCCTCCAATTTCTCTTTGATAAAATGTCTATCAATTTCGATGTGTTTTGTCCTATCATGTTGTATAGAATTATGAGCAATATTGATAGCTGACTTATTGTCACAATAGTCTCATAGGATTTTCCCATTTGACTTTCAAATCATCTAGAATAATCTTTAGCCAAAGCAGCTCACACAGGCCTTGCGCAATAGCCCTAAATTTTGCTTCTACAGATGATCTTGCTACCACATTCTGCTTCTTACTTCTCCATGTTACCAGGTTTCCTCCAAGAAAGATACAATATCCTGTAGTAGATCTTCTATCTATTAGGGAACCTGCATAATCTACATCAGTATAAGCTTCTAGAGTAAGAGTATTGCTCCTTTTGAATAAAATTCTTTTCCTGAATTGCCTTTCAGGTAATGTAGTACCCTGTAAGCAGCTTGAAGATGTGGTTCCCTTGGATCATACATAAATTGACTAATCATGCTCACTGAGTATGTTATGTCTGGTTGAGTGTGAGTAAGATATATGAGTCTACCTACCAATCTTTGGTACATTCCTTTGTCAACAGCTGGTTCTTCTTTAGCCTCACCTAACTTATGATTTAGATCCATTGGAGTAGAGACGGGTTTACAATCTATCTTCCTTGTTTCTACCAACAAATCAGTCACATACTTTTGCTGAGATATGAAGATTCCTTGTGTGGAATATACCACCTCAATACCAAGGAAGTACTTCAGTTTTCCTAGTTCCTTTATCTCAAATTCCTTCACCAGCTGCCGCTTTAATTCCTGCTTCTCCATCTCATCATTTCAGTTACTATGATGTCATCCACATATACTAGAAGAGCAGTAACCCCTTGTAACTGACTGCTTAATAAAGAGTGTATGGTCCCCTTGACTTTGTTTATATCCGGATTCCTTCATCACTTTTGCAAATCTTTCAAACCATGCTCTAGGTGATTATTTTAATCCATAAAGTGCTTTTCTCAATCTGCACACCTTGCTACCTGAGTTCCCTTCAAATCCTGGTGGGATGTTCATGTAGATTTCTTCATCTAGGTCACCATGGAGAAATGCATTTTTAACATCATATTGTAGCAGTTGCCAATTAAAGTGTGCAGCCAAAGATAATAGGATTCTTACAGTATTCATTTTTGCGACTGGAGCAAAGGTCTCTTGATAATCTACACCGTAGGTTTGAGTGTACCCTTTAGCTACCAATCTTGCTTTATATCTCTCAAGGGATCCATCAGCTCTGTATTTCAATATGAAAATCCACTTACAGCCAACAATATTTTTTCCTTCTGGTTTGTCAACGATCTCCCATGTTCTATTCTTTTCTAATGCACTCATCTCCTCTCTCATGGCAGTCCTCCATTCCCTTTTTGTCAATGCCTTAGTAACAGTGTTAGGAATAGCAATGGTATTTAGGCTCATAATAAATTTTCGGTGAGTTGGGGATAGACGTTTAAGGGAGACAGTAAGATAATGGATAGAGTGGTCGTTTAGTGCATTCTTTTGTACATTTTCTAACAGCAATGGGTATGTCTAAGTCTTCAATGGGGTCAGTAGGTGTCTCAATAGGCTGTAAAGACATGTTAGATCTTACGGGTATGTCTAAGTCTTCAATGGGGTCAGTAGATGTCTCAATAGGCTTTAAAGACATATCAGATCTTACCTTGATTTCATTTCCAGAGTTTGGATTAGATTCTTGGACTTGTGTCAATTCAGGAACAACCTTTCTCCTTGAATACACCTGAGAGAATCTTGTAGGGTTGTGAATGGCATTAATTAGGTCAGGAGAGAGGAGATGACACAGATTCAGTAGACTTATTTCCAACTATGCTGGTTGGAAGATCAAGGGTTTGCAGTGGTTCAGAAATCTCAGAAGTCCTATCTTCTAACATGGAAATCTCCTCCTGAAGAGAGGACTTGGAGAAAAAATGTGTATTTTTCACAAATGTGACATCAACAGAAATGTAGGTTTTTTTGGATGAAGGGTTATAACACTTGTATCCTTTTTGAGTGGATGAGTAACCAAGAAAGACACATTTGATGGCACGGGGATCTAGTTTGTTTCTATGCTGGCTGTGAACATGAACAAAGGCAGTGCTGCCAAATACCCTAGGTATAAGGCCATTTGAGGTTCGGAAGTGAGGGTAGAAGCTATTGAGGGTCTCTATAGAACTCTTATTATTTAGCACACGGGAGAAAAGTCTGTTTATCATGTATGTGGCAGTGAGAGCAGCCTCACCCCAATAAGACTTAGGTACATTCCATTGAAAGAGTAACGCTCGAATGGTGTTGAGCAAATGTCCATTTTTCCTTTCAGCTACCTCATTTTGCTGGGGCATGTTGACACATGATGATTCATGGATAATACCTTGGGATTGGAAATAAGGTGATAGAACTTGATTAAAGTAATATCTAGCATTATCTGTCCTAAAGCTTTTTATGGTAACTCCAAATTGGTTTTGAACCATTGAATGGAACGTTGGAATAACAAAGCTAACATCAGATTTGTGTTTGAGGAGGAATAGCCATGTAACTCAAGTGCAGTCATCAATGAAGGATACAAACCACCGAGCCCCAGAAATATTAGGTATGCTGGAAGGGCCCCATATGCCACTATGGATTAAATGAAAAGGATAAGAACTGCGTTTATTGCTAATAGGAAAAGATACACAAGTATGTTTTGATAACTCACAAATATCACAATGAAACTCAGAAATATCTAATCCTTGGAATAGTTAAGGAAAAATAACTTGTAAAACCCTAAAAGATAGATGACCTAAGCGTAAATGATACAGCCAAATGACATCTTTATTGGAAGAACTGAGAAAGGACAATGACAAATCATTCTTAACAGTTTGAGATGATTCAAGGAGATAAAGGCCGCTACTTTCCTTAGCAAGTCCAATCCTCTTCCCCGATCTATGATCCTGAAAAACACAATAAGAAGAGGAAAAAACAGCGTAACATTTAAGGTCATAGGTGATCTTATAAATGAAGATGAGGCTGGTTGATAGTTTTGGTACATGGAGGATATTTTTAAGGATAAGGGTGGGTGTGATATATATATCCCCGAACCCTGCAACAGTGGTTAATGAGCCATTAGCCACTATAATTTTTCTGTTACCTGGGCATGGGGTATATGTGTGGAAATGCTGAGGTGTAGGGGTCATATGGTCTGTGGCACCGGAGTCTATTATCCAAGAGTTTGTATAGGTGTTTTCGGTTTCTATTACTTGGGCATTCATACAAAAAGAAAAAGAAGGTTTACCTGAAAGAGTCAAAGAGCAAGCTCCAAAAGGCTTCTCAAGAGATCCTAACAAACTCCTTAGCTTTCCAATTTCTTCATTATTGGCTGCAGTTTTGACCTTGATCTCATAAACTTGTGCATCATCGTGGTCCTTTGAATATGTGCGACGAACAAAGTCCCAAATCTTCTTTGCAGTTGTCAAAAACATGCATGTGTCGCTAATCATGGGTTCCATGGAATCCCATAGCCACGACATTATCATGAAGTCCTCATCCCAGGTTTCAAACTTTGGATCATCCTTTGTTGGCCCGTTTCCGAGAAGATGGCTGAGCCTCCCCTTATCTTTGAGGTATGTTCGGACAAATTGAGACCACTTGAGATAATTCTTCCCACTGAGCCTATAGGATGTCCGAATATTCTGTAAATCTCCAATTTTCTGAACAGAATTGGATTCTTCAGATGGGTTACGGATGCTAGAGGTTTCAAAGGTTGACATAGTCAATGGAAGAAATCTTGCAGCAATGAGGCTGTTGGGATAGGTAGAGAAATAGGCTCAAGGGAGCCGCAGCAATGAAGGCTGCGTGCAAATGGATGAATGCGAAAAATCCTAGAGCTCTGATACCATGTAGAAGGCTGAAATTTTTTATTCATTCCCCTTCAGTGTACAATCCTAGAAAATATATAGGAGATTACAAGATAAGAATAGGAAACTTAATCGTTCTAAATCTGAAATCTATCTAATCAAATCCCTTAATTTTAGGGAATGATTACAAGATAAGAATAGGAAACTTAATCATTCTAAATCTGAAATCTATCTAATCAAATCCCTTAATTTTAGGGAATTTAAATTCAAACAGATTCTCCTAATCTATAGAGATATTTAACTAATTTTATTTACAGCTTATTTACACTTCAACAAACGATATAAATACTGCAAGCGTTTTGTTGGAGCACATATTTCTCTTTGGCACATTCAAGAACAACAATAATAATGACCATAAAGTCATAATTTTAAACTAGTTGAGGCCGGCTATATGAATTCTCTCTCTCCATTTTGCTTGATTTAAGGCCATACTTTTTTGTTGAATGTAAATATATTAAGTCTTTTTTTTGCTACCTTCCATTTGATTTTTTTTGGCCTATCTCTATTACTTTTTCATTCTTGTATTAAATCATTCCTTCGTAATGGTGCATCATTACACCCACATTATATATGCTCAAACCATCTAAGTGGCCTTTTTCTTGATTGTCCTTACTTGATATTACGTTTACCTTATCTTTTATTTTATCCTTTCTTGTTTTACCATATATTGAACTTAACATTCTCATTTTGTCTACAGTCATCTTGTGTACTTGATTTTTAATCACCCAACATTCTAGATTATAAATTGTACCTGGTATTATAGCCATCTTATAAATTTTTTCTTCAACTTGATAGGTTTCTTACAATCATATAATATGTTACACTTTTCTATTTTATCTAACCCTGCTTTAATCTTATAAACAAGTCCTTAATCTCTTCTTCCTCAATAATAAATCTTAAATATCAAACATAATTACTTTTGGACATCCTTAATTTAAATTCTACTTTCATCTTTATTTCTAATTTTATTAAAATTGCATCCTATATCCAGTCTTTATCTTAACTTACAGCCTTTATGTTCTAGTGCACTTCTTTGTGATTCCAACTTACAATTTAACTTTAACCTTAGTTTCATGTAATAATACTATTTCATCTGCAAATAGGATGCAACAAGAAATATCATCTTGAATATGTATAGTAAGCTCATCTATAAGTAGCATAAAATATAAGAACTTACGGTAGATCCCTAGTGTAAGCCTAATTTAATTGAAAAATCATTAGTATTACCACCAATACTAATATTAGTGATCATTTCATAATACATGTCTTTAATTACATTAATATAACTAATGCACACTCCTTTTCTACTACTCACCATAGAACTTTTCTAAGAATTATCATATGCTTTTGTTGTGTCAATAAAAATCACTGGAAGATTTTTTTCATTAAGCCAATAAAAATTATAGGAAGATTTTTTTTGTAAGTCAATAAAAATCACATGATTTTTCCTCTTTCCTTTGTGTTTCTCCATTAATCTTATTAAGAGAAAAATAGTTTTCATAGTTGACCTTACTAGCATAAAACCAAATTGGATATAATTTTTTGTATCACATTTTAGTATACGCTCGATCACTTTCTCCTAAACTTATGGCTTATGATTTTGATACTGATAGTTGGGACAAGTTTGAATATCATTTTTATTCTTATAAATCGACATTATAATACTCTTTCTTCATTCATCAAACTACTTCTTGATTTCTAAGATCTTATTAAATAGATTAGCCAATCAAGTAGCTACTATATCACCTAGGCACTTCCAAATCTTAATTAGAATTTCATTAAGGCCCTGCTTTTCTTATTTTCATCTTTTTCATAGCCTCCTTTGCATCAAATATCCTAATTTTATTAGTATATGCAACATTTCTATTCTTAATGTAACTAGTAAAAGATTTTAAAACATTCAAATAACTTTTAATCAATAATTTATTAAAATAACTTCTCTATCTATTTTTAACCTGGTTTTCTTTAATAAAAATTTTGGATATTTATCTTTGATGCATTTAATTAGAGTCATATCTTTTGTTTTTTTTTTTTTTGGTCTTGCAATCGTATATATCTTTTTTCTTATTCTTAGTTTCTAACTTATGATATAAATTTTCATATGCCTTGTATTCAATCTCTTGTACTGCTTTCTTAACTTTTTTCTTATCCATCTCATAACATTTATGCATTTCTCCATTCCTATGTTTAAGTAATTTTATATAGCATTCTCTTTGAGTCTTAATTGCTAACTAAACTTTTTCATTTTGTTATAAAGTTTTCTTACCACATGACTTTTTTCTTTAGTTCTCTTAACATTTATGGAACTAATTTTTTTGATATTATTAGTTATATCTTCTTGCCGACCCCATGTAGTTGGAAAAAGGCTTAGATGAGTTGAGTTGTAGTTATATCTTCTTATATAGTATTGATTTCTTCATTTAGATTCTATTATCCTTATGGATTCTATCTTTAAAAACTATTTGTTTCTCTTAATTCAAATTCCTCCTCGTAGTCCTTAAATTCCTAGATTTTTTAGTCCTTCCATTTGCGAATTCATACATCCATAACCATTAATCCCTTTTGGATCATTAAATTTACTAGGTATAACCTTGTGGTCATTTTACAAAACTCGATCAATTTTTTGGTAATGAAGAAATCTATTTAATTAACATTATATCCGAGTATGTGTTAATTAATACTAAATTATATGTCATTGCAAACTTTAAAATAACATCTCATTTTTATCTCCAACTTCATAACCTTCATGCACCTTTTCAAACAATACATTATAATTTCTCATGTGTTCATCCAAATCACCTTCGATAAAAATCGTTTTTATGCTAGAAATCTGTTGAATTATTCTATTCATGTCCTTTTGAAATTGTTACTTTGTAGCATCATCTAGTCATACTTGATAGACCTCTCTTCTAACATCAATTTAATTAAGGTTATTTTATCTTTTACTTTCTTGATGTTAACAAAATTCCGCTTATACATAAAGTTTTATACATAGCCAGTCGCAAGTTCGGATAAAAGAAGAGGATTGCGGTAGATTTGCGGCCAACATAAAATTATAGTCATACCCTATAAATATGAATTTAGTATAAAACTGTTGTTGCATCTTATCTTTGGAACTTTTATGAATAATGATTCCTACTTCATTTTTATTATTATCTTTATATATCAAAGTTTATAATCATCAAATTCTTTTTTTTTTCTTCTTATCTACTTAGTTTCTTGTAGGCAAGCTACATTAATTCTCTTTTTAATCATTGTATTTATTTGTTTCATTAATTTTTTTTATCAATGACCCTATATTCTAACTTGCTAAATGTATCTTAATTTTTTGAATAGAATTCTTTACCTATATTAGTTCAATGACCCTATATTCGAACTTGCTAAATGTATCTTAATTTTTTGAATCAAATTCTTTACCTATATTAGTCCATTAGAGTTTAGGAATCCTTTCTTCTCATTACATTTGGGTGCCAATGTGGCACATTGCTTTTAGAGAATGCCCTAGTTAACGTTTGCACACTTTCCATTGTACTTGGGATTTGATGTAATACATCGCAAGTAGGAAAGCTTAACAATTTTTTTTAATGGATTTATGTTCATAAGAGGTAACTATAGTTTTACATTGGCTGTTAACTTACCGCAATTTTCTTTTTTTTAGCTGAGCTTGAGACAAACTATGCACAAAGCAAAGACAAAGTTAATCTATGTATTTTACATAGGTGGAATTCTTTAGCAGGTGTGCAAGAGGCGTGTCGGTAAGATAGTAAAGTAGGCGATGTGAAAAGAAATAAATTAGTGTTGACATTGGTACACCTGCACAAGGAATTGATGTGTTAATCATAACTTATGCCTGATAGCTGTTCTCAGCTGTGAATGATTAACTTAGAAAGCTAGCATGGTAAAGTGGCAATTTGAAAAGAAATAGATCAGTGTTGACTTTGGTAGACCTGCACAAGGAATCTTACATCATAACTAATGTTGTTAGGGCTTCACAGTTATGAATGGTTGTTAATATCCTCTTATCTGTGCTTTTGGACCTGTTGATGGGCATGCAATCAGCGTATCTGTGTAATATCTTCTGTGAGTGGGAAGGTAACTTAAAAATGAGGTGGGAGGATAAATGAGAGGAATTGAGGAAATATGTAAAGTTTGCAGTATCTTTTGGGTACCATAAGATTGCTGTTTATGTGGATCATGGTGTCTTAGAGAACTGGGAATTGGGAGAACAATTATCTTTGGCAATTCCTCAGAGTTTCTCTTCCTTCCCTTTGCTCATCAAATCATCTGTGAAAACAGATAGGGTGATTGATTGGCCAAACAGGCCCTTAGTTTTTCACTGCAGTAAGATAATCATATTCTGGATCCACACTTGAATTGCTTTCTTATTAATTATTTGGCTCTGATGTCTGTTTATACCATGCAGTATTAGCTGTAATTCTGGTTGGCTTGCTGTACGGATTCTTCATTGCAATAATATGTGGGCAGAGGATCAACGAACGCCACTATCATGTTCTTGCAAAACAAGAACTGACAAAGGTTCAGTATGACTGTACTAGTAGTTTAAATATATGCACTTGTCTGGATCTCTGTCCTTCCTAAACTGGATATCTCAGTTTTCTCAAGTGGCAGAAATCTGGTTAAATCCATAATTCTTAGCACATATAAATGGGGAAGATTTGGTCGTGGCAAGGGTGACCATAGATCTCTAGAAGCATGCTATCTAAGATGATATGTAAAATGATTTGAATATTCAGAATTGAAGCCAGCATGTTTTTTGATCAATCCATGTGTGCATTTTGCCCTATGTTACTTAATGCACTCAAGAACTTCTCAAGTACTGTTTTTGTAAGGCCTACAGATATTAAATCTGGCTTTTCACCTGCTTGTCTGCTAGTCCAATCAATAAAGAGAATATAGAATAATTTTCCCTGGTATATTCTACTGTTTCCAGCACGAGCACATTATGTTCCCTTCAATTATTACAAGTAACCAAGTCTTGTAGACATCAGTCTAGTGAGAAATCTGACTAAACTTGAAGCCCTGATTTTCTTTACGAGCAATTCCATGTGCAATATAACCTCAAAACTTTTCTTATCAACACTTCATGTTCTGGAAAGAAACATCACACTCCAACAGGTGGGAGCACAAGCATGTGATGTCATTATCCAAAATGGATGAGTTTCCATATTTGTATTCACTAAAACGCTGATCATATCATTCTTTTTTTTTTTTCTTTGCATATTTGTTTTGGCAACAATAATTTTATTCTTTTCGTTGAGAGACTTTTGGGTTGTCAGTCCCATGTTTGATGATACGCATTAACTTGTCATAATATAATGCCAGGAATATGTGGTGGAAAGTAGAGACGAAAATAAGAATTTGCCAGAGCTTGATCCCTCTCATGTTACGGAGTTGAGAATGCTGGGACTTTACTGATCTGAATTATGAGCATGAAATATCAGGTTCTCTGGTAAGCAGTTGATTTTGCAAAATGACTTATTTTACAAATACATCACATTATAAAGTTCATTATATATAGATACATGCATGCATGTATTACATATGTGTATGTATATACATGTTTTTGGAATTTTGGAATCAGTGGCGTAAGTTCATTATATATAGATACATGCATGCATGTATTACATATGTGTATGTATATATACATGTTTTTGGAATTTTGGAATCAGTGGCGTATGCATCTGGTGACTACCTATATGAACCTTTCCATTTTTTTTTACTGTGAGGAAATTTCTTTTTTGGCATACTAAGTAACTTTCTGCCAACGACCAGGCTAGGCCTTGCTGGTCTTTGCTGATCTTTGTTGGTGCGTGTCCTTGATCATTTTTAATCAATTCTGTCTTACATGGGTCCAGCCGGAAGCCTTTTTCATGGATTATTAAGGGACAAAATATTTTTTTTTTCAAATTTTGAAATGCCTTATTTAATGTTTATGAATATTCAGCAGACAACTCAGCACTCAAGTGAGCTGTGGGCATTTAGGCAGGTAACATGGTGGATTGTGTTAAATTTTTTTGAGAAAAATGTTTAAAAATTAATAGCCAATAGAGGACTAGTAAATTGGACTAGTAAATTGGAAATAGGTTAAGAAAACATAGGAAGAAAATGGTGCATTATTATTTATCTGAAAACCTCTGGTAAAATTTCATTATTTCTCGGCATTCAATGCTATAATACTGAAGTATTGATCAAAGGAAACATGTGCTTTAATCCAAGTTTATGCAAAACCAAATCATGATTTTCGATCTGTCAATTGGTTATGGCATGGGGTTGGAAAGCAACCAAAGTATTGGAAGGCAATGGATAAGGCATGGGGTCCATAATTTGCCTCTGGCTTAACATCTAGCACAAGCTTGCCCCAGAAAATAGTCTTCAATCCCTTCAATGCTGCCTAGGCCAAGGCTGGTCGTGTGGGCGCTCACAAGGCAGCCAATCTTTATGTAAGGGATTGCTTAGGCTGTTGAGCCCTACACAGGGCAGTGGAGGAGATCTCTAAACCTAGGCAAGCACAGAGGCAGCACAGGTGGCTGCTTTTAAAACAATAAATCTAGAGCACAAGACCCTTCAGACTGGTAATAGAGGAACAATTGATTGCTTATATCAACTTTTCCTTGTAATTGAAGAACATTATCAATGGCTTGCTGCTGCTAGAATTCTAGCATCATTTCAATGATGTACTTTGTGAACTCCCATTATTTACTGATAGAGAATCTCAACTATATATATATATAATTTTTCTAATGACGCTTTTTACTTAGCAAGTATTGGAACTCAGGGCTGCATTTACTTAACCATATTAAGGTTGATTTCAATTTTCTCCAGTTTGACTTCATAAGCATTTTAACAGAATCTTGCCATGCATTGCTTCAAAGATTGACTCCATAATTTTCTCCAGTTACCTAGCGTGAGCAGAATCAACTACAACATGATTGGATGGAGACCGCTGCTCTAAAGGAGAATGTAATTACAAAACATATGGAGATGGTTTTTGATTTTTTCCACATAAAAGGCCAACCTTACAACTTAGTTACTCCTTTTTCAAATATATATTATTTTTTGAACATATTTAAAGAAATGCACGTGGAGATATTGTACACATCAATATATTGCAATTGTTGAGCTGTGTCCAGTTCCATGAAGTGAGCCTTGTGATGTTACCCCTGTACTCAACAAAAGATTCAAATTTACAAAATGTATCATTTGTCATGCATGACTGATACAAAAAGTGAGATTGACATGACATTTCATTATCAACATGTATATGCTTGTGCTGTCATACTCTCTTTGGATGTATTAGGTGGTCTGTGCTTGCAGGCATGACTTGCCACGCTATCATTTATGCCTTGTACCAGATTTGAACCGATGGCGTTCGATAAAAGTTGTACCATTCAAATTGACAATGTATATAATTTTATTTCAGAAATTTTATCAAAGATTTATCTATAATTTTTATTTTTTAACAAAATAAAAAAATGTTTGACTATGATTTTATTTTAAAATATCTATTTTAAGATTCGTTTATGATTTTATTTTAGGATTTTTTTTAAGGTTTGTTTACGATTTTATTTTATTTACGTTACCGTTTAGATTTTCAATCCTAAATATGAGAATAGAAATAAAGATTCTGAATCCTAGTTCTTAAGCCATGCACCATACAATGAGAGGGATAGAGGGGCAACATCCCCAAAATATCCCTATAACCCTTGCAGCACTCGAAGACCATGCTATAGCTTGGTAAAGCATGCTATTTTGTTCCATCCCATCTCAAAAGGTATTTTTATGCTCGATATTTCCACCCAATCAGTTCCACGTCTACTTACATCATCCCCACTTGTTGGGGCACAATATTTTATCTACAATGCATCCTTGAATAAAAGATAATCATAAAGAGTATGAAACCATAGATCCTTTGGGATGCTGAATATTTTTAAATCACAAATAATGAGTACCAGAAACCAGCAAACCCACCTGACCTCAAAATAAAATCAATCATACTCTGTCCAACATTAATCGAAAGACAGCCCAGCAATTGCAAACACACCGAGGCAGCTATGAACATACTGACATGCATGCTAAGGTCGGCCGTTGATCGAGCAAGGCTATTAAAAATTTGGAAGGACGTAATATACAGCAGCATCCTATTAAATGGTGACAGAGTTTTGATTACCCCATTTTCAACTTTGTAGGCTACAGAGCTTCTTCTTCGTCATCAGACTCTGCTGTGGCCTCCTTTGGTTTCCTTTTCACACGGTGTGGAGAGATACCTGTAGTCAATACACCGAGATCCCAAAATGGTAGCTGATTAGTAAACCATATCATGCATTGGTATCATGCTAATAAATCATCTCATTGCATGATCTGCACTAACATCCAAAACCAAAGGAAGATTCTTGACCCATGTTAGTAATTACTTTACATGGCAACACAGCAAAGCTATATCAAAAAACTTGCAAGAGCCATTTCACACCATACATAACATCAGAAAAGTCTAAAACGATTGGTAGAGTACTCCTGGCAAAATCGATAGATGTTGATGGTAAAATACTGGAAAGAAATGCAATAAATAATGAGAAAGTCTTCGCTGATCACAAACCAATTTTGTCAAGCTATCAGATCTACTGTACAAGCAATATAGTACAACATACAGAGGTTAAGGTGACTAACAGATAAACTACATCATGTTTAAATCTTACTTATTTGGATCAGCCATTTGAACCCTACTTTTCCACTGCTTGCTGTCATCATCAATGCAGTAATTTTCAGATCCATTATCATCTTCCACTTAAATTCCACGTGCCAAGGCCTAGACAAGTTTTTGGCTTACATGTTCACAATAACATGACCAACCGATGCAGATTCTCTACCATCACGCTCTCTTCCAAAGTCATAACATCTTTCTATAGTAATAATGTGAGAAGAAAGAGAAAATATTGAACAATAGATAAATAAATAATTCAAGAAATTAGGATTACTAAATCCCAGAATATGTGTGTTGTGTGTGTGTAAGAGAGAGAAAGAGAGAGAGAGAAAGAGTTGGTTTGGTTGCTCCTCCCTCTCTTTTGTTTTCTCTTTAATTTATTTATTTATTCATTTTTACTTGTGCATCACACATGCCTTTCGCTTGTGTATCCAAGTAGTCTCATCTCTCTAATTCTCACTCCATTGTCCAAACATTATAATTCATATTCTCTAGTATAAAAGACATTTAAAGATCACAATCACCCCAGAATAATATCTCTACTATATTCACTTTAATTCTATGACATATGTCTCTGCCTTCCACTCTGTTCTTTTGTACTACGTATCACTTGACTATTCGAGCTGTTGAACACTTCACTGCATGTAGTAGTAGTATATAACTATGACAACAGGGCTCAAAGTATAAAAATCTGTGTATAAGTTAAATGATTAGAGTTGACCTTGATTTCATACCTGTACAGCACATTAAAACATGACCCTATAGTCATACTTAGGCATCATTTACCTTATTAGAAAGATTTTTATTCTTTGTCCTATATCTGGTTTTCTGTGGTGTCAAGTCTTAAATTTTTCAGTAAAAACAAATATTTATGAAACCATAATTGCATGCCAATGTATGTCCTAAAGAATTTAGTGCAAAGTTGGAGACTGTTTCCATCAACAAATTATTTCCTTCATTAATCATATCATAAATCCATCATAGTATGGTTGACACAACACCAAATATGCAAAACAGAACATAACAAAGTTTACAGCTAAGCATAAATTACGAGCAGAAAGTTCTGACCTAAGGTACATTAGGTAAGCAATAACATACGTATTAAACTCAAACTTAGAACCTCACATAGATTTTTGTAACCATTTACTTTGAGAACTTAAAAAAAAAAAAAATTCAGTTCAACTAAAAGCAATACAATCCAGAGCACCCTTTGTGTAAAATGAACCATTGTTACTCGGACACTCCAAATTTGAGCTTTTTGATGTGAAGGACACTTGGAGACATGCTGACACTTATTGACACTCCATACAGTTAATTCATAATGCCATCATTATCATGCGTCTACTTTTAGGACTTCTATTTAATAGTTTTTAGTTCTTACATAATAATTAACAATTATTTTCCAAATTTCATGAACTTAAGAAGCATAAACCTAGCTTATTTATTCACTATACACAAACATTAAGACATAATTACACATATAAGATATAGACATGTCCCCTTATCAATTTATAGAAGATATGCCTCTGAAGACTTGGACGCATGAAACCATATCACCTGTTCACTAACATCAAAATGACAGAGGCTAAGCTCAAGTTTTCCTGGTAATTCTCCCTAAATATGACACCAACCTCCCTACAAAGATGCATGCTTGCATGTGAGACATGATGCTCTCACCTCTTTAATTTCACTATCTACTTTAACTAGTAATGCGGGGAAAAATCATCACCGCATCAATAAGTGTGCATGGCAACAAAGGCTGAACTATAAAGCTGAAGTATAAGGCTGAAGCATATGACCGAGCTATATGGCCGAGCTATAGAGCTGAACCATCTGGCCACACTATCTCGCCGAACTATCTGGCCGAACTAGAGCCGAACTATATGACCGAGCTATCTCGTCGAACCATCTGGCCGAGCTATCTCGTCGAACCATCTGACCGAGCTACAGAGCCGAAATATCTGGCCAAGCTATCCAACCGAGCTACAAAGCCGAGCTATCTCGTCAAGAGCCAAAGATCCTCCTCTCAGCTTGAGCATCATTGCCACCTCATAATATACCGAATATTCTAAAGGAAGAACAGTTCTGATCACAGAAATCTCGAAGCGAACTTCCTTGAAATGAAAGCCAAATACAACCCTCTGACAGCAATTAATGGAGTTTCAAACTCCTGAGAAGGCTGATCAGCTACCAATCCCATAGCTAACAGGATTCTAATCATATCAGCTCCTAACCTCCCAAAACGTGCCTAGAAATTCAAGTAACTGACTGCCATCTCGCAGTGTATAAATATCAAGCCCCAAGACCCCCCAGATATGAAAAAACTGACCCTAAAATACTCCAGCAGAGTATAAGAGATCCTTCTGATGGAGTCTTCTCCTTTCATCTATTTTGGAGCCTTCTTTACTAACTTGGGCATTAGAGGGTCTTTCGCAGGAACCATCCCCTATGATTCCTGCATGAGGACTGCCTTACAGGTTCATCCGGACGGAAGAACGCTACCGGATCCCGACATGCACTGCCCCCAAACTGAAGAATGGATTTTCGCAGCAACAACTAGCATACCTTCGTTTGAACACACGAGAGGGGGGGGGGGGGGGGGGGAGAGAGAGAGAGAGAGAGAGAGAGAGCATATCAATTTATATTAAAAGCCTCAAGGTAAAAGAACTAAGTGGAATCATAGCCATCTAGGGCTTACACCTACTTCTTGTGCACTGCAATGTGATGTAACGTAGTGGATGTCTTCTGTGGCACAATTTTGCTTTCTATTTTTAGTCATGGGTGTACCTATTTAGTGGTTGCAGTATTAGGCAAACCAGATCAGCCCAAATTCGGAACAGTTCAGCCTCTTGATTTGATACGAGGAATAAACCACCCTGAACCGCCCATATTAACCCTATACTAGTATATCGAACCGAAATGAACTGCCTTGAACCAAACCAAACTGCCTAATTCGGCTTGAATCGAGGCAGTTTATGGATTGGAACCTTCTAGTCCACCTAATCGACATACCATCGGTTCATTACAACATGCCTCGTACCAAACAGTACTGATCCGGTATCAAAACGGTCCCATTTCTTGGCACAGCGAACCTTAAATAATTACAAATATAATATACTTTTCAATTCTTCAAGATCTCTTATCCCTTTGTCTACCTCAAAATCACTATTCTATAGCTTCCTTTTTATATTCTGGTTCTGATCTGGTACTACAAATTCTACTTAATTGCTAATAATCTTCTCTTCCCGAAAGGGGTACACAGAACATACTTTAGATAACAAAAGAGGAAATAGTACACAGATGGTGCATTCAACACTTCATTAGCAATCTTTTTCTTACACACATAAAGATTATTGTAGATGGAGATAAACAAATATCCAGAAACAAATATCCAAATGAATCCAAGTTACAAGCCCAACAAATATTCAGCTGAATCCAAGTTTATCTGACTAGCATTAGCTAAAACACATAGAATCTCACTACTTTTGTAGCACAATTGATGCTTCTTGCGGGCATCATGGCCCTCAACACTCTCATGCTTAAGAGAAACTAGACAAGATGATCCAACATTTTGTTATATTTGTATTAAATCATTAACATAGAAGGAAAATACTTGCTTTTCAACCAGAACATGCATTATTTTTGGTAACTTTATTCTTAGCTGACAAGTTTCTTCCTTTATATTTCAAATTGCCTCTATAAATCTTTCTCTAGTCTATTCTAGTAAGTTTTACATTCTCATAACTGACAACATTTTCGACTCTCTGACAAGTCTTCCATCCATGTTGATAATTCTACTGCACAATCAAATAGGAAACAGCAGAAAACTTCAAATCGGCATGACCTAGGAAATTCAAGAATCACATATTCAAGAAAAGACTAAATCTTCAATTTAGTTATTCAATCTGAGAAAAAGTGGAGCTTTAGCTATTTTGCAGTTAATTTGTACAATTTACATCAAATCAACACAACAGACCACAAGAACTATCCAAGATAACATTTCAACAAAAATTATTATAAAAATCAAAATGTTTGGAATCTTTGCAAAAACCCACAATAAGCAACAATGTTCTACATCATTAACATAATGGACAGAATTTTGCAAGCTCTTGATACTAGTATTGAAAAGATCATGAGCAAGCTACACTTGCATGATTTCATATGACAAGAACAAATTAATCTCCTTGAGCATAGCATGGCCAATTAATAAAACAAAAGACCATTTTATATTTGAGAATCAGCATGGGTGATTTCAGATATCTAATTATAAAGCAACGATTATCTAAAACGGGGGCGGGGGATTTAAATTTCAGCAAGTTTATTTTCTTTGACCACAAGGAAATAAAAAAGGTGATGTTTCCCTACGTTTCAGTAAATTTTCTTGTTTCAAAATGTGGAGCTTTAGCTATTTTGCAGTTAATTTGTACAATTTACATCAAATCAACACAACAGACCACAAGAACTATCCAAGATAACATTTCAACAAAAATTATTATAAAAATCAAAATGTTTGGAATCTTTGAAAAAACCCACAATAAGCAACAATGTTCTACATCATTAACATAATGGACAGAATTTTGCAAGCTCTTGATACTAGTATTGAAAAGATCATGAGCAAGCTACACTTGCATGATTTCATATGACAAGCACAAATTAATCTCCTTGAGCATAGCATGGCCAATTAATAAATCAAAAGACCATGTTATATTTGAGAATCAGCATGGGTGATTTCAGATATCTCATTATAAAGCAACGATTCTCTAAAACGGGGGTGGGGGATTTAAATTTCAGCAAGTTTATTTTCTTTGACTACAAGGAAATAAAAAAGGTGATGTTTCCCTACGTTTCAGTAAATTTTCTTGTTCCAAAATGGAATCTATATTAGTTAAACCAAAGCACAGAAACTTACACAAGAAACTTTCAAGAAGGCAAATTCAGCAGTCAAAGATGATCAAATCATAAGGTAACTGAGGGGTAAGGCATTCTTGAAACTACAAATGGAATAAAAGGTAAATACTAAACCAAAGAACAAGAGTTTTAGAATCGGATAGGTGTGGTTTCATTTAATGCTTACCCTTACAATAAATTCTAAATCATGCAATTGATGGAGAATTTGGGAGAGAAGAAAAAACCTCGACAAGAACTTCTGTTATTAAGAAAGAAGATTATGATATTTGGGGGTGGCATGAAACGAAACCACATATAGCACAGTTGAATCAAGCAGAAGACATGTACTGGGAAGCAATGAAAAAACACACTTATGAACTGAATTTCCTAAGAAAAAATTTGAACTCCTACGATCTCACTACTATTTCTGAAGCAGTAGTCATTGATATCAAAGATGTGAGCCTTCCCAGATTCACTATTTACAGATGTAAGATGCTGGCAACAACAAAGATACAAAGAAGAAATTCAAGAAGAAGGTGTAGAGTGCAACTTCAATATGCAACTGAAACCAGATGATACTTCTTTTTCTGCTTTTTTTTTAAAAAGAAAAATTGGCGCATGTTTGCGCTCGTGTGTTACATGATCAACTTATAGTACATACCAACAAGAAGAATATGTATGCGTCTGCAGGTTGTATGATTAACCCAATGCAGTACTTTACCAATCAGAAGTATATATATCGTTGCACATTAAAGATACTCGAGTTTTCTTTCTTTTTCTTTTCTCTTTTTTTTTTTTTTTGTTTTAGTATGAACACCTAACACTTCACACAATCAATATTTGAAGAGAGAAAATTCTGTTGGTGAAAAATTAGACGAAACAGTAATATTCCCAGATTATAAACGACCAACAGATTAAATCAAGAAAACCCTAAATATTGGGGTTTTTTTTTTTCTTCTTCTTTGACAATTATTATTGGATAAAAAATTTAATGCATCAATAATTTCCAAAAAATAGAGCAGATGAAATCAGAGGGACCAGCCAGAAAACAGCAAATGACAACTCGTTACCTTCGACGAAGTGGGATGACGATGGCCACCCTCGGTTCGTCATGAAGGAGAGCGTTTCCTCCTCCGTCAACGGATTGGCGGCCAGATTCTCGATGATCTCGGCCACTCGGTGAGCCTGCTTCCGGGGCGGGACCCAGTAGGAGGAGCCCGGGATGAAGGGGAGCCAGTCGGGGGCGGATCGACGGATGATCATACTGTGGATGGCGTCCTCGAGGCGGCGGACGCCAATGACCTCGACCTCGACCTCGACCTCGACCTCGCCGGACTCAGCGGCCTCAGGATCCCTCTCCGGGCGGTGGGAGGAGCCGCGGAAGTTGACGAGGCGGGCGGCGTAGATGGGAAGGAGAGGGGATCGGGCAGCAGAGAGGAGGTGGGACGGATGACCTCCGATTAGGGTTCGCGAGAGGAATCGAGCCATCGGGAGAACACTGGAAAGGAGAGGAAGGCGAGATGGGGTAAGGGCAGGATCAGAAAATAGTGTATAAATAGTACATAAGATTGGTTCTAGGGTCGTTTTTTAAACCGGTGCCTTTTGCCATTGGTTAAAAAAAAAAAAAAAACGTGGGAAACAACCTTAAAAGAGGGTTAAAGCGAAAAATACTACTTCAAAGGCTTTTTTTCATTTTCACTTTTTCACTCTTGCTACGTTATATCAGCGAAAATCTTTCACTGATATGAAAAAAAAAAAAAAAATCATCATTTGAAGTGGTAATTTTACAAATCACTTATATTTTTTAGGTAAAAAAATGGTATATAAGAGTAATTAATAAAAGAGAAGAGATAAAAACTTATCGTTTCAAATCAAGTAGAAGAATAATTAAATAATATATTTTTATTTATCTTATTATTATTTTAAATTAAAAATATCTATAGTTTCAAATCAAGAAGATAATTTACGAAGCATTCGAAAACTTGAAACATGATCCTTCATGGCGTATGTATAAATATTTAATTCAAATAATAATACATATTATTCTAATTTTTATTTTGGTTTACGTTTCTATTTTAAAAATTCTTTATTTTTAAAAATTATTTCATTTATTTTTAATCTATAGTTTCAAATCTTTGAATTTGATTTGAAATTTAAAATACAATATTTTATTTATCTAATTTTTAGTTTTAATTTAGAAAAATAATTCTAAAATTTAAATTTAATAATATAAAATTAAATAATATATTTTTATTTATCTTATTGTAATTTTAATTAAATAATATCTATACAGTTTTAAATATTTAAATTTCAAATAACTTTTTTATCACATTTAATTAATTGATCTATCTCTACTTAAGCCATGAAGGATCACGTTCCAAGTTTCCGAACTCTTCATGAACCATACCGTTTACCTCCTCGATTTGAAACTATATAGATATTATTTAATTTAAAATAATAATAAAATAAATAAAAATATATTATTTAATTACTCTTTTATTTGATTTGACACTCCGTATCATTTTTTTTTCTCGATTTAAAACTATATAGATATTATTTAATTCAAAATAACAATAAAATACATAAAAATATATTATTTAATTACTCTTTTCCACTTTAACCCCCCCTTTTTACAATAAGATTGGTTCCATACTTTTTTTTTTTTTTTTTTTCTAAAACCGGTACCAAAAGGCACCGATTTAAAAATCGACTCATTGGTTCTAAGTCCAGCAGGGAGGCCTTTGAGATTTGTGTTTTTCAGTGGATGACGCAGAAGCGATCTCGTACCAAACGCGACTCTTATTAAAGCGCGCTGCTGCTTAACGGAAAACGAAATAGATAACAACTGATGTCGTGTCGATGGTGCGTGCGTTGATGGCCCCCGTGTTTGATGCCATAATTTCGTCGCTGCGGTGGAAACTCCGCCGGTTTCTTCAACCTTCGTACATTTATAGGGTACGGATCTTCTACCGCACAACTTCTGTTGATGCACTGTATGGCTGCCGCGTGTTTTATTTGATATAAAATAACTATATATATATATATATTTAATACGGATGATCGTACTCTGAAGGCAATCCAAAAGAACTATACAGAAGGCAATCCAATCATACAATTTATCTTTCGATAAACATAACGAAGTCCTGCATAAGTTGTCAAATATTATGAAAGCATAAAAATCATTAGGATCCATTTTATTTATGACTGTATAAGAATTTTTCTCTGACGGAAAGTCTTTAAATTTATTATTATCAAATTGCTCTAATAATGTCATAATATAATATTAATATTACTAAATATGATATTATATTATGACTATAATATTAAACATTAAATATATTATAATACTATAACGTATTATAATATTATTAACTATAATTATCTAATACTATATACTTCTAATAATATTATAATTAATATTTTAAAAAAAATATTATAATAATTTTAATATTTAATAAAATTATTAAACTATAATCATAATTATATTTAATTGTGTTATAGTTAAATATAATCATAATTTAATAAATTATGATTCTTAAATATAATTTAATATAATTATATTGAATCAATATTAAACATAATTATAATTAATTTAACTAAACATGATTTAAGAACATAATTAACGCAATAACTATTAAATAATAATTGTTCAATTAATTATTAAATAAAAATAATTTAGAAAAATTAAAAATGAAATTTTTATTGAATTCATTTCAATCTCATGGTATTATATGCATTGAAGCTAGCCCAGCCTTTTCCCCTCCAGTCGAAGGCCTCGTCTTCCTCCTCTTCCGATTCCATTATCGTCTCTTTGAGAACGCCCACCGCTCCGTCATGGCCTCTAGCATCAGTCGGAGACGAGTAGGGTGAGAGTTGGTAAGGGGGTCGAGAATGGAGTCGAGATTCAAGGAGGCAAAGGTATGCTTCTTTGCCTTATTATTATTATTTTACTTTCTTTTCTTCCTCTCCTTCTTCGTTGTTTTGTTTTTCTTTCGTTCTCCCTGGGGCGAAAATAAACGTCACAGGAAGTAGATATTATTTGGATTAGATGGATGAATGTACCCATAATCGGGACCAATTTGATGCCTATTCGTGATAGATTGGGCCACCGCTCTGGTAGTATTGTTTCATCTGTTGTTTCTGTGAGAAATGGAGGTTGTGGGGGTGATGAGGCAAGGTTCGAGATTCTTTTGTTCTAAGGGTATGCAGATTTTTCCCCTCCTGTAGCTATTTTCCCTTGTGCAAGGATTACTGATGCTGCGAACTAATCAAGAACTCGTTCTTCTGTTGGGAAGTGATTTCAATGGCTTTAGGGTTCTGCGAAGCGGAACATAGCTATTTGACTAGCTTAAAATATCTCCAGGTCATATGCTAATTATATATTTTAAGTTCTTCTTTTCATTTTCTTGAAGCCGATGGATGTCTTAACTCTATGTTTCTTAAGCTCCTTTGTTGTGCGTGTGCATTCCTAATTTTTGAATGAAGTCTGGACCTCAGGTACCATCAACCACAAAGTAAACATGTCCACAATTACATAACATCAACCATAGAAGAAAGATGTCTATAATCGCATTATATAATTGATTTCTCTTGGCCTCTTTTCTCCACTTTGTTGTTCAGGGAGGGGTATGAAATAACTAGATTGACCTGTGCTTTAAACAAGATATTATACCAGCTGATTGGTGGACCAGTCCGGCTGGAAACCATTCCAACCCCAATAAATTGCCTGCTTTGAACCTACGGCATAGCAGTCGCTTTAACAGGTACTGCTTCTTCCACTCAAGTGTCATATAGCACCACTACTTAGCGTAGTATTTTTGGGCCAAAACCAAAATAGCAGCTGAAGCAGGTTCTATGATGTTATGTTGGCTCTCGTAGGCCTTTGATGCATCACAAAATTGGAGGTTGCATGAGTATGGAGGGTGATTCACTAAATATTGTGTGCTGGTCGAATGAAGATCACTCACTCACGATGTTTTTCAGACTCCCAAGTAATGGAAGGAGAGACATATATCAATGTTGGAGAGCTGCTTATTGACATGGCATCTGATAAACCTTTTGTGCTCTAACATGATTTTTTAAGGGTTCAAACTCCATGTAATGGAAGGGGAGACATAAGTCAATGTTGGAGAGCTGCTTATAACATGGCATCTAATAAACTTTTTGTTCTATAACAAGATTTTTTTAACGGTCCTATCCAGATAAACTTCTATATTTCTGGTAGGACCTTTTACTTTCCCCTAAACTTGGTTGTTTCTTTTGCACTGCTACTACCCTGTTCTCTTTCCTAAATTCCTCCTTTTGCATATAATAATAGGAAAGGATGATAAAAAATAAAGTTAATGAAGAGTACATATGAAAATCTGTCTCTTGCCTTGACAAAACAATTTCCTGTTGATTGTCAAGCAAGAGTTCACATACGAAGCAATTAGTATCTATTCCTTTGTCATCAAAACTAACCGATATAAGCTCCTGCCACCTGTGATGGTTATTCATATTAACTTGGGTTCTGGTGCTGCTGTATTCTTGTCAATGATTTTTAGCTTGCTGTATTATCTTTTTATGATGCTCCAAATACTGCTATTGCATTAGTAAGAGACCTTTAGAAATGGCATCAGAATTCGACTACTTATAAAAAGGTAATGGTGTCGACTGCCCAAGTTGAAGGGGTGTGAAGGGAAGCTTCCATAATATTAAAACAAAGGGATAAGATCCACATGAAAAAAGTGATTCCTACAGGGGACTGTACGGAATGAGACATGGCTTGTGGGCTATGGTGGTGGATTTTAACTGCAAAATTGTTGCATTTACTTGTTCATTTTGTGGTAGAAGTAGATTTCATCTGCATTTCATAATGTTCATCTGCATTTCATAATGCTCCACATGAAATCTGTCAATTTTTCATGTGTTATAACAGAAGCTTCGCCAGGTTTTAGCTGAGAATGAACTTCCTTTGAGGGCTGTCAAGGAGAATCTCTCAAAACAGTTAAGTATTTCATTAGAGAAGGTAAGCACATATTTCTCTGAAATTACACCAATATTTATATTGAAACTAATGAAAATTTGTACTATGTTGTATCTTACATTTGGGGAA
The DNA here is from genome assembly GCA_900491605.1 of Calamus simplicifolius. Taxonomy (NCBI): domain Eukaryota; kingdom Viridiplantae; phylum Streptophyta; class Magnoliopsida; order Arecales; family Arecaceae; genus Calamus; species Calamus simplicifolius. Next base: position 917,902 of record UESW01004225.1, on the reverse strand, counting down.
ATTTAATATGCTAATGCAATAAGCGATTCATTTAAGGATTTTTTTTTAAATATAATTTTTATTGATTCTACTCGTGCATAGAGTTTTAAAAGGTCCATATTTTAGGCTGACATAGTTTGGGAGTTTGCCTCTAAAATTTAGGACTTTGCAAAGTGTAGATTTCATGTGTGATGTATACCACATTATTGATTTTTGTTTTTAGACTTAAATTCCTACTCAGTATCCTGGATCTTATTAAGTAAACTACATCAAACTAGCATGTGCATATAAATTTTGTCTACAGACCTTCCTTTGAAGGATAACCTGCCTGCCCATTTCCATAAACATTGGCAAAAATAGAGGAACCAAACCTTAAAATTGCACGAAATTGCATGCAAGTTACCAAGGTGGGCCACTTTTGCGCTGACGATAACATTGCACAAGAAACCATCTATGATCAATCTATTCAACATAGCATAGAGTAGCACCAAAGCTTGTCTTGAAGCTATAGCTGAAGCTTGACCTTTCACTTTAAGCATTTAAACTGGGTGGCTTGTTACTGACAACATAAATCTGCCTGGTTTCTCATGCACGTACAACATGGTGTGACATCATCCATTGAAATGCCATCAAAATTAAGCTTTTTTATAAGTCCCAAAGAATGAGGCTGTCCTTCCATTTTCAAATGACTTTGCATGCCAGATTGCACAAAATGCCCAGTTTATATAGTCCAGAAGTTCTGGAGCACTGCCTCAATGCAATATCAAATTCTTCATATTTTCAATAACTAAATCATCGCATCCAACCACCAGGTTGTGGGATGGGGCCTACAAAAGACTCCACCTGTTGTCTAAGTGCCTTTTTATGGGTGCTTTTATACTACACTACTGCGTTTTAGGGTTCATGGCAAAGGGTTGAAGTTAGACTGGTAAATACAATCATGCAATTATGCAACTCAAAAAGATACCTTTAGTTCTGGTTGCTGCCATTGACATTCATCATCATGTTAAGGTCGTAAGTTGGAGCAAAAGATATAGATTGATATAGATTATGCTGGAAGAGGCTTGCCAGGGCTTGACAAGCATAAGTAGTTTAGCCATTTTTCTTTGTCAAAGCAATAAGATCAATTTTAGTTTAACTTACAATTTTGTCTTATGAAACTTCTTTAATTCTCTTCTACCCATTCTGTTATCTGGGTTCATAGGTCAGCAAGTGGTTTAAAAATGCAAGATATGCTGCTCTTAAAATGAGAAAAGTCTGTTATTGTCATTTAATCTTTCCTTTTGTTATCTATTATTCATATTAAAATGCTATTTGAAAGTTTATCTCAAGGTATCAGGTATCATACTGGTATATTACTTATAGCATACGATATACGTCCCATACCAAGACAATTCTTAAATACTTTTTATGCTGATACTGTTTAAAATAGGGGCAGTACAAGTCGATACTGAGATGGTACCAGGCAATTCCACTTGGTTTGGACCAGCACAGACCAATTCCCGCACCAAATTAGCAAACTGACTCGGTTTAGCGCTGGTTTGGTGCAGTATGCCCTAGATAAGAGGATTCAGGTCAGTTTTGTAATCCATGATTTATTTATCGGGAAAAAGCTATAGATCACCTGCCAGATCACCAATTCACTGGTTTGATGTGGGAGTCAATGATAGGCTGTGGAAAAAGCAGGGCTGGACTGACACCATGGACCTGCCCATGTACTGCACCATTACCCAATGCCCGCATCAGTCTGCTGAATTGGGCTGTTGTTTGATAGTTGATCAGTAGTGTTACTCTATTTATTATCCTTTCATGCTTCTTTTGGTTGCTTTCTTTTTTTCCCCGCCAGACATGGATCTTTTCAATTATCTGTTAACCATGGGGTTGTTATAGAAATGATCCAAAGTCAGGCCTCATAATTTTGTTAGTACAGCTCATACTATGGATCTAAAGTTATATTCATGCTGTCATTACACAATTTTAGGTCAGAATTAAATAATATTGATTATTGAATGCTTCCATGCTAGTGTTGTCAAAGGCGTGCTTAACGCACAAAGCATAAGGCAACAAGGATTAGATGCTTCTTATATCCTAAGGTGCGTATAAGGCGCACTTAATATGGATTAGGCGCTTCTTATCTTCGTATATATAAGGTGAAAAAATATATGTTTTTAATTTAATTTGAGACAAAAAAATGCATCTTTGTTCATAAGCTATATTTGTAATTTTTTTAAAATCTATTATATTATTAGACCATGTTGACTTTATAATATACCCTATACATAATTATTTTTCTTACCTATAAAAAAGCTAAAAATTGGAAGATAACAAGATGGAACATCAAAAAATATGCTATCATATGAGAAAGAGGAGGAAAACGTTAACGGACTACAAATTTTGGCTAAGAAGAAGAAAGCTTTTCATTGAGCTAATAGGCTAAATATAAAAAATATGCTTATATAAATTATTTTATTTATTTTAAAAATATGTGCCTCATTTTGCTTAGGTATGCGTCTTTGCTTTGTGCCTTACGCCTAGGCTTAGAGTTGGGCACTGAGCCGTGCCGCCCATAAGCCAGCACGACCCGATACTACTACAGTATCGGGCCATGCCGGCACGGCCCATTAAGCCGTGCCGGGCTTGAAAAATGTGGTCCAATGGTCCGGCACGGCACGGCACGACCCGCCATGCCGGCACGGCACAACCCATGTGGGCCTAGGCCGGTACGGCCTATAAGGCCTGATAAAATTTTTTTGTAAAAAAATATTTTTTAATAAATTAAAAATTATTGGGAACAAAGGAATTTATTAATATGAAGCCACCTTAATGGTGGGGGGTTTGGCATAGACCCCTACCAGTTTATTAATTTAAAATCAAAATGGTATATGAAGGGAGGGGGTTAGGCTTGACCTTCAGAATACAATAAGAAAGGAGAAAAAAATAGAGATGACTTACTTTAATAATTAAAAAAATATACAATTATAAAAATAGAGATGACTCACTCATCAATAGTATTTGTGTCATCATCATCTTCGCTGGTTAAGTCATGTCCACCTTTATCTTGAAGCCTTGCCTCAGCATCCAACCAATCTTTGAAGCAGGAAAGCATCTCAACCGTCTCGTCAGTCATCCTACTTTTTTTATCCAGAACACGCTGACCTGCACTGAATGCGGATTCCGATGCTACTGTGGACATCAACATAGCTAAAATATCCTGTGCAATGGCAGACATAATAGGATATTAATTTCTAACAATCTTTCACCAAGCTAATATATCTAAACTCTTTATTTGATCTTCATCATATGCAGAATGAAGATCGTTTTGTAAATAAAATTCTAATTCATTACTTAAAAATGAAAAAGATAAAGATGAAGAAGATGATGAAGCATGTGTGTGCCTTCTAATGAATGAAAAATAGATGATGAACGAGATCTAGAAGAAACAAAGCTTTGAGTTGGTATTCTAAATCCACAAATTTTATCATCATATAAAGCATAAATATTATTAAGAAGTGTTACCTCATCTTTAGCAGGTTCAGGATTTTGATTAATGTTTTCACAATATTCATCAATTAAAATATTTATGCCATTTAATTTAACTCTAGGATCAAAAACAATAGCTAAGTTATGCAAAGAACATATCCTATTCTAATATTCATTCCATTTAGTTTCATATGATGTATAATAGGCATTAAAACATCATCATTTCTACATTCTTTAAATTTTTCACTAATTACATATGCTTTTTGTAAAAATGAACAAGAAGTTGGATAATAAATACCAGAAAAAACATTTGTAGCATCATAAAAGGTAACTAAAAAATCTTCTAAAATTTTACCTTGATTCCAATCAGTTTCAGTCAATGTAAATCCTAATCCATGATCATTAATATAAGCACTTAATAAGTTCTTATATGGATATGCATCATGTATCATGGTATAGGTACTATTTCAACGAGTAATTACATCGAGTTTAATTTTTTTAAAATGTTTACCATGATCTACACATAATTGTTTAAATTCTTGAAGTCTTGCTCTTGAAGCATGAATAAAAGAAGCTGCATTTCTAATTTTTGAAATAACCTCTTGAATTATGTCCATGCCAGATTGAACAGAAAGATTTAATATGTGACATGCACATCTAATATGAAATAATTGTCCATTTAAAATGTGGGATGCAAAGAGCCATTTAATAATACAACAATAGAATTATTATTAGATGCATTATCAAAAGTAATAGACATTATTTTATTATTAATATTATATGAGCATGTAGTTTAATAAATAGCATTTGAAATTTGTTGTCCCGAATGCGGAAAATTAAAAGCACAAAAGCAAGAATTCATTTATTTAGTTTTCAATCATTATCAATATAATAAGTAGTAATAGCAATAAAACAATTACTACCTACAGATGCCGATCAAATATCAGAAGTTAAAGAAATTCTAGCATTTAAATTTGAAAGTGTTTCAATTAAACTTTGTTTTATTGCTAAAAGGTTTGTCATAGCCACTCTTCTAAATGTACGCCTCTAGTTCTTTTATAAGCAGGTTGTAGGCCTAATTGAATATAATGTTCAAAATTATAAGATTTACATAAACTAAAAGGTAATTCATCCTGAACTATCCATTTTACAAGTAATTTTTTTGATTTTCATGGTTATATGCAAAATTACCTAAAAGTGATCCCTTTTGGGTACTTTGCTGACGGGAATCATGCATCCAATGAGTCTCTTGATTTCTTTTTAAATGTCCTGTTTTCCCAGTACTAGTACAACAGTAAAGTTTTGCATATTTTCTATATTTTGCTTTGTAGATTCCATTAATCATAATTCTATCGAAATCATTCCAAACATTACTAGTCCTCTTATGAGAATAGGTTTGACATTCACTGACACTGGCTCTAGAGGAAAGTTAGGGTTAGGGTTGGGGATTAGTTTTCTCACCCTCAGAAAAAGGGTGGATGCTAAAATTACTTTCGTTATAAGATGCCATATCTAAATTTGTTAATTAATGAATGCAAAAAAAATAAAAACTAACCACAAGAAGGAATTGAGAAGAGGATCATAGGTGGAGGCATGGAGCCAAGATTTGTGAGCTTCCTCTTGTGCTCTCGCCAGTCGCCTCTCAACAAGAAGCGACATCCTTTCTCTTGTACTTCTCAACAAGAACCTCCTCTTGTGTAGCACTTGAACACTTGCTAGAGCACTTGCTAGAATACTTATAAATTAAAAATTAAATTGCTAGAGCTTGCTAGAAGAGAGAAATAGTAGTAGTAGAGGAGAGAAGAGTTGGTTTGGTGTGGTGAGAATGAGGGAGGAATATGCTATTTATATAAGTTTCAGATTTTTTTTTTGAAAATACCCTTCAATATAAGTGTTACATGGCTGTTGTTGGGGGGGGGGTAAAATGGTCAAAACCTCCCTTCTAACGACTATATAGCCGTTAGGAGCCGTGCCATACATGGCCCCTATAGTCGTTAGGAGTCGTGCCATACATGGCCCCTGGTGGGCTGTGCCGGGCCTGAATTTTTTTTGGCCGTGCTAGGTAGGGGGCCTTGCCAAGCACGGCCCACCATAGCACGGCCTATGGCCCAATTTGGGCCACGGGCCGTGCCGGGCTGAATTTTTTTTGGCCGTGCCGGGCACGGCACGGCCCGTTTGTTACTGGGCCGTGCCAGGCCCGGCACGGCCCGTTTGTTACTGGCCGTGCCAGGCACGACACGACCATGGGAGCGGCCCGCTGGGCCTGGGCCGTGCCAGGCACGGCCCAGTGCCCAATACCTAGGCTCTAAGGGCCATTTGTGCACTTAGTACTTTTAACATGCATCACTTGATTGTTCTCAAATATGGACATTTGAGTTTGTTATTTGTATGTTATTGAAGTGTCATTCCTGCTAGGCATGCTTTGCTCTAAAGTTTATTATTTGTATACTATCCAAAAGTTTCTTTACAAGTTTGAAAACTAAGAAATGGCAATTCTGAAGATGTGTGAACCTTGACTCCACTCTAAGCAATGGTCTAATGATAAATACCAGCCCTTCTTAATTAGCACTTGGATCACCGAATTAGCTTAGTGTGCTGAAAAGATGGAATTAGCAAACATGACAATTTTAATTGCATCAGGTGCAAAACGTCTTTCTTCATGATACACCACTTAAATTATATTTGACTCTTGGCCACCTATCATTGACCTGCATAGATGTTTTTCACTTTCTGCCTATCTATAAACCATCCTTTTTGCTGAGAATAATAATTTTTTCCACAACTAACCTCTTTTCCTTCATCAACAATTTCAGAAATTAACGTAAAGATGTCTTCTCATGTTAGTTTGTTTGGAACTGAGTACTAAGACATGGCCTTATAAACCTTGGAAGTGAGGCTTAGACTTACAAACCTTTTTAAGTTTATGGTTTACAGTTCTGATATTAAGTTAGCTCTTTGCCTATATGCAAATGCTCCTTGATCCATATCCCATCTTCCTTGCTCATATATGATAATGTGTGCCACCTCTAACCTTTTTCTTGTATCAACGATTTCACATAAAGATATATTTTCATGTTACATTTTTTGGAATTGAGACATGGACTCATAAACCTTGTAGTTTTGTGCATAGTTGTTAAAACCGGATTGGACCGACCAGTTGAACTGGTTAAACCGGGATCCGAAGGCCAAGCCGGTCCGATTCTAACATAAAACAGGATATATAAGAGACTCGGAATAACTTAGTCAACCTGTCCGGTTCACCCGTGAACCGGTCAACCCGGCCTGAACCGGGTCACGGGTTTATCAATATCGTTTCAAATTTTTTAGCCTTTGGCGTTTCAAATTCCTAAGAGTTTATGGCAATCTTTTCTTCATTGGGATGCTCGCAAGTTTTATGGAGAAAAAAAAAAGAGATCATGCAAAGAAGAGCATTGATGAGAGGAGAATAAAAAAAGAAAAAGGGTGGAAATATAAAAATTTTATAGGAATCAAGATGGAAAAGCATAGACATAAAGAGAAAATGATGAAAATAAAGGAAATTCGGATAAAAATTTTCTTTAATTTTTTTTTTTTTTAGAAAAAGTTGAATCAGACTAAATGGGTACGTAGATTGAAAGTAAGCGAATTTTCGAGATTAAATAAGATACCAAAAAAGATTTTTTTTTGGAAAAGAAGAAGATTATGAAAATTAGTATTCATATGTTCATTATATTAAAAATTAATTTTTATTAATATAAATATATTTTTATATTAAAATAATTGAATCGATGGTTCAACCGGTGACCCGATGGTTGAACCAGTGACCCAGTGACCCGAGCCCTTGGCCGAGTCAATGTCCGGGCCGGGTTTGTCAACTATGGTTTGTGGTCAAAGTTTTGCTATCAAGCTAGATCTTTGCATGACATGCGCAAATATTTCTTTTTCCCTTGCTCATGTGATAATGTTATGGGATACATCCATGCATTAAGGAGAGTTTTCCAGGCATGTGGGATAACACACCTAAAATTAGATCTTGCCAAGCAAACCCTAACCCAGTATGCTCCTTTGTATCATCGTCCATGCACATTTGGAACTATAATCCAAATTTCTGTTTCCTTTTTCTTTATTCCACCTGTCTTTCTTCTCTCCCAAGCAACCTTTTCTTAAACTAATATAGGTATGCAGAGAGGATAAAAGTTGAAGCTATTTACTTAAGGCTACATGAGGGAAAAGATTATAGCCTTTAAAAAGATTGAGGGGCTAATCTCCACCTTTCTACCTTCATTTCCTTGAGAGTAACTCCAACTAGAATCAAACCCTTGATCTCTTGCCTAAATGGCAAGAGATGGTATCATCGAAGCTAAAGCTTGGTGGTAGATTATAACCATTTCCAACAACGAAACTGTGCTTGTCAGTAGATTATAACCATTGACAGGCTTACCTCCACTTTTTCCTGACAAACTCCTAAATATGTGGTTATCTTGTTTGGAGGGACTAATTAGCATCATTGCCAGCCCTGTTAAAGAGCCGTGACCCAAACAATCAGAAATTATTTGAAATTCAAAGTCTGTATTTTGAATGAGATGTTTTCCATGTCATGGACTTCTTTTAGTTCTAATACTTCTATGAAGAATTTAGGCCATTCACTTTTTATCCTACTTTGTTATTCAGTCCTATTAAGGTTATGTCCTTTATCAACACAAGTCTTTTGAGTTCTTAGAATAAGCATGTAAGACATTCAGATCTAGACAAAGTACATGGTGCAAATATTTGCTTTGGTTGAATGTTGAAATATAGACTAAGTAGAAACTAAATCATCTCATGTTCCTTCTGCATCAATTATAAAAGATTTAATGTCATTATTCAATCCTGATAACAGGCAGGAATCACCAAACCACATCATGTTAATAGTGTCATTAAAAGATTGAGAATAAGTGGTAGAAAGGCTAGAAGCTTTGATGAAGTTGCACCATTGTTCATTCTACTTTGCTGCCCTTGTCATCCATCATTCATGTATGCAGAAACCTGAGAAAGATTCCCCAGAAAAAGAATCAAAAATCAATGAACATCCCTTTGAGAACGCAACATAAAAGAGCTAACAATACGGAGTCCATTAACAAATTTCAGGTAATACATTAGACATTGTGGTCTTTATCAGATGCACCTTTTTTTCTTTTGTTTGTTTTAACTTTACTCTTATCTTCCAAAGATCCAATGTGATCAATGCTCCTGATCTGGTGTTGCTGCAGAATCTCAGAATCGGTCCAACTGAGAACTAATGCGCTTCCATGTCTGTCAGAGGGAAACTTGTCAAAGGAGCTCAGTTTACGACCGAGTCAGGTATAACAAAATAATATACATTATGCATGATTTCCACATTTTTATTTTTATTACACTTCCGTGGCTATGATTAAGTTAGCACATCAGTTACCAACACCATGAACCTTAAGAAACAATCTAAGTGGCATAGGAAGAAAGTTTACTCGCGAGAGAACACTCAGAACCAAGGGAGGGACTGTATTTCAGATGGATGAGATGACAGAGACTGAAAGATTGTAGTCTTGAAAATAGGCTTAAGAACTTGAAGAAGGTATTGCTATCATGCAAATAAAATGAGTATGAATCAGTTTTGACTTATTCAACTGAAGAAAGTGTGATCTATGTTCCAATAGCTGAGGTTAAGGGAAAGGAATAATATCTAAAACTCATCTCATAAATGTTATTATTCACTTTTTTCAAAATTACAACTGATAGTTATCATTGTTCAGAAACTTGGGTATTACTGCAAGCAGTTGTTTAGCTAACAAGGAATTATAAAGTTGTACACAAACTTTGCATTATTTAATGATAATGACCCCTATTTTTTTGCCACAGTTCCTTTGGGCTCCTTTGTCTAATTATAGAATTCCTATTTGTTTGGTCGAGATCAGTTTATACTGATTAGAGGTAGGCACTGGGCCGTGCCGTTTACACTGATTAAAGGTAGGCACTGGGCCGTGCCGCCCACGGCATAGCCCAGGCCCACATGGGCCATGCCAGACACGGCCCAGTAAACCGTGCCGTGCAGTGCTTGGAAAAATTTTACCGCTGGCCCGGTATGGCACAGCTCATGATGGGCCTGGGCCGGGCCGGCCGTGCCAGCACGGCCTAGGCCGTGCCTGAGCCGTGCCGGGTCGGAATTTTTTTTTACCGGGCCGTGCCACAAACGATCCATGTCAGGCACGGCATGGTAATTTTAGAGGCATGATGGACCACGACACGGCCCAATGCCCATCTCTAACACTGATGAAGAAACAAATGTGATAAGATCAGTTTACAAGAAATATCTGCTGCTTCAATGTCATTGTGTTTGGTCTTGCTAAAAATATGATTGTGTTCTGCTACTCCCAACTCTGGGAGTGGACCTTTTGTTTGAATTGGAGGTGCTTCAATTAAACAGTCAAATCTTGCAGCAAAAGCCACGGTTATAATTATATAGTACTAATAAGAAGGCAAACTCCGGAGAGGTGGTCAAACCAGGCATACATCCCATCAGCTATATTCCCTGATTAAAACTTCTTTTGAGTGTGTCGACAAACTGCTTAATAAATTTGGGCGGTTACCACCATTTCATTCAAAAGAAAGAACTGCTGAATAAATTCCAATTTCTTAGTGTGGTTGAACAAATTGTTTAGAAGCCATATTGCTAGTTATAAATGATTTTTGATTTGAACTATGCCAAAGAAAATACATGTCCTTAACCAAGGAAACGGTCTCAAATTGGTTTTTATATGGAGGAAAAAAAAAAAAGAACCGATTATGGTTTTCGATAACAACGGCTGCTCAACAAATGAAAACGGATGCAATTACCGAAAGCTTTTGATACCCTTGTGACTCTAGAACAAGTCAGCTGACAAAATTAGAGTTGTGATCGACCACAATGTAAAAGCTTAAAGATTTTCTATGTGGCTGATATAAATTTTTCAGCTGTTCTTGCTTGCTTATGATATAAACGTTTTTCTGCTAATTATTTGTATACTGAAACTCCTGCACAACTTGTATGATTGTTATGTCAAGTACCTGACAGAAAGCTCACGAAAAACAACTAACAAATATAACATTTTTCAAGTGCCATAAAAATCAAAATCTATATAAAATTTGGACATGCCATAAGTAGCACGGGGATTAGAGGTGGTGAGGAAACACTAACAGAACAGCATTCTTTTATTCTCAACACCAAGTTTCACTCTGGACAGTATTTAAAAGCTGAATTCATCTTATCCTTTTTCTTCAATTGTGCACATATTTGTTTGATTGGTGTGATGGAATCAAGAAATACACCACATTTTTCCAACTCTTGCAGATTTAAGAGGAGTGTATTAACTTCAAATCTTTCAGAAGAAAATCAGAAGTCAACTCCCAAATAAGTTACAATTTCAGCGCAACTTTAATCAAATAATCTGTCAACAGGTGGAGAAATACGTTCGTAATGATGCTGTTGATGCCACAAATTGTGAAATACATGTAAGTGGCAATGATTTTTCAAACAAATCTTTTCTAGCAAAGATATTTTGTAGAGGATATTTCGTCCATCAATTGAACAGTCCCTACACCTGGCTTATATTTTCTAGCCATCAGAAAACTCTTGCCATCTGACCCTCTGTTCAAAACAGTCACTATGTGACATCCCATGTATAGTACTAATGATAGGACTATAATAAAAGCTCGAGGGAAAAAGAAAAGTGGGGCTCAACATTCCATGTGATATAATGCTCAGATCTCATATAATTTTTGATTCAGTTGTCTCCACTATTGCAGTTGCTCTTGCCAGGTCAATGGCAATGCAACATTTCTTGATGCAAAATGTTCAAAACTGCTCACAAAAGTCAACATATGCAGGTGGTACAAAATAGAAGATTATTCATATGTTTGTAATTGCCCATGTGAAAGAGAAGCCACCCAGATAAAATCCAGCAATTCATGATAGCAATCGGAAAAGCTGCATGGTTCTCTAGTTATACAATTCAATTGTACAAAATGCTTAGCATAGCGCACAGTAAACTTTCACTGATTTGTCACCTTGCAAAACGTCACAGCCTTTGCTCAGTACCATCATTTCTTGTTTGACCAGATTTCTGCTTGTTGGTTTGACGCGACCTCAACTGCATGGTATTTTAAATCAATAATAGTACGCATTAATTTGTATACCGGCCACACAACTTACCTTAAGTATTAAGAATCTAAGAGTTAATTTGTAGATTATGAGTATTCAAGAAGCATCAATTTGTATGCTGACCACACAACTTACCTGAAGTACTAAAAATCCAAGAGTTAATGTGCAAGTTATGAAGTATCCAATAAGCAAGAGGGAATAAATATATTGAACAAATATTTTGTTAAAAAATACACAATATGGGAGACGCAATAATGATGCAACCTCTAAACGACAATGTATTGTACATTGTTGCATCTTTGATATGTTCACACAGCTAAAATGATCAGCTTTTAATGTGATCTTTCCTCATTATGCTTAACACAGTGAAAAGTTCGAAGCCTTGACATGATAAAAGAGTGTCACCTAAGATACATGAGAAGAGAAAATTCCCAAATGCTAATGTGACACGTATGATGACTTAGATTCTCTCATAACAAGTGCTATTTACTTACATCAAGATTTGATGGTTTATGACTGATGAATCAAATTGTATAACACCCATGGGCCAATGATTACCATACATTTGTGAGACGCATGAATCTCCACTTTTAAATCCATTAGTCAAAAAAAGTTTTAGGCAGTGAATGGTCATAAAGCTTTGGACATGTAAGATATATGTTCATGCATTAGAGGGAAAGAAACTCATTTGTATCGGTGAAAAGTAAAGACACTGTAATTAAATGCCACTAGCATGGATTGAAGTGCAGTACTGTATCAGTCCATACCGGCTGTACCATGCCACTCTAGTAAGGTACCACTAAAGATATATTCTTTGTGCCTTACTGTACTGATACATGGTACCACATTTCACTTTTGTTGTCTTGGCACAAACATGCATACCATGTGATAGCATGGATTGTACTGGTGAGATATTGGCATCAAGACTTTAAAACATCTCGCTAGACATCTTGGGCAAGCAGAGTAACCCAAACAACAAAGGCATCAAGACTTTAAAACATCTCGCTAGACATCTTGGGCAAGCAGAGTAACCCAAACAACAAACTGTAGTCAAATTATATATATACATGAGAAGAGTACTTTAGAGAATGGCAAAAGCTTCTGAAGGGCTAGTTGGCATACCTTCTCTATGTATTTTAGATGCTTGAGAATTGTCTCTGTGTCCAGCTCCTAAAATCACATAAAACACAACATCAAGAAAAGAATGCAAAGAAGAAAGCAAAAACCAAGGACGAAAAAGAGTAGACAAGTGAAACTTCGAAAGGTGGAAACAACTAGTTGGGAAAAAATCAATAGTGCATCTCATTTTTAAATGGCAAGCATAGAGGCCATCCTTTTATAGCCATAAGCATCTAGCCTTTTCCCAACTATGTAGCATTAGCTATTCTTGCATACACTACATAATTATATCAAACCCATGAATACTCTTTTGAATGCTTGCACATGTGCATGTTTCTGTGCACAAACTCATGCATTTTGCTAAAGGTCTTTTTGTAGACTAATTACTTCAAGATAAACCTACTATTGACTTGTATCACTATCATTCAACCAATACAAAAGTACCTTCAAAATTAACCATGATGCTACCTATTATCAGAAATTGTCAGCTAGTACATTGACCACTTCATTAGTTTGCTGCAGATCTTTGGAGTTATAATACCCTATTAAAATGTCTTAACCACCATAAGTGTAAAAACATTACATATCAAGGAACAGATGCGCAACAAAATCAAGATCTAAACCTCAAATTTATTTTTAACTCAAAGATAATAAGTTAATTTGGTTTATGCATTATTTTATCCATTACTGTCAAAAATAATGAAATCAACAAACATACAAGGCTGTTTTGCAAGAAACAACATGCGAGTGGATGATTGCAGTTAGGGAATGAACTGCAATGCAACAGCAGATGAACAGATTACCAGGCCATCAGTAATTATGGCAACATACAAAAAAACCCAGGAAACATTCCAGAGGTTAACTAAACACTAAGAAACATTTCAGAGGTTAACAATCACTTTGTCACATAATGGTTTTATGAAAATCAAATTAGAGGATCAGAGCATAAGGTGAAGATATATGCAATACTATAATCTCAATCACAACCAACTAGACTAATCTCATTTAAAATTTTTGTACATTGTGAGTGAGATGAATAACTAAAATGCAATTACCTGAGGAACAGCACAGTCAGCATGGATTGGATCCCAAACTACAGCACAAGAGCAATCCCAATCATCAGTTTGAACGACATAAAGAGGTGCCCTGCAACAGAAACAGAGAAACCATGTCACATAGCTTGCATTTCTAACTGACTGTTACTTGCAGAATTTTAATTGTTTAAAGGACCAAGAATTGAAATCTGATAGTTGCTTGTTGCACTGGTCCACATCAAAGTTTGTAATCCTGGTGCTAGATCTGTACCAGTACCATATTGGTACGGTGTCAGATCATCCGATGCCGGGTCAGTTCAGTGTACCAAGACTTGGTACCCTTCCCTACGGATTCTTAGCTTGATTCCAATGCGGGACAGCATGTACTGGTATGGCATGCCGTGGTCCATCTTACAAGCTGCAAATTACGTATCTAAGCTTGCTCAATGCAGAGCAATGTTAAAAAACTGCAAAATGTTCATTTGCTTGGCACGTGTTCCAGCCTAATTTTGCCTATCAAAGGACATATATAATTATAATGCTTTTTGCTGCTTAGAGAAATGGTCAACTGGGCTTAAATACTGAACCCACTGGTATTAAAAATTCTGATAATGCTTCTGCTAACAATTTATAATGCTGTTTCTCAAACTGCATTTCTAAAGACTGAGGCCGCTACTTGTGGCAGTGGCTGCTGATTATTTATAATTTGTCTTATACCTTTCCTTTTTTCACCTTCTCACAGTCTCAATCAATAAAAATATTTTTATGATTTTTTCTTTTGCATGTATGCCCTTATAAATATCTAAAATTGCATGTATACCTTACTAATTATTTATATGCCCTTATAAATTATCTCTTTTGTATGTATACTCTTATAAATATATAAAATTATATGTGTACCCTCTTAAATTTACTATCTTCTTATATACCCTTATCTAATATTCAATTTACTATACACGCTTCTTTTTGCATGTCTACCCTTAGAGAGTTCAAGGTATACATATAACACAAATTTATGAGGGTATATACACATAATTTCAGATATTTATAAAGGTATACATGCCAAAAAAGATTATAAGGATGCAAATGCAAATAATAAATTTGCAAGTATACATGCAAAAGAAATAATTTATAAGGGTATAATAGTAAATCTAGAAGGACATACATGCAATTTATAAGGGTCTAAAATACAAGGGTGTGTGTGTGACCGTATATATGAAAAACCAATTTTTTAACTATGAGAGAAAGAAAAGTTGTCTCATAAAGCATGGTATTGAGATAATTGGTTTCTAGGAATTCAAAAGGCGCATATAAAAATAATTACAAAAAGTATTAGCACCTAATCATAATTGTTACAAATGAAAAGACATTTTCTCCATTATATTTATAACTTCTAAATTTCATTCAAATGCAAAAGAAGTAAACATAATCGAGTTATATTAGATAAAATATAATCAACCTTATCCATAAACTAATAACACATAATGCAAGATGGAATGCATCAAGAAAACAAGAACTTAGGGGTCTTTATGATCCATATAAGGAGCATCAAGAAGAAAATAATAAGTATATATAAACCAAAAGGCATGTATATTGCAAAACGAAGGGGATGACAAAAATATATTAGTTCTGCAGAAAAAAAATGAGCTTGAGAAACTGTTCAAACAAGTATTAAAAATCCAATAAACTCCATTAAGATAGATCATTAAACCTTATTTATACTATAGCAATAATAACAACAAAGTCTTAATCCCTAGCTAGTTGCGATAGAAAACAAAGAATCATTTTTCTCCATTCATTTTGGCTTAAAATTATAGTTTTTGGAAGATATAAAGATATTAAATCTTTCTTTATTACTTCTTTTTATGTAATTTTTGGCTCACCTCTATCCTTTTTTTCTTTTTCATGCATCAAATCACTTCTTCACACTGATGTATTCATAGATTTACATTATAAATATCTAACCCATTTAAGTCATCCTTCTCTCAACTTGTCTATAATTAGTGCTACATTCACTTTTTTACGAATAATTTCATCTCTTATTCTATCTTTTCTTATATTTCTAAACATCAATTTTTATATTCTTATTTTAGCCACATTCATTTGTATACATGTAATTTTCTAATTGTCTAATGTTCCAACTGTAAGACATAGCTAATCTTCTGGTTGTTTTATAAAATTTTTTCTTTTAACTTAGTAGATATTTTATGACCATATAATATTCACTTGTACTTCTCCATTTTATCATGCATGCTTTAATCTTATGGATAACATCATCCTTAATCTCTTTTTTTTAATGAATACTCAACTCAACTCATCTAAACCTTTTTCCAACTACATGGGGTTCTTTTTTATGAATAATCGATACTAAATATGAAAATGATAACTTTTACGAACCTCATGATCCTTAATTTATATTCTTCATTCATCTCTATTTCTAATTGTACTAAAATTGCATTCGATATATTTTATCTTTATCATACTTAATCTAAAACCTTTATATTGTAATGCATTTTTCATAATTCCAACTTATGACTAACCCCAATCTTAGTTTCATCCACTAGCACCATATCATTTACAAATGCATGTACTATGCAAGGTCATTTTGAATATATCTAGTAAGCTCATCCGTAACTAATACAAAAAGTAAAGATTAAGAGCAGATACTTAATGTAAACCTACTATAATTGAAAATTCACTAATATTAATGCTAGCAATTTTTACGTTAGTAATTGTTCCATCATACATATTTTTTATTATGTTAATATATCTAATGGATACTCTTTTCTTTTCTAACATCTACTATAAAACTTTTTTATGGACTCTATTATATGCTTTCTTTAAATCAATAAAACTACATAAAAATCATGTTTCCTTTCTCTATACTTCTCCATTGACCTCTTAAGGAGAACTCATTCATGCTAATGATATCAAATATGATACTTGAATCCTTAAAAAAATATTAAATGTCCTAAGTACACTTAGAATGTCTCAAATATGAAATTTAAGAATCCAAAAGTTTTTTTTGACTTTTGAGACTTACAAGTCCTCCCTGATGTTTATGCATTAATGCATAGTACATAGATGGACCAGTAACACATCAATTACATAATTTAAGATCTGTTTCTTACATGAACTAACCCTTTCGCATAATTTTCTCTAGCAGGCCTTTTGAATTTGAAGGCTTTGGAAAAATAGTCTCTTTCCCAATTTATACCAAAAAGGTAAAAGAACATTTTAATGTTCTACTCCATGAAAACCTCAACTTAACAATTTTAACTTTAATTGCTGCTTATTATTGTGGTTGTAACAAGAAGCAACTAACTTCCTTGCAAAGCTAGATGAATCATGTCTTTTGGCTCCATAAGAAAGGCTTTAAGTGAAGCTTATATAGAATCATCAAATCATACATTAGTGAGAGAGATCAAGCTTTACTCAAAAAATCAGACATCCATCATCAGAAGAATTCTAAATTTTGAACTAAATGCAATACAACTGATGTTTCTTGCATATAGGTCAGAATGTTGGGCCATAAAAAAAGATCCATGCACGAGACAAATCTCAAAAAAGAGAATGTTGGTGGTGGACACAAGGTTACATGAAATTCAGGAGTTTCCAGAATAAAGAACAACTTGTTGGAGAATCATATGACATTGTATGAATGCATGTGGCAAATGTAAGGAAAACCAAATTAAGCCTCAGTAAAAAGGCTTAAATTTAGATCAAGACAAACAGCAGAAAGACCTGAATAAGATGATAGAAAATCTAGATAAATAAAGATTTAAAAGAACAAAGGCAGGGAACACCCATGAAAATTGGTATAGAGATGACACGGACATGCATTTTGACTCCTCCATTACTGATTTAATGGTTAAGCAGTAGAGATTCTCCAGACATGCATTTTGACTCCTCCATGATTGATTTAATGGTTAAGCAGTAGAGGTTCCACGCGCCCAACAAACCACACCCCCCCCCCCCCGGGGGGGCGGCGCACGTCCTATTCCTTCAAAACTTTGGATGATATTAATGGGTCAGGTAAAAAACATTTATGTGCCCAGATAGCAGAGGTAGAGGGGATGACGCTAACATCCAGTTATAAAAAGCAAGTAAAATTATAAAAGGAATTAAAGTTCAATATCCATGAATACTAGAGGATCTTCTATTTTATGCAATAGTTCACTACCTAAGCATGGAAAAGTTTGGAATGGTATTAAAGGTAGTCCTAAGTAAAATGTTTAGTGAACGATGATTCACAAAGCCCGCCCCGAAGGGTTTTGACAAGTCTTTTGATGGTTATATTTGCAAACAAAATCATGACACAAAAACATGAATAAACTTACCCAGACACTTGGGAAGAACATGCATGCAGGTTACAAAAATCTTTGGACAAAATAATTGACACAGCATTTTGAAATTGAATATCCAACTCCGCCTATATTAAAGTTTTATACAAAGGCGGTCCGCAAACTGGATAAAGGATGAAGGTTGCGGTAAGTTGATAGCTAACTTAAAATATAGTCATTCCTTATAAATATGAATTTAATAGTGAAAATCATTGGGGCATCCCCTACTTATAATTCACTACATCTGATCTTGGGTAGAGTGGAAAGTTTTGTAAGGATTATATTACATCAGCATCCTGGTGTGACAGAAATTAAGTAAGAGTTCTCACACCTTTACGAATGAACATTATAAAGAAATTAGTCCAAGAAAATAAAAGAAACTAAAATATATTTAACAACTTAAAATATAGAATCATTAATAAAAAAATAAATGAAATTAATAATATAATAACTTGAAGGAGAATTAACATAGCTTGCTTGCAAGAAACTAAAAGGGAACTAGAAAAAGCAAAAAAAGTTGATTGTTCTAAACTTTAATATACAAGTAAAGATAAGAATAAAATTGAAGTAAAAATTATTGTAGATAAAAGTCTAAAAGATATGGTTACATATATTAAAAGAATAGAATATGAAATAATTTTAATTAAATTAATTAGAAGAGGAGTCAATTAATATTATTAGTGTTTATACTTTTCAAGTATATTTAGATAATGTTACTAGCTAAGCTTTTGGGAGGACATGGATTAAGAAACTCAAGAGATTCTTTGTGAGGAAAAAATATTTATTGGAGAATATCTGAATGGATATGTTAAAAAATATAATATAGATTTTGAAATGGCACTTGAAGGTTATGGTTTCAAATACAGAAATGAAAGAGATATCATTTTGGAGTTTGCAATGGTGTATGATTTAGTATTAGCTAATGCATGTTTAAAAAAGACCTCATATATTAACTTTTAAAAGTTAATATAATACTAGCCAAATAAATTTCTTTCTTGTTAGAAAGCTTAATCGAGTTTGTTTTATAAAGATTATAAGATTATATCGGATGGGATTTTAGCCACACAACATAAATTAGTGGTTAAGGATAGAGCACTAAAAAATATAAGAATCTAAAGATTAGACGGTAAAAGAAGAGAAACTTATAGCTTATAGGGATAGAACAATGAACAAAAGAAAATAGAGTTTATATGAAGAAATCAATATCATATGAGAGAAAATGGCAAATAGTACTAAAAAAATAGCTATAAATGTGCTGTGAGAGTCAAAAGGAAAAAAGACTATATGACAAGCAAACTTAGTAGTAGAATGAGAAAGTTTAATTAATAGTTTAGATTAAAAGAGTATTATAAAAAACTACCTAAATATATGAATAAAGAAATATACAAAACTATAAGATGACTAAGAAATAAGATAAAGAGATGGTATGAGACACTAAATTTAAGGCATATTATATCAAAAACTAAAAATGAAAGATGAAGAGAAAGATATAAATAGAACTATAAGGCAATGAGAAGGAAAAACTAGAAATATGATCTAGATTAAATGTATCAGAGATAACGATTAAAAAGTTTTGATTAAGAAGGAGAAGATAAAAAAAGATGAAGAAGCTATTTGAATAAACTATTATATTAAATTTATTTACTAGTTCCATTGAGCATAAAAATATGGCATATGTTCATAGAATTAAGATATATGAGGTAAAAGATATTATAGAAAAAAGGTAAAAACAAAAGAGCAATGGGACCTGGCAAAATTTTAATTGAGGTTTAAAAATATTTAGCTAATGTAGGAACAACTTAGGTGATAAATTTATTTAATAAGATATTAGAAATTAAGAATAGAACTAATGAATAAAGAAAGAGCATTATAGTATCGATTTACAAGAATAAAGAAAATATTCATAATTGCGCTAACTATTATGGCGCTAAGCCCATAAGTCATACTATTTAACTTTGGAAAAGGATAATTAAGTATAAATTAAGATAAACTACAAAAATATTAGCAAATCAATTTGGTTTTATGCTAAGAAAGTCACTGACTATGAAAGCTATTTTTCTTTTTAGAAGGTTAATATAAAAGTATAAAGAAAAGAGACAAGAACTTCATATGATTTTTATTGATTTGAGAAAAGTATAATAAAGACCCTAGAAAAGTTTTATGATAGGTGTTAGAAAAGAAATAAGAATCTGTTAGTTATATTAATATAAAAAAAGATATGTATAATAAAGTGATTACTAGTATAAACCTACTGATGGTAATGCTGATGAGTTTCCAACAACAAGAAGTTTGCAATAAGGATCAACTTAGTCCTTACCTTTTTCATTTATTATGGATGAGTTCACAAAATATTTTTAAAATGATATTTCATGGTGCATGTTATTTACAAATGATATAGTACTAAAGCATGAAACTAAGACTAGGATTAATCATAAGTTGGAATTGTTGAGAAATGCATTAGAATTTTAACGTTTTAAATTAAGTAAAATAAAAATAAAATACATGGAATGCAATTTTAATATAGTTAGAAATAGAAATGGAGATAGAATAAAAATTGAGACCATAAAGTTCTTAAAAGAAATCATTTTTAATATTTAGAATCATTTATTTATAAGGAAGGAGAGATTGAGATTGATGTTGTTCATAGAATAAAAGCAGGTCAAATGAAATAGAGAAGTGCAACTGAAATATTATGTAACCGCAGAATACTTGCTAAGTTAAAAGAAAAAAATTATAAGATAGCCATAAGATTAGTTATACTTTATGGTACAAAATGTTGAGTAGCTAAAAAATTATTTATGCACAAGATGAATATGACTGAAATAAGAATGTTGAGATGGATGTGCAGTAATACAAGAAAAAGAATAAGAAATAAGGTCATCCATAAAACAATGGAAGTAATACCATTTGAGGACAAATTAATGAAATGATGACTTAGATGGTCTAGATATTTGAAACATAGGCCTAAAGATATTCCAATGCAAAGAAGTGATTTAATACATGAAGAAAAAAAGACAGAGGAAAACCAAAAATTACAAGAGAGAAAGATTTCAAATCTTTGTATCTTACAAAAATATAACTTTTGAGCATAATGGAGGAAAAGGATTGACTAGCCGACCCCACCAATGCTTGGATTAAGGCTTTATTATTGCTGTTCCTATTGTTTGAAGTTTAACATCCAATGGTATTTCATGGGTTATTTAAAGACCGAATGCCAAACACTAGGACACAAGAATCCCTTCGTGGAAATAGATGATCACATACTTTTAGCTAGTAAAGATCTAATATGATATAGTCCCCTTAAAAAAAAATGAAATCAACAATAACAATAAAGCTTTAGGTCGAAATTAGTTGAAGTCGGTTACATAAATCCTTTTTTTCCATTTTACTTAATTTTGAGTCATTTTTTCTATAAGATCTTAAAAAAATTTTAAAAAAGAACTAAAAAGAATAAAAAAAGATGAACAAAAGTAAGGTTTTAAATCTCGTGGGACAAAGCCATCTTGATTTCTTTATGAAACATGACACCATCATCTCGTCATGTCCCAACACTTAGGATAAAGAGTGTCTCAAAACATCCTGATTAGGATGCTGAGATGATGGCTAGATGGTCATATCCCAACACTTGAGACGGAAACCCATCCCGGCATTCCATGGGACGTGAATAAAAGAGTTCAATAAAAGAATACAAATATAAAAATTAAGGAGGAGAAAGGAAAGAAGCAAGCAAGTAAGAAGGAACTAGCTTCTATCTGTACATATACCCATAATTTGATTTGTAAGCATAGTAACTGCTACTTGTGGTCAAAGGACATGAAAACCATTTTAAACAAGACCAACAAAGGGTGGCCAAAGGACATGAAAGCCATTTTAAAGGGTGGTTATATCTAAACACTGGTCCAAAACAGAAACCCACAACATTCTAACCTGATGACTCTCATATGCCTTGAGCAATATAACCAAACATGATCTAATTAATGAATCTTTAACATATCTTCAACATGATGTTTAACATTCATGCTAAAACCTCTATGTTTATGGCTCATTTAAATTTCCTGCAGCGAATTCAATAATAGTACTGCCACCATCTTAATTGCCACAGATTCATGCACCATGACATGCAACTATCCCTTAGCTTATAAAAAAAAGGGATTGTTCCAAAAGAAAATGACTAAAACAATATCTACAAATGTACGCACACATGAATTTTCCAAGAAGCTTACCTACGCCACTTTCCACATATAGTCCGCTCATCATTCTCACTTGTATAAATCACCTCCCTACACTGAACCCAATTACCAATAGAAGTGGATTTGGATGGCTTGTGGTGCTTCCAACCCTAAGAAAAGAGGCAAAATGTTCAAACAAAATAGACATTATATATATACCAATGGAAAAAAAAAAAACACTAAGATAATTTATAGGAGAAATTTCTTAGGTCTTACATCAAGACTAGAATATTCAGCAGGAACCACTTCTGAAGGCTCCCCATAAGAATCACAATCACTACATTCATAGATAAAACAATAAGAAATTAGAAATAACAAGTGGTGGGGATAAGAAAACAAGGAAAGAAGAGGTAACTGGTGTTCGAATCAGAAGCATGCACAATTGCCCTTTTGGGAGAAGACTATTTTTAAAAAAAGCATAACAAGTTTGTAGTAGAGAGAAGGGTTCAGAGAAGTAACACATTATCAGTTTCCCTATAAAACTACATTACCATGTCAAATAGCAAGATTAAGTTCCTTATCATGAGCCTTACGAGCAATTTTACTTTTTGGATCTACAATAACAATGATACTGACTGACCCAGTGCATGGTATAGGTTTCCAGCACAACAATGCCATGTACCATGCCAGCCACTGGCCTGCACATTTCATGACTGGTGCTTGAACCCTTGGATCAAATCATCTTAATTTAGACTACATACTTTAAAGAGATCTAGAAGATGACTACACATCACTACCTGTAAGAACCTGATTCTTAGTAATAAACAAGCCATGAGATGTTACATTATGGCTACTGCTTAAAGCCAAATGCTGGTCTTAAATAGAGCCATCTGCCATCATCGTGGCTTTCGTAAGATTTTTTAAGGAAGAGGTTCAAGGCTATTCAACTTCCTGGTATGGTCAGTTTCTAAGTTGTATAACACTCTAGGTTGCTTACAGAAGTGCTATGTACCTGTACAATGGAACAGACCAGAACTGACAGCATAAAAACAATAAAAAAACAACCAGCACAGTACTGTCCATATTCACCGGTACAAACTGTACATACAGTTTCAGCATCCAGTGGTACATACTAATTGCTGCTTTCTAAATCCTTGCTTAAAACTACCTCATTATTGTGATTTCATATGACTAATTTGGTTCAAAATTTAAGGTGGGTAATGGAAAGTGCTATCAACTCTGAAGAGATTATTATTATTATGGTTTCAATTTCAATAGATTATTACTGTGGTTTCAATTTCAATAGAAGTGACTTTAAAAAAGCCAGTTAAAGGTGATATATCAATATCTTCACTGCTAAAAATATTAAAAGAATGAAAATGAGTGGAATTGATAGGACATACTCAGAGATTGGACCAGACCACTCAGGAACTTCTGCTTGAAAATCTTTACCAATTCGAACCCTAGATGTATATGGCTGGCTGTCTGTCAACATATTATATATTGGACTTAGATCCCAATGAGACTTCTTTCCCCCATGCCCAGATATTTTGCCAGATATATTCTTCGATTTTCTAGATTTGTGAGCCGGTGCAGACTTTGGCCTCTTTCGGGAACAAGGCTGACAATACCATTCATCAACTGGTAGTTTTCGTCCTCTAAATTTGCAACAAGACAAATGAAATGCTCCTTCACAATGGTCACAAATTAGCATCTTTGATGGATTTTCCAAATGACCACATATTTTGCATGGTTGAGAAAGTTTGGCATCATCACCACCCAAGACTTCTAGAGAAGCACATGCAATGTTATCCCGTACTCCCCCAAGCAACCCATGATGTTTAAGCACAGAGATGCATAGTTCTTTTGCTGAGCTAAACTCTGAGAATTGTTCTGCATCAACATTATCTGATGAGAAGAACTCACCAGGGTCCACCTCAATCTTCATGAGATCTGAACCATGTCCAATGATAGATTTTGATGATGAACTTACATTGATTGTACCAGAATTGAGCTGTGGAGAAGATTTCTGAGGATAGCTGATAGATGGTTCTACAGGCACTTTGTCATTTTCAATGGAACATGTCTTACTAGGTACAGTATTTGGAGATGGGTCCTGTAAATCAGTTTGTTCATGAATTGACAGATTTTCATTATCATGAATATCTCTAGAACTTACAAATATAGTTGCATTTTTGTCATGGTCATCTTTCTGGACTCTCAAGGGTTGCTCTTCAGAAGTTATGCTAGATTGATAGCTAGCACTTTCTTTAGTACTTCCAGTTGCATTTTCTTCAGATAGACGAGCAACACTGCTCCTCTGAAGCTTCCTTCGTTTGTAGACAAAATGATCCTTCTTACTGGCACACATGTTGTTCATGCTTAATATATGCTGAGAATTCTGTAAACTGCAAACTAGATAAATTGCTTCCTTCCTCTCCAACAGCTATAGCTTTTCTGCAGCTATCCGATGAGCATTTGTAACGTTTTGGAGACTTCTGCCAAGTTTCATCATAGTGTGATCAATCATATAATAAGTCCATGTTCTGTTGTTTGCCATATTCAGATGCAAAAGATAGTTTTGTACTGATAGAATTAGGAAGGGAGCTCTGGATCAGCATTTCACCTGTTCTGATCATGAGTGTATCCTGGACAGATTAAAATTCTCTAATACATATTTGAGAATATGTGATATAAGAATCATTCCAAGAAGTCACTTTGAGAGCCTAAGTATCCTGAAACATATAAAAAGGATCAGAGAAAGAATATTGTGACAACAAAAACCTAGACTTAGAATCTGGATAGTAACTTTCATACTAATTGCTAACAAAGACAAGCATTATCAGATTTCAATAAACTAGTAATGTAACCGACCAGTCTTATGGCAACTAGTTAAGATTAGCTTTGTAAATCATGTTTTGTCATTCATCAGACTGTGAAGTAACATCTATAGTGACCCAAACAAAAACATAAATTATATCAGAAAATATATTTAAGATGGCCTTGAAGAGAATATTAATTCATCAGATCTATGCTTTAAGTTAACAACACAGCCAAACTAATGGAGATCATAAGAGCACCATCTTGTTTAAGTCACAATCTAGAGAATCACCATCCTCCTATGCTTACAAACAAACTGAAGAAGTTTATGAATAAGGCCTAAGACCTGCCTTATTCTCACCAATATACAACTCAACTCAACTTATCTAAGCCTTTTCCCAACTACATGGGGTTGGCTACATGAATCTGCTTCCTCCACTCTACTCTATTCAGGACCCAATATTCTCACCAATATAATGAATAGAAAATTTATATTAACATAAAGAGCAAAGTTTCTTTTTTACAGCCCTTGGCCCCTTTTTATAAGTTTTAATTCCAAAGCAAGGACAAAGAGCCCCACACTCCTATTCTGAAACAAAGAACTATTGATAAGTAAAGAAGAATTCTATTTCATAAAAGATAGAAGTTTTCTAACATCAGATGCTGTAACCTACTTGGTGACTGACTTTGATTCCTGATATCCCATGAACACCTATCAAAAATAGTTCAAAATCCTATTGAAACTAAAGTTTCCTAGTTACAAAATGGTAATTTTTATAATTTCTCAATTTTTTACTACACTATTTCTACCATTACTTTGTTTGAGTTCCCCATTTTGGTTTCTTCAACAATCCCACAAAAGCTCAAACTTGCCCATGACTTGTGCTACATCACTTTATACCATTATATAATGATAAAAGTGTAGCAGCAAAACCTGATAAAAGAATAAGAAAAAAGATCCTAAAAAAGCAAAATCTTATGGATATAGAAAGATTTCAACCCATGACATATAGCATGACTTCATGAATTCTATAGGTGATATATCATAACCACATTTTAAATACTGTAGGATGAAGCCATCCCGATTTTTTCATAGAATGAGATCCACTGCCATTCTATCCTATCCAAACACTTGGGATGGAGTTCCAAGATGCGCTGATTGAGATATTGGGATGATGGCAGGACTGGGACAATCAAATCCCAACACTTGGGATGGTAACCCATCCTGGCATCCCACAAGACATCCCACCAGGATTTTGAGCCATGATCATAACTCTTACCACCATCCAAGAAGAAAATAGCATGAGTAAATAGGTGTTCCATTATAATATATTGGTTTATGCTAGAAACCCAAAATGAAAATAGAGCAGTCTGCTTTTGGAGTGTTTAATTATTCTTTAATAGAATCAGTTCAATAACCAAAAATTAAAGCCCCAAAATTTAATTTCAAAAAAAGACTGTCTAGATCACACCACACAACTATCTAACTTGGTCCTTTGTCAAGAAGATTGCTTGATTAGAAAGAATAGCAGAAAAAAAAAAGCATCCATTGTTTTGGCTTCATAAGCGCCTAAGAATTTTGACTTGAGCAAAGCAATTTCATATTGCAGTAAATAAGAAGGAAAATAAAGAAGGAAAAGCTAGAGGATTCTTAACAGAACTTAGATCAGAAATCAGCTCTTCATAAATTTCTAACTCAATCCTTGTGTAGTCTCTGTCTACTTGTGGTTTCTTACATTCCATAAACAAAAAGCTTCAAAGAAAGATGAGAAGAATCTCAAGCTTTATAGATCTCTTCAAAATAAATAAATGAATGAGTGAGAAAATTCACATAAACAATTTACTTACATTGCCTATTCTATTCTTCTTGATAGTAAAACACTCTGTAGGCAATTAAGAACTAGGTTGTGAACAATCTACCTCAACTCAACTCATCCTTGTGAACAATCTACCACAACTTAAATAATATAATTGTCAAGTTTTGGTGCCACTGAATAGTTTTCTTTAAATTAATTTGAAATAGGAGTTTTTACAATCAAACATATTAAATTTAATCAGGTCGTTTGAAATATCGTCATATCACTTAAACCAGCCTATCTCAAATATCAGAAATTGATTTGGATTTGGCTTACCTTGTTTCCACATCCTTCGATCAAGTGGTTAATTGTCGCACCTTTAGAAAATAATAATGGCCAAATTCATCTCAACCAAGCCAGTTGGCCCACGTAACCATTACCTAAATTAAAACAAGAGCAACCAAACAAAAATAGAGCTTATGACATAAATAGCAATTCCAGGCACGGATCATCATCCCCTATCTAATTATAACTATTCTTGCACCAATATAGGTTTCTGGAGTTCAAATCAAAGTTTTAAATCCCTTGGAACAAAGGGGCTCCGATTTTTCTATGAAATGAGACTCCTCGCGTCCCATCGCATCCCCAACTTGGCCAGCATCCTATACTTGCTTAAGATGCCTTTTTCTTAAAAATATATATATTTGCAAAGCTTTAGTATTTTATTAAATTTTTTAATATATTTTAAATTTAAAAGTTATATTTTATGATAACTTAGATTTATTTAAAATTTATATTATAATGTATTATGGTCAAAGCAAGATGCGATGGAACAAGATGATCAAGACCAATTCCGGAATCTCTCTACGATGGGAGGGCCGAGATGGGCTCCGTCTTGCCAGGACTTCACTAGCTCAAATCAACATGACCTACTTATGTAGGCATGTTGTTATCCTCAAGAAAATGAAGATTCAAAAGTTCCATTTATTTGATAGTCTATAAGGAATCCGGAGATGGCCATCTTTTTGAGTGGTTGCTATCAAGATGAATTGAGGTCTTAGTTTATCTTAGCCAAGATGGAAGGTTAGAAAATATGGAAAGAACCGAGACATTCCGAGATCTTAGCTAATATGCAAGAGTTAAGTTATCAAAATATCAGCCAATATCGTGAAGCCTATAATAATTGTCATTTTAAGGCATTTATTTTTCAATTTAATAATTAGGTAAACATATTGAAGCTTTGAATAAAATCTCCCTAATAATATCTTAAAGACATACCATTTTTTATTGGTCCAGCAACAAGGACTTGAGTATATACAACATATCAATGAGTGCCCAACATCAATAAAAACCAAAATCTTGGCTAAGATATCAACTGAGATGAAAACATTGTTAGTATCCTTTCCTTTACTTTCCTCATTTACAATTAATTAGTGCTTACATGAGTTCTCTAGGCTTAAGAAATTATTCATTATTCAATGCTCATCAATCGCTATTTTTTATGTTTTTTCCTAAAATGCAGCCTAAATGTGTCAGCCCCCCACCCAAAAAAGAAAGAAAAAGTTAAGGTCATAATACCAAATCATGATGACTATCAAATGCTAAACTTTCAAAACCTCCAAGCAACCCCTTACTAAAAGTTTAGTTATCTAGTAACTCTAGTCATACAGATCTTCCTCTCTTTTCCCAAAAATAATGAATTTTGTCGTTTCCGGGGGGGACAGATCTTCCTCTCTTTTCCCAAAAATAATGAATTTTGTCGTTTCCGGGGGGGGGGGTGCAGCAAGGGTGGGGGGTGGAGGGGAGGGGAGCAAACATCCAATCAAACCCTACCCTAGCTTCCATCCAAGAATAAGAAACCCTAACCCTACCAAAATTTTTCAAAAGAAACACCATCTACAACTTGGCATCTTGATTTTTGTTGCTTGTGCAGGACAGTGTTGAGAAAGTAAAGGACTTGATCTTTGAGGAAGGGGAAAAATAGCAAACATCCAATCAAACCCTACCCTAGCTTCCATCCAAGAATAAGAAACCCTAACCCTACCAAAATTTTTCAAAAGAAACACCATCTACAACTTGGCTTCTTGATTTTTGTTGCTTGTGCAGGACAGTGTTGAGAAAGTAAAGGACTTGATCTTTGAGGAAGGGGAAAAATAAGACAAGGACAGATAAACAGACGCACATAGGGCAATAGCAGATGGTGCAGATGAATTCCCCTAATGCTATGAGAGCAACCAAACTCTTAGAGTGATTCCTTATCTGGATAATTTCACAATAGAGATAGATCAACTCAGCCCATTAAAATATTGCCACCCTAATCTCATTAACCAAAATAACTCGAAACCCTAATCCAAGGCGTCCCACACTAACAAAACCCTCAAATCCATGAAAGCCCAATGTAGAAAAACAAATAGATATCCAACAAACAAAGCAGACAGCATCCAAGAAAGCTTAAAACCATCACAAAAGCATATCAAACAACAGCAAAAAAATGATCATCGCATCTCGAGATCAAAGGGAAGGGCAAACATGGATTCGATTTTCTTAAAACAACAGAGAAGGAGGAAAATCATGACTTTGTGCAAATCCAGGCAGGAATAGTCAGAACAAAGCAAAAAAATCGGTAGATATACAGCAGAATTTACCGGACTCCCTGACTGGCAAGTCCCCTCGGAGGCTTTTCCTGGAGAGAACGAGGAAAAGGGTCCCTTCCCTCAATTCCCCTCAAAACAACCCATAGTGGGTTTTTTGAATGGGTTATATAGGGACTTAAAAGGGTGAGTGGGTTCTCCTTTTATTTATTTTATTTTATTATTTATTATTATTATTATTATTTTGGGTACAGTGGTGGGTTCTCTTTAAACTCAATAAGTCTCTTCCCAAATCTGTCCAGCGTTTAATTTATGATCCTGAATAACTTATCCACAGGAACAATGTAGCTATACTGGGGGTCTCAAAAATATTTTTTTTTGAAAAAAGACAGTGAGATGAATCAATCTACACCGTCTGATCGATATGTTCCCTCCGAAGTGTACTGTGAGATTGATCTGATGTATGTTCAAAAATCCATAAAGTTTTATTAGTGCTTAGTAAATATCAAGCAAATCATTGCATTAACATGTTGATCCAAGGATTTAGAGTCTCTCAGAAGCTTTCGAAGCTAGATTTATTTAATGGCTAGCTAAAATTAGATTGGCAATCTTGTTTATGGATGAAAATTTGAATGCTAAGAGACCCTACAATGGACTCCAAAGTGGCATTTGTGATTCTTTATTATCTCATACATAAGTTGAATTGAGGTTGTATCAATGTGGTACTCATAGCAAAGATCGATATGGTAATTTGAGTTTGCAGTAATATATTGTATTTACTTTTTAGCAGATTCATTAAGTTTCTCTTTTGGAGCAATTCAAGTTTACAATATATGCATAATAGTTTCAAACTTATTGTTATTTGGATATGTGTTCTCTTGTTTTAATTTTTGCCATATTTAGTTTGATTATAGTTTAAATGGAACAATCTGGTGACAGTGGAACCACCCAATTTATATGTTTCATGTCCATAATTTTGCTATTTTTTATAACTTCTATAGATCAAAATTCATATATCTTGTACCGATGTCAAGCATTGTTAACTCAAGAGGCAAGATCTCTACTTTAGATATTATATAACCAATTGAGATGGAAGTATTAGGAACCATATCACTTCATAATTAAGCTAGGGTGATAATAGCTATGCTAAAAGTTGCCCGAATAGTTCGAAAGGAAGAGTTTTCCTTCTTTACTGACAGGAAGAAATGGTGGTGAATCATTCATGTCAGGCCGAATGGACTGGTCATCAGTTTCGACCTTTCATAGAAATTCATCAGCATGAACGATGAGAGTTTTAATACCTTCTGACCTCTCGCAAACTTTATAGTGAAATTAGTCCTTTTTGAAGAATGATACATTTATGACTTAGGAGGACAGATGTACACAGAACCTCCCTGGAACAGCTGCAGCAGATGTATTTTGTGAACTAGCAAGGGCAAGGTTGGTTTTTTATCCTCTACTCAACTGAACTTGAAACTCCGAATGTATCGCATTAAAACCACCAATTTTACAGAATACATCCATAAATAGTGTAAGACAGAATACAAATCCAGTCCACTTTTAACTCTTGAAGGCACTTGCCTTGAACTGCCAAGATAGCTCCAGCAGAATGGCACTTACCTTGAAGTACTAAGATAGCTCCAGCTGAACAATGTTCTCCTGATAGTGAAAGAGTCCAAGCATCAAGATCTGAAACACGTAGTCAAGATTCCTAGATCAAGATTCCTCGATTACATTATGGATCCCTCAATATATACCATCCTATGTTTCAATCATAACAGAACTCATAATACATTCTGATAATAAACTTTGGATTTCATGTAACACAAAATCCATGTCTTTAAAGGAGGCATTGTCATAAACATCCATGAATATTCTGGCATCATGGCATTTATCTGAATTATCATGGTTCGGTAAAATCTAATCTAACTAGCATATTGGCTAAATGAGAACCAATTAAGTACACAAGAATTTATAGTAGTTTCTATAACAAGCCAAGTAACCCCTTATGCATGTGCCAAAATCAGTATCGATAGCAATAAGTAAAAATGATGGCAACTATTAAGTCAAAAAAAAGCAACTGGTACACCTAGCTATGTCATTTCAGTGGTGCCATGAACTATGGTAGCCAAAATCGAAAAAGGATAGCTTTGAGAGAGGTAAATGGAATCATCACAGCTCTGACTGTGAAATTTCGTCACTAGATAGCTAAACAGCTTCTAGAACCTGTCCAATTATAATCTAAATTTGATAGATTAGGAATATGCAAATCACTAGAAGTTCAACTTTGCTCATTTTGGATAAATGTGAATTCTAATGAGTAGTGACAGTAAAATCATTAAAGAATCCTTGCACACCCATAGATTAGACAAGAAAGAAAATTACCTTGAATATGTTATGTCAATAATAGTTTGTGGTCAGGAGTTTCAGAATTGAATAGTGTCCTATTGCGTTACCATAAATAATTATTCCGCCTTACTGGTCAATAAACATCAGTTGGAAAAAGGAACTGTGTGCCATGATGTAAAAAGTGTGCGCCATAGGTTTGCAGCCATGCTTTCAGTTTTAGACTAGGAAGCTTCTGAAGTTACAATACCTTGATGTATGAAGGGTGAATACAAGCCTCAAAACAAAACCAAGAAAATTGCCTTCATTTGTAACATTTCTCGATAAACATCAATTGACTTGAATTGCTCAAAAGCCAAAGTCAGCATGAAAGAAATTGTGCATGTGTGAACATATTCTCCGATCCATCTTTCATACACCCAGGTTTTCTGAAGTCCAAACTGCAAAGTCATAACACGCATAACCAGAAAGAAAGATCTGAAGTGGGTTAGTTGCAATATTTCTTCAAAGGCCAAAGGACTCATTTGGAAGCTGATCAACAAGAGAAGGCATGTTTGAGCTTGGTGAAATATGAATTGCCAAGGCTATTGGAGATGCATTGCCTTAATACAAACTTTCGTTGTGAACAAGATTGTCTATCCCAATTTTCTTCAGTGCAGGATGCTAACTACCAAATGTATCATCAGTTTGGCTGCTCAAGTGAATTATTATGAAACTCTTCATATATTGTTTGCATGATGCTGAGGTCATAAATTTCAAGCCTCATGAATCAAAGCTTAATGAATTTCTGAATAAACTGTAAACTTCTATGAAGCAACTTGCACTCACAGAACAATGCCTTTCTTTTCCAACCCCTCAAATATGCAACAAGATCATGATAGAAAGAGAGCCATGAAAGAGAAAAAAAGCCAAATTTTGAGTCTTGGTGTTAAAAAGATTCATGCAAGACATGGTTCCTATGAGAGAATATGCATTATTACAACTCTAAAAGGTTACTGACTAGCCAATCAAATATCATGACCTTCTTGAAGGATGTTGGGAGGTATGGCCAAAATACAAAAAAAGTTCTCTGGGCAATGCAGGACGATGTGCACATATTGTCCTGCCATCATGACTTGGTTTGTTGGTACACCTCTCCTTAAGGTAGAGGTCACATGCTCAAGTCAGGATGGTGACATTCCCACCATATTTCTCAAAGAACGAAAATAAGAGAAAGAAAGAAAGAAAATGCACTCATCATCATGAGTCATGACTTCTTGTTACTGTCAACTATAAAAATTTCATTGGTGAATTGAGAAAACTTAAGATGGAAGAAGGAACTTTTTTATACTTAGAGGATAACCTTTGATCGTCAGGGGGGCCTTGTAAATTTAACAGCATGGTGGACCTGTTGTATATCTAAGTTCAACAAAATCAGCAATAGATTTACTTTTGATGCAGGACATTAATGAGGAGACAAACTCAGCATCATAACATGGAGTAAAGACTCCTCAGTTACTGTTGGCAGTTCCTGGTCCACCTGCAATCAGCCAGTAGCTTGAGATATTGAGTATGATGCTTTATTACTGAAAACGGCCTTATGTTAGGATTCAATTTTTTTTAACTATAATTGAATATGATCGGCTGTTTGGTCTTGGATGCATCATTGCAATTTATAAGCACAACCCACCTAAGACTAGATGCATTCTGTTCTGTTCGATAATCCCCCACTTACATTATTCGCAAACCAAAGGTCATCCGAAGAATCTGATACTAAGTAGACCTAGAGTTCATAGGATTTCTACAGTCTAAGTTGTATGTTCTTCTAAACATTGAGAAATACATTGGGAATGCCACCATCAGGGCTTGAGCCTGGACCTTTCCTCAGTGTATGCACTAGGGCAAGGGGTGCCCCCTGCCGACCAACACACCCTAGTCATGTTGGAAGCTATTACATTTATAAGATGCCAGTGCTCTTCTAAGTTGATGACAGGTGGCAATGTTCATTTGAATATTAGCAATATCCACAGAAACTATCAGCTAGAGTAAGCACATCAGCTATGAAAAGTGAATTGACAGACTCCATCATCATAAGCTGAGTGATATATGTGATTCCAATACCTCAATTCTACGTGCTATGGGAGCGAAAAAAGGTGATGCCACTTAATCTAACGAATGAAACATCATCTTCTCATTATACTCATGACTATTTCAATAATTAGCTGTGTTTGCAAAACAAAGTTAGGTGTCTTCTCATCATAAGGAACCAGATGGCATGCATGCTGAGTGTTTGAAGTCTGGTTTACTTCACATTCAGATTATTTAAATAACTATTTTACATTTATCAATTCAATTTTGAGAAAAGGCTATCGGTTCAGCATTTGTTTTGAATTTGAGAAAACTAAAATGGTATTCACAATATAAGATTATCTTGAATCAAAGGAAAACATACAGAGCATTGGTAGCATCACTGGAAAGGTTGTGAATATGCAGAAATCATAAGACTGCTTTCCAACAATAAAACTCCTACCAAAATTCAGAAAACTGTAGCAATATTGCTAACTTCTAAAATCAAAATATCTCTAGATAGAGTGGAATTTTAGAACAAGAGTTAGGGAAAATAGCTTGTTATTCAGAGCTAAGAATGAAATATTCAGATAAGCTTTCAACTCAACTCATCTAAGCCTTTTCCCAACTACATGGGGTCGGCTACATGAATCTGCTTCCTCCACTCTACTCTATTCAGGACCAAGTCGACATTTAAATTATAAATAGTTATATCTTTTTAAATTATTTCTGCCCATGTTAGTTTAGCTCTACCTCTATCTCTATCCTTAACAAAAATTGTTAAAAGATCACTCTTTCTAACTAGAGTATCTAAATGTCTACGTTGTATATGTCCAAACCACCATAATCGATTTTCTCTCATTTTATCTTCAATTGGGGCTACTCCTATTATTTCTTTTATATGTTTATTTTTAATTCTATCTTTTAAAGTGTTACCATATATCTATCTTAACATACGCATTTCTATTATACTTAATTTATTTACATATTGTTTCAATATTGCCCAACACTCTATTCCATATAGCATATTTGGCATAATAGCAGTTTTATAGAATTTTTCTTTTAATTTTAATGGGATGCACTGATATACAATACTCCCAAAGCACTCCTCTACTTAATCTATCCTGCTTTAATTCTATGATTCACATCTTCACCTATTTCACCTTCTTGCTGGATAATTGATCCCAAATACCTAAATTTTTCACTCCTTGATATCTCTTGGCTTGCAATCTTCACTGTTTCTTCATTTGTATTTCTACTCCCACTAAAATTACATTTCATGTATTCAGTTTTAGTTCTACTAATCTTAAAACCTTTAGATTCTAAAGCCTCTCTTCAAATCTCTAGCTTAGCATTTACTTCAGATTTAGTTTCATCAATCAACACTATATCATCCGTAAATAACATACACCATGGGATATTATTTTGAATATGTTTGATTAATTCATCCATAACTAATACAAAAACATACGGACTTAAGGCAGATCTTTGATATAAACCTACAGCAATTGAAAACTCACTAGTTTCTCCTATTATTGTTTTAACAATAGTTATTGCACTATCATACATATCTTTTATCAATTCTATGTACCTTTTGGTAACTCCTTTTTTCTCTAAAACCCACCATATTATTTCTCTAGGAACTTTATCATATCATAAATATTCAGATAAGCTTTCTAAACAAAAATATGTTAGCAAACTTATAGAAGCAGAAGATAATACTAGAGTTTAATAGTTTGAGAAAAAAGCCACCAGTGTTATTCTTGTTGGGAATGTATCCTCATGGTAACCACAAATATCAAGTAAATGGTTTTTGTTACAAGAAATATTATAACTGTTGGTGCTTTTAGAATGAGCACTTGAGATTAACCTCGTTTTTGTTTTTCTGTAATTCAATGGCACTTATATTAAAATGAGGATAAATGCAAACCACTCAGGAGGATTGTGATATAGCTGTGAAGTAGGAATGCATGGGATCGGAATGAGGTAAATAAAATTCAAGTTAAATGGTACAAAAGCAGCAAAAATTGCATTAGGAATGTAGAAATGACAGAATGAACCCACTTGACACTTCAAAAATCTGAGAGGAAGTAGGATAACTGTCTGAAAAATGGAAAAATCATGCTTATGATTGGTGGTTTCTCATTCTTTAATAGAATAAGATGATCCTCTAAAAGAAAGGGAACTTTCTTGGTCAATTTTAGAATGTAAATTTTCGTTGGTAAAATATTCTATATCTTCTAGGTTAGGTTGTTTTGTCATTTCTTGTAAGTGCATTTAGATTTAAGGCTCAAGCATCCACAAGAAGACAATCACACAATGTCATCCTACTCTTGGTCATTTGAATAGATTGGATACATCATATATTCATGTTATGTACAATTTATGTAAAGAAACATGACTTTAGAGTTGTTAATTCTCTACAACTTTTTATGTGACCTGACAGCATGAGAAACCAATGAGAAAGCTTACTTCTTTGCTAACTCCCAAGTCCCATCATGGACATCATACTAGCATTAAAAATTTTGAAATTTAGCTGGGAAAATTGAGAAAGACATGACAGAAGTATTGGAGCTATTCAAATAAAATTTAATGTATATTGATTGCTACTACCAATGGAGTGCATTTACCAAAAAGCATGTAGCACTAAATATACTGGTAACCACAATCTCAGTATGGATGTTGCATCTAAGAAACCTATGAAGTTTTACAAGTGCTAGAAGGCATCCTCATTTTTTGTTTCTTTAACCATTAACATAACATGCTGGCTGAAATATCAGTTTGTATTAGGCGTGTTGGCCTTATATTGATTTTGATGACTACAAAACAATTAAGTATGATACTAATGATCTTATGGTTGAGTTAAACAAATTTCAGATGAATCATCAAGAAGATGGTGTTACTTCAAATCAAGATATATTGTGATTCAAAATGAAAGATATTATAGGTATTGTATAAATATGCCTGTAGTGATTAAATTATTCTTCAATGAACTTGGATTTCGTAATCACTGATGATTTTTATATGTTTTATATTTGGACGGTTCATTTGACAAAATGACTTTCAAGTTTAATTATATTTGCATTGTCTTGAACTGAATTTAATCATCTTACAAGTTCTTATTTAAAGCTCTATGCTATTTTGAATCAATACCATATTCTGTCTTTGAACTATCAATTATCGATTTGCCTTCGGATTGGATACCAATTTCGGTTGCCTTCGGATTGGATATCAATTTTGATTGCCTTCGGTTTGCCTTTCGGATTGACTCCCTGGCACTTAGTGTGGCTTGTTGATTTTCTAAATTGGTCTGCCGACTTCTGTTGCCTTCCGGATTGGCTCCCTGGCGCTTGATCTTATGGCATGCAGATTTATTTTTGGGCTGTCAGAACTTGGTTGTCCATAGCTGGAAGTTTTTTCTTTGTTCTAAATGGATTGCCGATTTTGGTTTTTGGCATGCTAGTTTTTGGGTTAGCATGCTAATTTTGTTTGAGATCTCTCAGCCGGCTCCCTGTGATCCTTATTTTGGCATGCCAGTTGATGGGTTGGCATGCTAATTCTCCAACACGTTCGATTTGGCTCCTAGTGCTTCAATTATTGGCATGCTAATTGAAATTTTTGGCATATCAGTTTCCTTGCTCTCTCTGCTGGTGACTTCCTAGTTCAAAGTTGGAATGCCAACTTTTCAAATTGGCATACCGATTTCATGATGCTCACAGCTGCAATTTTTTCATGTTAAAATTGGGCTGCTGGTTTTTGGTGATTGAAATGTCATCTTTTATTTTGGCTTACTGGATTTAAAAGTAGGCTGCCGGTTTTTGAAATTGGCATGCTACTTTTCTTTTGGCTTGCCGATTTATGAATTTTGGGATGCCAATTTTGTGGATTGGCATGCTATTTTTTTTGGCTCGCTGATTTATGGTTTGAGACGCTATTTTCATTTGGGAATCGAATGGTTTCGTTGCTTGCTCTTGTTCCGATTTTTTTCAGTCCATTTATTTTATTGTTCCAAGCTTTGCTCTCTCTCTCTCTCATTCCATTTCACAACAGTAATGTAACGGTTATATTTTTCATTTTGATTATATATTAGGCTGTTGAAATTTGAAAGAAAAAAAAGAAAAAGAAAAAGGAAAAAAAATAATGTGAAAAAATAGAGTGAAAATCTTGTTGAAAATCTTTGTGAGAAGAATCATTTGAAAGAGAGATTTAGTATGTAAGAGAGGTGTATTGGAGTGTTGCATTGATTGTTTCAAAGCCACTTAAGCTCATTTATTTCTGATTCTTGCAATGGTGATTAAAGCTCTGACAACCCTTCTTTGAAGAGCATTCAAGCTTCAATCAAAGGCTTCATTGTTGCTCCGGTGTACTTAAAGGAAGAAGCCATCTTATAAAGTATTCTTCAATATTTGCTAAATATTTTTTATTGAATATCTGCTCATTTCTATAAGCTTATTGTATAAACTTGATATTATTGTGCTTAATCTTGTAAGGCTCGCTTGTGCCCGAAAATAAGTATTGTGAAAGGTCCCCTTGTACCCGTAAATAAGAAGACTAGCTCAGAAGGCTAGTGTGTAAGGCTTGCTTGTGCCCATAAATAAGTTTGCCAGCCAGGTAGGCTAGTGGTGATAGTGAAATTCTCAAGGTATTCTTGAAGAGTGGATGTATATGCAGGGTTGGTACCGAACTATTATAAATCTTATTGTGTTTATGTGTGATATTTTCTGTAATTTCTTGCATATTAGTTTCACTTCACTGCACATTATTCATTTGTGAAAGAAAATTTAAGTGCACATACTTGCTAGCTAGTTAATTAATTTTTAAGAAACCTAATTCATCCCTCCTTTTGGGTTGCTATATCTGGGCAATAATTGGTATCAAAGCAGGTGCTTTTGATTTTAAGCCTTAAAAGCTTTGAGCCAAAGATCATAACAGCCCAAATTAGTTCCATATTGAGTGAGGAGCAATCTACCAATAGACCACTTTTTAATGGCATGAATTACACTTATTGAAAAGCACATATGAAAATTTTTATTCAAGCACTTGATTATGATTTATGGAGCATCATAGTCAATGGACCTCATACACCCACTATTAAATCTGATGATATTGTTATTCCCAAACTAGAAACTGAATGGGATATGATTGATAAGAAAATGGCTTAGCTCAATGCTAAAGCCATGAATATTTTGTATTGTTCATTAAATGCTAATAAATTTAATCTCATATCTACTTGTTTATCTGCTAAAGAAATATGGGATAGATTAGAGGTTACCTATGAGGGTACCAATCAAGTGAAGGAATCAAAGATAAATATGCTTGTTCATAAATGTGATTTGTTTAAAATGAAATCTTATGAAAGTATTTCTGATATATTCATAAGATTCACTTATATTATTAATGGGCTTAAAAGCCTTGATAAATCTTACACTAATGCTGACCTTGTGAGAAAGGTATTGAGATCATTGCCTAGATCTTGGAAAGATAAAGTCACTGCCATATAAGAAGCCAAAGACCTTAACATTCTATCTTTTGAAGAATTGATTGGATCATTGATGACTCATGAGCTTCAACAAAATCAACATCTTGACGAAGAAGAGTCCAAAAACAAAAATAAGAGATTTATAGCACTAAAGTGTGATGCCCAAAAGGATGAGAATGAGGGCTCCTTAAGTGATAGTGATGAGGATAATGATCTTGCTCTTATTACAAGAAAATTTAAGAAATTTATAAGAAAGAAACTTGATGGAAGAAAAAGGGCATTAATGAAAGCAGAGTCAAGATATGAAAAAGAAAATGGAATAATTTGTTATGAATGCAATGAGCCGGAATACTACAAGCCTAATTGTCCATATCAAAAGAAAGGTCCCAAGAAATTCAAAAAAAAAAAAAAAAGCAATGATAGCCACTTGGAGCGATAGTGACACATCAAGCTCTGAAGAAGAAGAAGAGGAAAATAAAAAAGCAAATCTTTGTTTCATGACGGATAACGGCGAGGTAAGTCTTAGCATTTTAGATAATTTTACTTTTGATGAATTGCATGATGCATTTTATGAATTGATAGATGATTTTGCAAAACTTAGTTCTAAAATAAAGAATTGAAAAATCAAGTTAAAAACTTAACTTTGGAAAAGGAAAAGGTTTCAAAAGAAAATGATTCTTTATCACAAGAAAACATGAATTTGAAAAATGAAGTAAATAAGCTTAAACCCTTAATAGATAAGTTTACTTTAAGCTCAACCAAACTTAACATGATTTTTGAAAGTCAAAAAGCAGTTTTTGATAAAGCAGGCTTAGGATATAATCCTTTAAAGAAACAAAAGCTTTTGAAAAATATTTTCGTTCCTCAAAATGATTTTTCTAATATTACATGTTTTAAATGTGGAATAAAAGGTCATAAAGCTTATTCTTGTCATTTATATTCTAGCAATATTATTAAAAATATTTGGGTTCCAAAAGGAACCATCTTGACTAACCTCAAAGGACCCAAGAAAGCTTGGGTACCTAGAAGCAAAACTTGATTTTATGGATGCAGGTGTGTCTTGCAACCCATGAAGTAAAAAGAAAATAGTACTTGAATAGTGGGTGCTCAAGACACATGATGGGTGATGAATCTTAATTCATCACTTTGGATGCTAATGATGGAGGAGTGGTTACCTTGAAGATAATGGCCAAAGTAAAATTATTGGCATTGGTAAAAGTGGTATCACTCCCTCTACTTCTATTGATGATATCTTGCTTATAAATGGATTGAAATATATCTTGCTTAGCATTAACTTCCTTTAGTGATAAAGATTTTAAAATTATTTGTTAAATCACCTCTTTGCATAATTTTAAATCCTGCTGATGATTGCATAAAATTTATTAGTTATGGAATTTGAAATATTTATATTGTTGATTTGAATGACCATAGTTTTGATTGTCTAGTTGTCATGAATGCTAAAATTGATGAATCTAGTTATGGCATCGTAGACTTGCTTATGTTAGCATGGATTTGCTTTCTAATTTATTCAAAAAGAATTTAATTTCGAAAAGGATTAGATTTGTGATGCATGCAAATTTTGGAAAACAAACTAGAATTTCCTTCAAGTCCAAAAATATGATTTTAACTTTTAGACTTTTAAAACTTATGCATATGGATTTTCTGATTATTGATTTAAATGAGTTTTATTCTTAGCTAACAAGATAAAGCTTTTCTTGCATTTCAAAAATTCTTTAAAAGCATTTCATATGAAAAAGGTTTTTCTATTTTATCCATTAGAAGTGTTCATAGAAAGGAATTTGAAAACCATCACTTTGAAAAATTTTGTAATGAGCATAGTACAAAGAAATGATAGG
This sequence comes from Calamus simplicifolius, assembly GCA_900491605.1. Taxonomy (NCBI): domain Eukaryota; kingdom Viridiplantae; phylum Streptophyta; class Magnoliopsida; order Arecales; family Arecaceae; genus Calamus; species Calamus simplicifolius. The sequence continues at coordinate 876,713 of UESW01004225.1, read as the reverse complement.
ACCTTAAATTTAAGTTATATTCGATGAGTCTAATGATCTTCCATCAAGAAAGAGAAGGGTTTTAAATGATACAGATAAAATTGAAGATCAAATCAAGAAATTCACCTTAGAAGAAAAAGATGACTCAACGATACAAGCGATACATGAAGAAGAAATTCATATGATGAACCTCAAGGGAGAGTCCGAGATGAGCATGGATGAACTCAATTATATTCTCGAACTTCAAATCAAGCAATCAAAGAAGGGGATCTTCCTAAGCCAATTCAAGTACATCAAGAAAATCTTGAAGAAATTTGGCATGGAGAAATTCAAATGTATCGGTACCCCTACGAGCTCATCATGTAAATTAGATTCTAATGGTACTGATGAAATTGTTGATTTGAAACTTTAAAGAAGCATGACCGTGCTACAATTGGTATCAGTTTGATTTGTATACTCCTTGCTTGACATGATTCTATTGTGAATCTTGGATCATTAAATGCATATTTTTAATTGGTATCATTTCTTGATCATATCTTATAATTAATTATTTATGTATGAAATGAAAAGGATTTGATAGAGGTGATACAAAATATCTTATGAAATGTGCATTTGATATGTGGTAATTATTATAAAATGTCTATATATTGAGATTAGCATGATACATTTATAAAATGTTTGATTATGTGATATTGGTATCATTTTTTGCATGAAACTCTTATTGCATATAGATCAAATTTGAAATAGTTAGGGGGAGAACTGACGCAGTGCGAAAGCGTTGGAATAAACAAGAATTTAATAACAACGACCGAACTCCAAGATAAACAATCACTCGCAAGCGATTCAGAGAAAACCTCTCTCAAGATGAATTTTTCAACTTTTTAATCAAATTCATCCCCGTCTCAAAAACCCTAAAACAACTATTTATAGTCTATAGGAAATAAAATAATTGAGGAAACTAAAAAGCTATAGGAAATAAAATAATTTAGGAAACTAAAAGCTATAGGAAATAAAATAATTTAGGAAACTAAAAAGCTATAGGAAATAAAATAATTTAGGAAACTAAAAATTTATAGGAAATAAAATAATTTAGGAAACTAACTAGCCTTGCTCTCAAACAACTTCTCTTTGTCCTTGCTTCGGTTTGGCTGCTTTTCGTGCATCCAACTTGTCCATATATCTCATTGCAACCCTGTTTGCATCATTCTCTCCCTCCTGCGAAGAACTCAACCCCGAGTTCTCATCTGGATATAGAGGTGTATTGTCCAGAAAGAATGGATGTAAATCTGCCACATTGAAAGTCCTCGAAATCGCCATAGTCGCAGGAAGATCAACAACATAAGCATTATCGTTGATCTTTTGGACAATCTTGTAAGGTCCATACTTTCGTGGTCATAACTTGTTATAAGTACCCACGGATATCCGCTCTTTCCTGAGAAAGACTATCACCTGATCCCCTACCTCAAAGAGTTGTTCCTTCCGTCTTCTGTCAGCCACCTCCTTGTACTTGGCGTTGGCTTTCTCAATCTTTGCTTTGACCTCTTCTAAAGTGCTTTGCTAATGCTCTGCCATATGTTTAGCCGGTATGCTGTACTCAGCCAGCTTTGGAAGCTTCACCAAATCTAGTGCATGTTGTGGTACTTCGGTATAGACGATGGAGAATGGGGATCTTCCTATGGTTCGATGGACGGAATTGTTGTAGGCGAACTCCGCCTGGGGCAAACACAAATCCCATTGTCGTGGTTTTTCTCCACAAATACTTCTGATGAGATTCCCTAAAGTCCTGTTGATAGCTTCTGTTTGTCCGTCTGTTTGTGGGTGCGTCGTGCTGCTATAATTCAAGATGAAATCAAATATGTACCACAATGTCTTCCAAAAGTAGCTGAGGAATTTGGTGTCTCTGTCGGATATGATGGATCTGGGTACTCCATGCAATCTCACGACCTTCTGGAAAAACAGTTTGGCAATGGCATGGGCATCTGAAGTCTTCCTATAAGGAATGAAGTGAGCCATCTTGGAGAACCTGTCAACCACTACAAAAACAGAGTCAGCACCTCGTTGGGTACGAGGCAAACCCAAGACAAAGTCTATAGAAAGGTCCTCCCAAATATTCTTAGGTACTAGCAAGGGTGTATATAACCCAGTACTTTGAGAATGTCCCTTGGATGTTTGGCAAGTATAGCACCTCTGAACAATCTTGTACACCTCCTTCCTCAACTGAGGCCAAAAATATCGTTCAGCTACAGCTGCAAGGGTCTTATCCCTTCCCAGGTGGCCTACCAATCCTCCTTCATGCAAGTCCCTGATTAACTTTTCCCTTAAAGAGGATTGAGGAATACATAGTTGATTGCCCTTCATCAAATAACCCTCATGTACATGGTAATCCCCACAGGGTTCCCTACTACCACACTTGCCCCAGATCTCACCAAAATCACTGTCTCCAGCATACAATTCCTTCATCTATTCAAACCTAATAACCTCAGCACTAATCGCAGTTAACACATCTGCCCTCCTGCTCAGAGCGTTCGCAACTCTATTTTGGGTTCCAGACTTATGCATTAGTTTAAAGGGAAACCTTTGCAAAAACTGGATCCATCTAGCATACATATCCTTGCTAATCCTGTTTTGATTACTCAAGTGCTTCAAAGCCCCACAATCCGAATATAAAACAAATTCCTTACCCACTAAATAATGTTCTCACACTCTTAATGCTTTACAACCGAATAGAACTCATTGTCATAAGTGGACCAGTTTTTTCTAGCATCACAGAGCTTTTCGCTATAGAAAGCGATTGGTCTCTTTTTCTGGGAGAGTACAACTCCAATTCCTACTCCGCTAGCATCACAATCAACTATGAACAACTTATCAAAGTCGGGTAATGCCAACACAGGGGCACTACACAACTTCTCTTTCAAAAGGACAAATCCGGCTTTAGCTTCTTCACTCCAATTAGACTTCCCTTTCTTCAGACACTCTGTCAAAGGAGTAGCAATGGTGCTAAAATGCCTGATAAAGCGCCTGTAAAAACTGGCCAATCCCAAGAAGCTTCTCAACTCAGTCACAGTTTTAGGATTAGGCCACTCTCTAATGGCTTTCACTTTCCCTTCATCCACAGTAATGCCATCACCACTTACCACAAACCCCAGAAATAATAGCCTTTTAGACATAAACATACACTTTTTCAAATTAACATATAATTTATGCTCCTTCAATACAGCCAATACACTCCTCAAGTGGTCAATGTGCTCGTTCTCAGACTTGCTATAAATCAATATATCATCAAAGTACACTACCACGAATTTGCCAATAAAGGGTTTAAGTACCTGATACATAACACGCATGAAGGTGCTAGGTGCGTTGCTGAGACCGAACGACATCACTAGCCATTCATATAATCCTTCCTTTGTCTTGAAGGCAGTCTTTCATTCATCGCCTGGCCTCACTTTAATCTGGTGATATCCGCTCTTCAAATTTATCTTAAAAAAGATGACTGCCCCACTCAACCTGTCAAGCATGTCTTCAATACGAGGTATTGGGAACTTATACCCAATGGTGATCCTGTTGATAGCCCTACTATCAACACACATCCTCCAGCTCCCATCCTTCTTGGGAGTGAGCAGGGTTGGTACAACACATGGACTCAGGCTGTCCCTGATGAAGCCTTTGTCTAGCAATTCTTGAACCTTCTCCTGGAGGATTTTCGTTTCCTTGGGGCTCATCCTGTAATGTGGTAAGTTAGGAAGGCTTGCCCCCGGTACCAAATCGAGCTGGTGCTGTATGTCTCTCAAAGGAGGAAGCCCCTCAGGTAAGTCATCTGAAGTCACTTCCTTGAATTCTTCTAACACCCCCTTCACTACCTCAGGAACTTCGCCAACAATCTCCTCCTCTACCTTCAGTACATTCTTTACCACCAAGGTATGCACCTCCTTGGTCTCTTTCATATCTTCCTCTACTTCCTTCTCTGAGCTCACAATGGATAGGAAAGATCGTTTTTCAGGCTTAGAGCCTTTAGGACATAGCGCTACTTTAAGAGGTAATAGTGTGTATCTCTTGCCATCCTTCGCTAACCTGTAGAGGTTCTCTTTGCCAGAATGTTTGGCATCCACATCAAACTGCCATGGGCACCCAATAGAAGATGACAAGCATCCATGTCTACTATGTCATAGTAGACTTCATCACTATATTACCCAATGAAAAAAGGCACCCTACACCTTTCCTGAACATCAATCTTCTCGGCGGCCTTAATCCATCCAATGGTATATGGATTAGGATGCTTCTCTACTGGTAATTGCAATTTCCTAACCACCTGCCTGCTGATAATGTTTTCGCTACTCCCACTATCCACGAATAGATCAAATATTCTTTCACCAATCGTGCACCTGGTATGAAACAACTGGTGGCGTTGAGTGCTATCTTCCTATTTTGGCGTTAACATGAGCCTCCTGATCACATATGAGGGCTCATGCTCTTCATAATCCTTCCCAAAGTACTCTTCATCCCCATTAGGATCACAACAAATATCATCCTCTTCTCGCTCTAACATATTAACAGCTCTTCGACTTGGGCACTCATTGGATCTATGCCCCGGTTGATTGTAGCGGTAACACTTTCCCAGGATGGGTTTTGCATATGGGTTGGATTGCTTCTGGCCTTCCTTAGATTCCATTGGCCGCTTCTCCATAGCCCTTTCATTCTTTTTCTCACCACTACTATTCGGCTTCTCTGCAGCACTTCTCTTTATCATCAATCACCCTGCTGGTTCCACTATGTTCAGCCCTATTAAAGTCATATCTATGCCCACCACCATCAAATCTGGTGTTCTTATTGTTCAGCATGAGTTCAACCCGTAATGCCATATTTTTAGCCTCACACATGCTCCTCAATACTGTGACCCCAATTTTATCTCTGATCTGCAACTTTAATCCATCAACATACCTAGCCACTTGTTGCCCCTCACTTTCCCTCAAATCATTGTGCTCAGCTAATCGCATAAATTCAGCAGTATATTCATGGACGGTTCGCAACCCTTGGCGACATCGTTGGTACTGTTGGAAAAGTATCTGTTCATAATCAGAGGGAAGAAACTCACCTTTCATTAGTTGCTTCATGCGGATCCATGTTCGCACGGGTTATCTCCCTTCTCTCAACCGCCTACTCTTCACTCTCTCCCACCAAGCGAAAGCATCACCCTTCAACCTACACGCCACCGTTTTCATCCTACGTTCTTCTGGCACATCCTTGTAATCAAAGAATCTCTCCACCTCAGCCAGCCAATCAAGAAATTCTTTGATATTAAACATACCATTGAAATAGGAAAGATCTACTCTTAGGTGGTAATCCCCTCCATCGGAGTGATCATAATCATCATAATCGCGGTACTCTCTTCGGTTTCTTCCTCCATCATAGCCACCCCTTATAGGTGGTTGCCTCCTCTCAAACCCCAAAGCCTCTTTCTTTGAATCAACATCAGATATCTGTACCCTCCGATTGCCACGGATGGGTTCATTGATTGGAATATCATAATCTTCTCGTGGCCTAGGTCATCTTCCGTCATCAATCCTACCCCTATTATTAGCGACCTCCATAGCATCAAATCGCCCGATCAAAGTCTCGACAAGCTGCTCTACCCGCCTCAATCTTCGATCCATAATATTTATCTCCGTCCTTACAACCGGTTGATTAGCCCCTTGGACTCCCGCATCATGAGCACCGTCATGAGTGCGACCGCCGTCGACGTCATTGCCAGAAGACATCTTGCAGGAACTCACCTTGCTCTGATACCAATCTGACGCAGTGCGAAAGTGTTGGAATAAACAAGAATTTAATAACAACGATTGAACTCCAAGATAAATAATCACTCGCAAGCGATTCAGAGAAAACCTCTCTCAAGATGAATTTTTCAACTTTTTAATCAAATTCATCCCCGTCTCAAAACCCTAAAACAACTATTTATAGTCTATAGGAAATAAAATAATTGAGGAAACTAAAAAGCTATAGGAAATAAAATAATTTAGGAAACTAAAAGCTATAGGAAATAAAATAATTTAGGAAACTAAAAGCTATAGGAAATAAAATAATTTAGGAAACTAAAAAGGTATAGAAAATAAAATAATTTAGGAAACTAACTAGCCTTGCTCTCAAACAACTTCTCTTCATCTTACTTCGGTTTGGCTGCTTTTCGTGCGTCCAACTTGTTCATATATCTCATTGCAACCCTGTTTGCATCAAGAACAATGTAAGCATATATGAAATTTTTTTTGGTATCTATAAACATTGTATCTCAACATGTTTTTAAATTAGAAAGAGGGAGAATGAATTTATTTGAATAATTAGATACTTTGATGCATTAAGCACTGTGATGTATTGAGCATTGAATGTCTCATTGTAATAAGTGCTTTGATGTATGAAAGTGGTTTGATGTATTGAGTATTAAATGTCTTAATTGGTATCAACTCTTACATAATGCAATGATCTAAATATATTTTCTTATTGGTATCAAACTATAAAACATGCTACCCTGCTCTGATATGAAAAAGTGATATTTTGATTCTAAATTCAATTATTTTTAATTGGTATCACTGAATTATGAATGACGATTGTTATTGAATGATTGATTTCTTTATGCCTTAGTTATGCTACTCCTTATTACTATTGAAGAAAAGATAAATAAAAAATTATGCACATTATTTCATCTCGTTTTGATTGATAACAAAAAGGAGGAGAGAATAGCATACAATTCAATCATGGGGAAGAGAATTCAATTATGGGAAAGAGAATAGCATACATTTCATTCATGAGAGAGAATAGCATGCATTGTGGTATTTTAAAAGAAAAGAAAAGCATATTTTTAAAAGGGAAGAGAATAGCATATCATGAGAGAGAAATGCATACATCATGATATTTCAAAACAATGCATATATTCAAAATCAAAGGGGGAGTTATGCAATGTATCTTTTGAATATCATATTTTATGTGTTCTTGAAATTTAGAGTTTTGGTACGATACGCTAAATTTTGGCATGCTCTATCTTATGCTTCAAGTTATCAAGGATTATCATGATTGAAATTCTTTATTTTTTTGTTGTATACTTAATGGTTTTGTAATCATAAAAAAGGGGGAGATTATTGGTCTTATATTGATTTTGATGACTACAAAACAATTAAGTATGATACTAATGATCTTATGGTTGAGTTAAACAAATTTCAGATGAATCATCAAGAAGATGGTATTACTTCAAATCAAGGTATATTGTGATTCAAAATGAAAGGTATTACAGGTATTGTATAAATATGCTTGTAGTGATTAAATTATTCTTCAATGAACTTGGATTTCGTAATCACTGGATGATTTTTATATTTTTATATTTGGACGGTTCATTTGACAAAATAACTTTCAAGTTTAATTATATTTGCATTGTCTTGAACTGGATTTAATCATCTTACAAGTTCTTATTTAAAACTCTATGCTGTTTTGAATCAATACCGGATTCTGTCTTTGAACTATCAATTATCGGTTTGCCTTCGGATTGGATACCAATTTCGGTTGCCTTCGGTTTGCCTTTCGGATTGACTCCTAGCGCTTAGTGTAGCTTGCTGATTTTCTCAATTGGTCTGCCGACTTCTGTTGCCTTCCAGATTGGCTCCTTGGCACTTGGTCTTATGGCATGCAGATTTGTTTTTGGGCTGTTAGAACTTTGTTGTCCACAGCTGAAAGTTTTTTCTTTGTTCTGAATGGATTGTCGGTTTTGGTTTTTGGCATGCTAGTTTTTGGGTTGTCATGCTAATTTTGTTTGAGATCTCTTTGCCGGCTCCCTGTGCTCCTTATTTTGGCATGCCGGTTGATGGGTTGGCATGCTAATTCTCCAAAACATTCGGTTTGGCTCCCAGTGCTTCAATTGTTGGCATGCTAATTGTAATTTTTGGCATACCAGTTTCCTTGCTCTCTCTGCTGGTGACTTCCTAGTTCAAAGTTGGAATGCCAACTTTTCAAATTGGCATACCGATTTCATGATGCTCACGGCCGCAATTTTTTCATGTTAAAATTGGGCTGCCGGTTTTTGGTGATTAGAATGCCATATTTTATTTTGGCATGCTGAATTTAAAAGTAGGCTGCCGGTTTTTGAAATTGGTATGCTACTTTTCTTTTGGCTTACCGATTTATGGATTTTGGGATGCCAATTTTGTGGATTAGCATGCTATTTTTTTAGCTTGCTGATTTATGGTTTGGGACGCTATTTTCATTTGGGAATTGAATGGTTTCGTTGCTTGCTCTTGTTTCGATTTTTTTTCAGTCCATTTATTTTATTGTTCCAAGCTTTGCTCTCTCTCTCTCATTCCATTTCACAACAGTAATGTAATGGTTATATTTTTCGTTTTGATTATATATTGGGCTGTTGAAATTCGAAAGCAAAAAAAAAAAAAGGAAGAAAAATAGTGTGAAAAATCGTGAGAAGAATCATTTGAAAGAGAGATTTATTGTTTGTAAGAGAGGTGTATTGGAGTGTTGCATTGATTGTTTCAAAGCCACTTGAGCTCATTTATTTCTGATTCTTGCGATGGTGATTAAAGCTCCGACAACCCTTCTTTGAAGAGCATTCAAGCTTCAATCGAAGGCTTCATTGTTACTCCGGTGTGCTTAAAGGAAGAAGTCATCTTGTGAAGTGCTCTTCAATATTTGCTAAGTATTTTTTATTGAATATCTGCTCATTTCTAGGAGCTTATTGTATAAACTTGATATTATTGTGCTTAATCTTGTAAGGCTCGCTTATGCCCAGAAACAAGTGTTGTGAAAGGTCCTCTTGTACCCGTAAACAAGAAGACTAGCTCGGAAGGCTAGTGTGTAAGGTCCCCTTGTACCCATAAACAAGAAGACTAGCTTGAAGGGCTAGTGTGTAAGGCTCACTTGTGCCCGTAAATAAGTTTGCTAGCCAGGTAAGCTAGTGGTGATAGTGGAATTCTCAAGGTGTTCTTGGGGGGTGGATGTAGGTGCAAGGTTGGTTCGAAGGCTAGTGGTGATAGTGAAATTCTCAAGGTGTTCTTGGGAAGTGGATATAGGTGCAAGGTTGGCACCGAACCATTATAAATCTTGTTGAGTTTATGTATGATATTTTCTGTGATTGCTTGCATATTAGTTTCACTTCACTACACATTATTCATTTGTGAAAGAACTTTTAAGTGTACATACTTGCTAGCTAGTTAATTAATTTTTGAAAAACCCAATTCACCCCCCCTCTTGAGTTGCCATATCTAGGCAACAATTGGTATCAGAACAGGTGCTTTTGATTTTAAGTCTTAAAAAGCTTTGAGCCAAAGATCATGACAACCCAAATGAGTTTCATATTGAGTGAGGGGCAATCTATCAGTAGACCACTTTTTAATGGCACAAATTATATTTATTGGAAAGCATGTATGAAAATTTTTATTCAAGCACTTGATTATGATTTATGGAGTATCATAGTCAATGGACCTCACACACCCACTATTAAATCTGATGATATTATTATTCCCAAACCGAAAATAGAATGGGATGTGATTGATAAGAAAATGACTCAGCTCAATGCTAAAGCCATGAATGTTTTGTATTGTTCATTAGATGCTAATGAATTTAATCGCATATCTACTTGTTTATCTGCTAAAGAAATATGGGATAGATTAGAGGTTACCCATGAGGGTACCAATCAAGTGAAGGAGTCAATGATAAATATGCTTGTTCATAAATATGAATTGTTTAAAATGAAATCTTTGATATTAACATCACTTCAGCATATGCATCTTCTGGAATTGATATTGCCACAATTGCCCCACCAGCTCCTACCGAAGCTTCCCCCTTGTGTATAATAATAGTCCTAATGGCTATTCTGTTTAGGTTAAATGTCTGATTGTATGAGAGGAATCCAATGGAACCTGAGTAGACACCTCTTGAGCAGCTTTTTAGAGAATCTAGAAGCTCCATTGATCCTAGCTTTGGTGCTCCAGACATTGAGCCACCTGGAAAGACAGCTCTAACACAATTAATAGGTCTTACATTTGATTTCTTCTTCCCCTGGATAGCACTGACCAAAGTCTGAATGGTGGCATATGACTCCACTTATATTAGACGAAGCACAGGAACACTGCAAGGTTCACAGACCCAACCAAGATCATTTCTCAGTCTGGTCTTTTTCACTACTGAAATGATATTTTTTAAAAAAAAAAACAATATAAGCAGCTAATCAAGAAAAGTAAAATTCAAACTATGAATTGAATGATGAAATAAAGAATCCTAGATAAATCAAAGATTATATGACATTAATGACAAACAGATACAGCCAGCACTACAGGCCTTCATTGCATGAGCAAGGTTCAAGAAAATAAGATGATGGACAAGAACATCTAGAGTGAACAGGTATCACACCAAATTCATAGACAAGGAGGGGGGAAAATGTTTGTCATTTAGGAACACTAGGAATGGTCCAAATATTCCCCACACTTGGAATCTAACAAGTATCACATCAGCAGATGAAAAACAAGCTTATTGCATGGGAATAACAAAGGTACTGCAATTTGAAAAAATGTTTTTAAATCTTTTACACTTTTAAGTGGGTAGGATAACATAAGTTATGGCACAATCAGTAACATTTGACATGAGTACTTAGGTTTCCTCAGAATATTAGAAAAATTGTGCTAAAAAGGAGATTTTGGGAGTAAATAGAATTCTAGCATTGTTTGTATGATGCTGATACAGAAAAAACTAGTCTATACATTGATAAACTTAAGTAGTAAGGTAGACAAATTATCTGTCCTCTAGATCATAAAGCCTCAGAAAATCTCGGGCAACTTAATCATTTCCCAAGCTGCAGATATAGCCATATGCAATTTTAAAGAATAATCATATTTTCAGATCTGGAAAGATTTCCAAAAACCAGGGGGGAGATCAGTAGGAGTGTATTGCAGCTGTAACTTCATCTTCTTCAAGTGTTCAACCATGAGCTATAATACCCTTGATAAGCTTTGCCTCCAGCATATCATTCTCATCCAATCACAGAAACCTTTCAGGAAACAAGCAGCAGATGCATAGATTTTTCTTGGTAAAATTCAGCCAGGCAGAATATATGGAGCTGGATTTTGATATCTTAGATTAAGATAAAAGTCTCAGCATTTATTTTGTCAACTCCCTTCCTCATTTGTGTTGTCAAACACAATTCATACCTTTCTCCATCTCTAATGAATTTCAGATGCTTCTCAATGTCTTTAATATATTGATTCTTTGATTTATCAATAACAAAGTCTTCCTTATTTGGGTTAGAAGGTCTAGACCATGACTTCTGTATGTTAAGCTCTTTCGTAGCCATAGCTTTTAATCTGAGAAGCCTCTTCTCAGTTTCAACCATCCCCGATTTCTATTCCAAGTTTTCAGATGATCCTGTTTTAGTATCGGAACTATGTGTCTCATACATGGACAATATGCATCTCCATTCTAATGATCAATCACTAGCAAGGTTAGCAGCAAAGAAGAAGCATCTGAAGTTGTCTATTTGTAACAGTTGGATGATGCACCACATTCAACTTTAAGATTGTACCTGCTTGATTGGTTAATCAGGGTTAGCAGCAAAATGTGTTTCAGCTGCAGCAATATAAAACAAGTGGCAAGCAAATAAAAGAGATTCAAGGTGCATTCAGGGAACTAAGAAAAATACATGGTAGGTTTCATTAGCTTCAAAGGATAAATTCCAGTGAAAATCAGGCGCCAAAAATAATGATCTCAACCATCCATATAATCTTAAGTCAAATTTTCAAATTGGATAATAGAAAAGCTAGAATTTTATCATATTAAGAGAGGTCTGGATCAAAGTTGACAAAATTGAACCCAACCAAACTGAACCAAACAAGCCAAAAACCAGTTTGAAAACTGCATTCGGTTCAGTTCTACCTGCAAATCAATTCAATCCATGCCAAACCACCTAGTTCAAGTGCGGGATGGCTTAGGGGGTGGACTAGGTGAGATGTGGATTATTGTGAGCTCACTTCAAAAGAGAGAGGAAAACTAAGAGCCTTCTGTATGCTCTCATCCTTTCTTCTCTTTTATTTGTATTCAAAATCATTTAAGTAAATAGAAATCTTTTCATTTTCTTAATATTTGTCATGAAAAATAAGAGAAATACCCCCATCTGAATTTAGCAAAAATATCAAAAAATAAAATTCTTTAAAAGATAAAAAAACTAAATCTCCCCCTCAAGAACAAATTTGGAGAATTTCAAAAAATGATAGTTTAACAAATATCAAGTTGGCATACTTCTACTTAGGATAAAGTTCTTAGAAATTTATTTTAAAATATGATTTGTAAAGCTTTGGTCAATACTTGGTCGAACTTATAGGATTTTCATATTTAAATAGAATCACAATAGCAGTGAACTTCACACCGACTTATATCAATTTGATTCACAACTCATCAAAAAATAAAATTAAACTTATCATACAATTTTAATATTAAAATGTATTTCTTAGGGTCCAAATTATGATGTCACTAAACTAGAAGTCGAGATGTTTTTTTTCTTAATGAAGGTTCTAAGAAATATGTTTTAACCTTAAGATTTTATGATAAATAATTTGTTGTTTTGATGAGTTGCAGATCAAGTCAACATAGGTTAGTACGAGGTTTATTGTTACTGTGAACAATGATTCTATCAAAGTTTGATGTAAATTTAACCAAGTGATGACCAAAGCCTTATAAATTCTATTTTAATATTTTTTTATATTTTTTTCTCATTATTTCAAGTTAAATTAATTTTCTTTGATTTTTATCCAGAGTAAAAGTACCCTATCTTAACATTTACTAACCCAAGATTTTCTAAAATTCTTCAAATGTATTCTTGAAATAAAGATTTTAATTTTTATTCTTAATAATTTGATTTTTTTATATTTTTATTGAATTCAAATGGACATATTTCATTTATTTCCATAAAAAATCTTAAGTAAATGAAAAGAAAAAAAAAGAGAGAGGATGATATTTAATAAAAAATAAAAAAAATAGCGTACTAGCCTGAATTGACCTGTTCAGTACTGGTTTGGTATTGGGACTGCCCACCTTGGTCTGGATTATGTTTAGACTTTCATTAAGCCCTCCTCCATGTTACAGATTCTTCAAGCATTATACCATATTGCTATTTTCATTAGTTAACAAAATAATGCATCAAAATACTTATACTTAATATCAATGTAAGAAGATAGACCTTCATGGCAATATTTAGAACCTGTTAACCCTCCCTGGCTCACAGCAATGATTAGGACCTAAGTTACTTGTTTGACAGGAAATTAACCATGGTTGGATTGGGCCACTATTTTTTTTCAATCCCTACCCTCTTCAAACCTTCTAATAGGGATGAGGTTTTGTTCCTTCCTAGTTCTAGGCAAAAGGAGAGGAGAGGAAGAGAGAAGAAGATAGGAGTGGAGAGGAGCAGAGAAGGGAAGAAGAAGGGGATCAATCAAATAGGCAGAACCAATTCGACCTACCCAATTTGAGAGATTCAACCACATGACCCACGACATCAAATGGACTTCTTAAAAATCTAGGTTTTTTTGGTAGCCCAAAGCTTCCAAGTAGAGGTAGGCATTGGGCCGTACCGCCCATAGCACGGCACGACCTAGGCCCACATGGGCCGTGCCAGGCACGGCTTGGTACTGCTACAATACCGGGCCGTGCCAGCACGACCCAGTAAACCATGCCGTGCTGGGCTCGGAAAATTTTTTCCGTTGGCCCAGCACGTCACGGCCCATGACGGGCCTGGGCCTGCCCGCTGTGTCGTGCCGGCACGGCCCGCCGTGCATGGCTCAGATAAAAAAAATTTGTAAAAAAAAATATTTATTTTGATAAATTAAAAAATTATTAGGAATAAAGTAATTTTATTAATATTAAGCCACCTTAATGGTGGGGGGTTTGGCATAGATCCCTACCAGTTTATTAATTTAAAATCAAAATGGTACAGAAGGGAGGGGGGCTAGGCCTGACCTCCAGAACAGAATACAATAAGGAGAAAAAAATAGAAAGAAAAAAATAAAGATGACTCACTTTAAGTTTTTAACAATTTAAAAAATAAAAATATACAATTATAAAATTAGAAATGACTCACTCATCAGTCATCAATAGTATTTGTGTCATCATCATCTTCGCTGGTTAAGTCATGTCCACCTTTATCTTGAAGCCTTGACTCAGCATCCAGCCAATCTTTGAAGCAGATAAGCATCTCAATTGTCTCGCCAGTCATCCTACTTCTTTTTTCGTCCAAAATACGTCGACGTGCACTGAAAGCAGATTCCGATGCTACTATGGACATCGGCACAGCTAAAATATCTCGTGCAATGGCAGACATAACATGATATTGATTTCTAACACTCTTCCACCAAGCTAATACATCTAGACTTTCTATTTGATCTTCATCATATGCAGAATGAAGATCATTTAGTAAATAAAATTCTAATTCATTACTTAAAGATGAAGAAGATGAAGCATGTGCGTGTCTTCTAATAAATGAAAAAATAGATGACGAATGAGATCTAGAAGAAGAAGCAGAGCTTTGAGCAGGTATTCTAGATCCACAAATTTTATCATTATATAAATCATAAATATCATTAAGAAGTCGTGTTATCTCATCTTTAGCAGGTTCAGGATTTTGATTCATGTTTTCATAATATTGATCAATTAAAAAAATTATACCATTTAATTTAACTCTAGGATCAAAAACAACAACTAAGTTATGCAATTGACATATCCTATTCCAATATTCATTCCATTTAGTTTCCATATTACGTATAATAGGCATTAAAACTTCATGATATCTCTATTCTTTAAATTTTTCACTAATTACATATGCTTTTTGTAAAAATGAACATGAAGTTGGATAATAAATACTTGAAAGAACATTTGTAGCATCATAAAAAGTAACCAAAAAATCTTCTAAAATTTTACCTTGATGCCAATCAGCTTCAGTCAATGTAAATCCTAATCCACGCTCATTAATATAAGTACTTAATAAGTTCTTATATGGATATGCATCATGTATCATGGCATAGGTACTATTCCAACGAGTTATTATATCAAGTTTAAATTGTTTAAAACGTTTACCATGATCTACACATAATTGTTTAAATTATTGAAGTCTTGACCTTGAAGCATGAATAAAAGAAACTACATTTCTAATTTTTGAAATAGCCTCTTGAATTATGTTTATGCCAGATTGAGCAGAAAGATTTAATATATGACATGCACATCTAATATGAAATAATTGTCCATCTAAAATGGGATGCAAAGAGTCGTTTAATAATGCCACAGCAGAATTATTATTAGATGCATTATCAAAAGTAATTGATAATATTTTATTATTAATATTATATGAGCATGCGGTTTGATAAATAATATTTGAAATTTGTTGTCCTGAATGCGAAAAATCAAAAGCATGAAAAGCAATAATTCGTTTATTTAATTGCCAATCATTATCAATATAATGAGCAGTAATAGCAATAAAACAATTACTACCTACAGATGCCGACCAAATATCAGAAGTTAAAGAAATTCTAGCATTTAAATTTGAGTGGCTTTCAGTTAAACTTTGTTTCATTGCTAAAAAGTTTATCATAGCCACTCTTCTAAATGTACGGCAACTAGTTCTTTTATAAGTAGGTTGTAGGCCTAATTGAACATATCTTTCAAAATTATAAGATTCAGATAAACTAAAAGGTAATTCATCTTGAACTATCCATCTTACCAGTAATTTTCTTGATTTTATGGTTATATGCAAAATTACCTACAAGTGATCCCTCTTGTATATTAAGGACACATTGCTGACGGGAATCATGCATCCTATGACTCTCTTGATGTCTTTTTAAATGCTCTGTTCCCAGTACTAGAACAATTGTAAAGTTTTACACATTTTTTATATTTTGCTTTATAAACTCCATCAACCATAATTCTATCGAAATCAATCTAAACATTACTAGTCCTCTTATGAGAAGAGGTTTGACATTCACTGACACTGGCTCTAGATGGAACTTGAAGTTGGGATTAGGGTTGGGGTCCTTGGGGATTAGTTTTCTTACCCTCAGAAAAAGGGTGCATGTTAAAATTACTTTCGTTAAAAGATGTCATATCTAAAATTTTTAATTAATAAATGCAAAAAAATAAAAACTAACCCACAAAAAGGAATTGAGAAAAGATCAGAGGTGGAGGCGTGGAGCCAAGATTTGTGAGCTTCCTCTTGCGCTCTCGCCTCTTAACAAGAAGTGACCTTGTAGCACTTGACTACTTGCTTGAGCACTTGCCACTTGTAAGAACACTTGCAAACTAAAAATTAAATTGCTAATTTACTAGAGCACTTGCTAGAAGAGAGAATAGTAGTAATAGAGAAGAGTTGGTTTGGTATGGTAAGAATGAGGAAGAAATGGGCTATTTATAGAAGTCTCAATTTTTTTTTCAAAACTACCCTTTGATATAACCGTTATATGACTGTTGGGAGGGGTCAAATGATCTAAACCCCTCCCAACAGCTTTTAACGGCTATATAGCCGTTAAAAACGGCTATTGGCTTGACACCAAAGCCATGCCTTGGCACGGCCCATGAGGGTTGTGCCAAGGCATGGCCCAGCTGGTGCCTAGGCACAGTTGAGCTGTGCCTAGGTGGGCCATGCCATGGCACGGCCCCTGGCACAGCCCACCAGGGCCGCGCTAAGCACGGCCCGTCACGGGCTTGGCACGGCCCATAACCCAAAATGGGCCACAGGCCGTGCTGGGTCTGAATTTTTTTTTCCCGTGTCGTGCCAGGCACGGCACGACAATTCTAAAGGCACGATGGGCCTGGGTCATGCCGTTCTAGGCACGATGGGCCTGAGCCGTGCCATGCTAGGCATGGCCCAGTGCCTGGCATGCCTCTACTCCCAAGTGGCGGTGTGGGTGGGCTAACCCCCAAGGTCTTAGGACATTGCTTTACCACAACAACTGGAAGCTACTTGTTTTACAATAGATATAACGAATAGTTATAATTGCCACTAATACTTTATATTAAGGTTTTAAATCTCATAGAATGAGGGCATCTTAGTTTCTCTATAGAATAGGACACCCCACATCCTGTTTCATCTCGATGGCCATCTCAATCGAACACCCTAGTACTTACTTGGCATGTCTTTTTTTATTTTTTGATTTTCTTCTTAATTCACCTATGGAACTTTATTTCTTTATTTATTTTTTAAATATATTTGAACTTTAAATAATATATTTAAGATAAATTAATCATTTATATTAGTTACATTAAGATATTTTGATTGAATATTCTAATACTTTTCTTGATTATATTGCCTTGTTCTTATATCTACTTAAAACCAACACTACAATTTTTTGTCTTTCTAGGTTAGTTGAGATCCCTTTTAGATTACTGAGCAACAATCTCTTGTAATTGATATTGTATGAGCTCTTTACAAAAAAAATAATGCAGCTTGATAAAAATGTAGCAATTTTTGTGGTATAGAATTTAGTTGTATCACAAGGCACTTTAGTGATAGTGAAGTACAATGATCTATTGTATAACAAAATAAGCATGTATAATGTTTATTAAATTCATATACTTTCTTGTCATCTTGTTGCTTAATTTTTTTTAAAAATTTTACCCAAGCCATTTTTTCCTAAGTTTCAAAATATTATTTCTAGATATGAGTAAAATAAATAAAAGATATATTTAAAATTTTATATCTATTATAAATAAAGAATGACTAACATTTTCTATACCATATTATTTTTTTTTATGTAATATTTTTAATAAAAAATAAAATATCATTATATATATATATATATATATTAATTTTTTTATATAATTTAAGATTAGTAGAAGTAAAATTGAATACATGAAATATAATTTTAGTGGGAGTAAAAATATAAATAAAGAAACAGTGAAGATTGCAAGCCAAGAGATATCAAGTAGTGAAAAATTTAGGTATTTGGGATCAATTATCCAGCAAAAAAGTGAAATAGGTAAAGATATGAATCATGGAGTTAAAGCAGGATGGATTAAGTGAAGGAGTGCTTTGCGAGTATTGTATGATTGGTGCATCCCATTAAAATTTAAAAAAATTATAAAATTATTATTAGGCCAGCTATGCTATATGGAACAGAGTATTGGGCAATATTGAAACAACATGTGAATAAATTAAGTGTAACAAAATGTGTATGTTAAGATGGATATATGGTAAAACTTTAAAAGATAGAATTAGAAATAAACATATAAGATAAATGATAGGAGTAGCCCCAATTGAAGATAAAATAAGAGAAAATCGATTATGATAGTTTGGACATATACAACGTAGACCTTTAGATGCTCCAGTTAGAAAGAGTGATCTTTTAACAATTCATGGTAAGGATAGAGGTAGACGTAGACCTAAACTAATATGGACAGAAATAATTAAAAAAGATATAACTATTTATAATTTAAATGACGACTTGGTCCTGAATAGAGCAGAGTGGAGGAAGCAGATCATGTAGCTGACCCCATGTAGTTGGGAAAAGGCTTAGATGAGTTGAGTTGATTGGAAGAAAAATGCAATGAACAAAGAATCAAACTTATATCCAATTAATTAGTCAATAAACGCCACACTAGAACCCAAGTGCATGCTCATTTTCTAGAAAAAAATAACTAAGGTGATTTTTGAATAATGGAAGCTAACCCCAAATATATGGACCAATTATAATGAAGTAGTGAAGAGTTAAATTAAGAAGATGTATGGCCATTCTAAAGGCAAATTCACATATCTGTAGAATACAAAGTATATTAGAACATTGGAGACTTAACTTGAGGCATCTGTGAATTGATTCGGGAGCATGGACAATTTAAGCACTATGCATGAATCCAAAGGCCTGTGCTAGTTGGAATTAATGAAAAAAAGAATAATTAAAAAAATAAAGCAGTGATCTAATCAAGTAATGAGAATAAACACTAGAAATTCTTCAAGACCACAGAACGTTATGGTAAAATCCTGGTGGCCAAGACAGGTACACAAGATTTGAATATCCTTGCATTCACTAAATATTTGAAGGCATATTCCTATAAAATCATATGAATTTACTGCTAACCTACATCTTTATGACATGTTGGCGATCCAACTCCCAGGGATATGACAATATTGTTGAAAACCTTCTCAATACACTAGCAACAGTATAGATGCATTCTCATGTCCATTCATCATTATGAACCACATCAGGAGGCACTGAGCAATAAAACAAAACAAGTATTGAATGGCTTGACAGAATAAAGAAGAAGAATGTTAAATGTGAAATGGAAATGGACACAAAATGAATAATTCATGAGACAAAAGTAACTTGCGCATTAATACTTCTAGTTTCAGTACAATGAATTTGACATATCTAAAAATAGACATAAGCCACAGGCTTTATCCATTGTTTGAGAATAATTTTATTTGTTGTTTGCTTGTTTCTGCAAAGTCTACATCTTCAATGACATCCATTTCTTGAGCCCCTACTGATAATCTCCGTTAAGTTCTCATATGTCCACCTCATGACAGCTCAAGCCCCAGAACATATCAGTGTCTCCATACTTCATTATCTATCACCTTACCATCTCAATCTAGGATACCATGTTCATATCAACCCTATCAAACATTAATGCCTGTTAAGTATGGCATCGAATAATTTTTCTTAATATGCTACGCATTTTTTTAAAAAAGAAAAGGGATCCAGATACTTCATGAATGTGGCTAGATATTTCCCAAAATATCTCCAAGAGGATGAAAAGTGTTTTCTTTCCTTCTTTATCCTCCTTTCTTTTAAATAAATGGCAACATTTTTGTGATGGAGATGATGATATATTGTTAAATTTAGTCTTTGTTGTGTTGGCATTATTATAAGAGAGTATGGACTATATTGTTGCAATAACCCATTATGCAATATGGATGGCCTTCCACGTGTGTGTAAAAAGTACATGCTCATGGTCATGTCTTAGCTATGCCATATCCTATCATTCCAAAAATTTGCCCTATCATTATAGTTGAGTTATGCCATTCCCGTATGCTGTATTTGCATCCATGTTTCACACATATCATCAAATGGTTTGCAACAATTCATCCTTGATCACACACTTCTATTAATACAAAACATTGCTTTAATAGTCACATCACAATGTAGATTAACGCTCTGTTATGCCTGCCTCCCAGTTCTCACAATGTTTTCCTCAGAATCCACAGGAAGAAAGTAAAAGAGCAAGAGGAATATTTCAGAAAGTTGGAATCATGGTTTTGATTAAGAGTAGATGCTAAACAATGTGTAAAATAGTCCTGTTAATGTGTGTGCAAACCCAGCTTACATGAATCGAAGCCCTCATTCTACCCCAAGACATGACGGCATTTCAATTCTGACGTTTACTACAGCTTAATCTTCCCCCAAACAATCCAGTGTCAACTTTTTGAAATAGAATTCGCTCATGAAATCAAAAAAACTACGAAATCTAATAACTCAGAGCAATTCTCGATCCAAGAACCACGGCGGGCATCATGGAAATAAATAATTACGATCAAGAAAACAAATGCAAGGAAAGAAGCAATCTTTGCAAACGATGCAAAATTACTCTATTTGAGTGGAACACTGACTGGTGATTCCAAGGTTCAAGAAAGTACGCTAGTACTTAGAAAAAGAAAGAAAGAAAGCGATCAGGAGCGCGGGATAGCTCATCTCACCGACATTAACAACCGGGAGTTCCAGATATATGTTGTAGGTGTTCTTGTCGTGGTTGTCGCTCCACAGCGTCCGCACGGCCTCCTCATCGCCTTTCCGGCGGGGGCCGCCGGACTCGGGGGGAGGAAGGTGGGGCCGGGCCTCGGGACGGCCGCGCGAGGCCCCGCGGGTGGGCTTTGGGCCCGGCCTCCGGCTCCGCCGCGGCGGCCGCCGGACTCGGGTCGAGGAAGGTGGGGGCGGGCCTCGGGACGGCGAGGGCCACGGCGCGAGCCCCGCGGGTGGGCTTTGGACCTCTGGGCCCACGAGGTCGTGCGCTGTTTTGGAGTTTAAAAAATATGGAAAAGTCCCATTACACCACCCCAATGCAAGCGATGCAGCATGGCTTGCATCGGGCGTGGTGATTTACCTATGCGCAAGCCCATACCAAAAGACCTGCTTATGGGTTTTGCATCCTAACATATGGATCTATGTTCATGCGAATCATCGTGCCCAGTGCAAATCATGTTACTTTGAAAGCGATGTACAAAAAGTTTTTCAAAAAATATGTATAATATATATATATATATATATATATATATATATATTGAGGGATAAAATCGTCATTACATTATTGATCGCTCACATTGACGATGAGGTCACGCCCAATCCAAATGCCCTGTTTGCCAGCTGGCCTGCTGACGTAATATTCTAGCAATGAGCGTCTCGTCATAATAAAGAAAGAGAACAAGAGGGAAAAAGGGCCACGTGCATGGGTTCTCTAAAGGACCACCTCATTAATATGCAGTCAAGTCAATAGGCTGGAGCATTTAATGGTGCAGAAATGGTCATAATGACTTGGCCAGCATTTAATGGAATAAAAAGAAAAGAGAAAGCATGCCTCAGCACTCAAGCCCCGCTTCATTTAGGCCTAGCCATGTCTTGCGCTCTCATTCAAGCCAACTCCAATATAGCTCGGCCGCCTCAGCCTCAGCCAGCTTCAGCATAGCTCGGCCAACATAGCTCGACCATCATAGCTCGGCTAGCCTCAGCTTCAGCATAGCTCGACCAACATAGCTCGGCCAGCCTCAGCCTCAACCAGCTTCAGCATAGCTCAGCCAACATAGCTCGGCCATCATAGCTCGGCCAGCCTCAGCCTCAGCTAGCTTCAGCATAGCTCGGCCAACATAGCTCGGCCATCATAGCTCGGCTAGCCTCAGCATCAGCCAGCTTCGGCATAGTTCGGCAAACATGCCTCGTCCAATATACCTCGGCACTCTAGCTCGGTTTCTACAACTGCGCTATGTCCTTCGCACCAACCAATTATGGCCTCATAAAGACCATGTGCATCCACCTGCTTTAAGGCATTTAATGCTTTATTTCTTTCCATCATTAAAGCATTAATGGCTGCCACGTTGGCCCCCTTGGCACCTTTTGCACAAGAAGGATGGCGTTATGAAGCAAAGTTCTTGACTCCATGCTTCACAGAAGTCGACTCGGCCGACCACATTATACTTCGGCAGGTTCGGCCATAGACCACATTATACTTCGGCAAGTTCGGCCAACCTTATGCCTCGGCAACCCGAGCTATTCTTATGCTTCTGCCATCAAGGCCAGACCATTCCTCGGCCATCCGATCCGAGCTACTTCAGACCTCTACGGAATCTGGCGTGGGAGAGTTCAAATTCACTATAGCAGAATAAGATTCCAAACAAGGAATCATGCCAAGACATGGCCTAGGACCTACAATAGTGGCCTAGGGACCACGCAGCCACTGAGTCTTGAGCCATCGGCCAGCTCTCCCCGCCTCCCAGCCGTCGATCCTCTAACTAACCAAATACGGATCTTACTGGCCCTGTAACAACCTGATTCGAATCCGTTTCGAATCCCAACAACTTTCAAACCTCATCCAGAGCACGTCCAAGAAGTCAGGTGACCACCTATAAATACTACCACCCTTAATCCTCTCAGGTACGGCTATTCTACGCCCATTTTTCATTCACAGTTCTCACACTCCGCCATAAAAGCTCCCACGAGAGCTCAGAGGAACTCTTCCTCAGGGATCCTTCTCCCCATATTTGTTGATTGCTGGTCTCCACTGACTTGAGCGTTGGAGGGTCTTCCGCAGAGGGCTACCCCCAATACCTCTCGCGTGAGGACTGTCTTGCAGGTCCGCCCAGGAGGGATCCCACGCTGCAGCCCCATCGCGCCCGAGCTGAAGGACAGATTTCAGCAGCAACAGATTGGCGCTAGAGAAAGGGCCTCAAATCCCATTAAAACTTGAAGAAAGGAGACAAGGATCTCGATCTGGAAGAGAACCTCTCCAATGGCTAATCGGAGAAGAGCAAATTCTGAAGCCCAGGACCAGGTCGCCTCCCAGAGACCCTATCCGATGAGTATCGTGGCGCCGCTGCCGCCACCAGCTGAGACTCCATCGCCACCGGCTATCCCAGTTACCCAGGACCAGTTCGCCACACTGGTCCAATAAGTCCAAGCCCTGACCCATCTGGTTCAGGAGCGCCTTGCAGCCCCCCATCCAGTTATGGCTGCCCCTGTTCCATGCCTCCTTGAGGAGGCCGCAACTCCCTTTTCTCCAGCCACCTCTTCTTCTGGTCCGCATGAAGCCGCGGATCCCCCACACTGACCCAAGGAGGCCAGACCAGTCCCGCGAGGGGGCTGCGACAAGGATCTCCCCAGATCTCGGCGAGCCCGATCCCTCTCTCCGGTGTCCTCTCGCCACGACTCGACACCGTCTCCGCCTTCTCCTTGACAATAGATCGGCTTCCATAGCCGCGCTATGCGCACCAAGGCATTTATGGCCTCATAAAGGCCATGTGCATCTACCTACTTTAAGGCATTTAATGTCTTATCTCCTTCCATCATTAAGGCATTTATGGCTGCCATGTTGGCCCCTTGGCACCTTTTGCGTGAGGAAGGATGGCGTCATAAAGCCAAGACAAGGAGTTCTTGACTCCATGCTTCACAAAAGTCTGACGGCCAGCTTCAGCCTCAACCAGTGGGCCTACCGCACCACCCAGAGAGTTCCCAAAGGCGGGACCCCATTCCGAATGGCCTTCGGTGCGGAAGCTATCATCCTCATAGAGATAGAACTTCCCTCTCTGCGGGTGCTATCACACCTCCAGAGTCAAAGAGAAATCTTTCTCGTCTGGTGATCTTGTCCTCCAGAGAGCATCCGTCTCCAAACCGCTGGAGCAAGGAAAGCAGGCTCCGAACTGGGAAGGCCCCTATCAAGTGATGAAAGTCATCGGACCTGGCACCTACAAGCTCCAGGATTTGAACGGGAAATCCATTCCTTGGACGTGAAATTCAGACAACCTCCGCAGATATCATCAGTAGGGTACACCTTCTACAGGCCTGCCTCGTTAATTTTGTTGGCATATTGCTTTTATGATTTATGGCATGGTCACCACAATCACTTCTCCAAAAAATCATAATGAAAAAATGGATGCCACTTGCTAACTCTTGGGACGACCGAACTGTCTCCTCGACCAAGAAATCTCCGAACCTCGGCTGGGCCGAGTTCTGATCTCCGTACCTCGGCAGGGCCGAGTCCTTATCTCCGAACCTCGGCAGGGCCGAGCCTTAATCTCCGAACCTCGGCAGGGCCGACCCTTTATCTCCGAACCTCAGCTAGGCCGAGTCCCTGATCTCCGAGCCCCGGTCAGAGCCGGAGTGCATCTCTTATTATCGGAAGCCCCGGCCAGAGCCAGAGTGCATCTCTTATTATTCGAAGCCCCGGCCAGAGCCGGAGTGTATCTCTTATTACCGAAAGCCCCGGCCAGAGCCGAAGTGCATAAGCCTCGGCCAGAGCCGGAGTGCATCTCTTATTATCGGAAGCCCGGCCAGAGCCGGAGTGCATCTCTTATTACCGAAAGCCCCGGCCAGAGCCGGAGTGCATCTCTTATTACCGAAAGCCCCGACCAGAGCCGAAGTGCATAAGCCCCGGCCAGAGCTAGAGTGCATCTCTTATTATCGGAAGCCCCGGCTAGAGCCGAAGTGCATCTCTTATTACCGGAAGCCCCGGCTAGAGCCGAAGTGCATAAGCCCCATCCAGAGCCAGAGTGCATCTCTTATTATCGGAAGCCCCGGCTAGAGCCGGAGTGCATCTCTTGTTACCGGAAGCCCCGGCCAGAGCCGAAGTGTGTAAGCCTCGGCCAGAGCCAGAGTGCATCTCTTATTATTGGAAGCCCCGGCCGGAGCCAGAGTGCATCTCCTATTTATCTGAAACCTCGGCCAAGACCGAGTGACATATCAGAACCCTCGGCTAAAAGCCGGAGGAAGTTTGTTATTAATTTTGAAGGCTCGGCAACATCGAGTAATTTATTATTTGAAGGCTCAGCAACACCGAGTAATTTATTATTTGGAAGGCTCGGCAACACCGAGTAATTTATTATTTGGAAGCCTCGGTTACAACCGAGTAGCATCTTGGGAAGGTTCGGCAACACCGAGTAATTTATTATTTGAAGGCTCGGCAACACCGAGTAATTCATTATTTTGAAGCCTCGGCTACAACCGAGTAGCATCTTGGGAAGGCTCGGCAACAACCGAGCAATAAATATAATATTGAAGGCTCGGCAACAACCGAGTAATAAATTTCTTGAAGGCTCGGCAACAACCGAGTAATATATTCCTGAAGACTCGGCAACAACCGAGTAATAAATTTCCTGAAAAAAGTATGCCTTTACTAAACTCATTCTTGTTCATTGAATTAAATTTAGCTTCTGAAGGCCTGCAAAATTCTTATAACTCTCTTTGAAAGCTGCAATAAGAAGCAGGTCATATAAATCCTCGGCCGGGCCGAGTGATCTCCATACCTTGGCAGCGCCAAGTAAAATATAATCTTTATAATCCTCGGCTGGGCCGAGCGATCTTCATACCTTGGCAGTGCCAAGTAAAATATAATGTTGAAGGCTCAACAACACCGAGTAATTTATTATTTGAAGGCTCGGCAACACCGAGTAAATTAATATTTGGAAGCCTCGGTTACAACCGAGTAGCATCTTGGGAAGGCTCGGCAATACCGAGTAATTTATTATTTGAAGGCTCGGCAACACCGAGTAATTTATTATTTGGAAGCCTTGGTTACAACCGAGTAGCATCTTGGGAAGGCTCGGCAACACCGAGTAATTTATTATTTGAAGGCTCGGCAACACCGAGTAATTTATTATTTTGAAGCCTCGGCTACAACCGAGTAACGGTCTCCGTACCTTGGCAGCGCCAAGTAAAATATAATCCTGAAGGCTTGAATACAGCCGAGTAACGGTCTCCGTACCTTGGCAGCGCCAAGTAAAATATAATCTTGAAGGCTCGGCTACAACCGAGTAACGGTCTCCGTACCTTGGCAGTGCCAAGTAAAATATAATCTTGAAGGCTCGGTTACAACCGAGTAACAGTCTCCGTACCTTGGCAACGCCAACTAAAATAATCTTGAAGGCTCGGCTACAACCGAGTAACGATCTCTATACCTTGGCAGCGCCAAGTAAAATATAATCTTGAAAGCTCGGCTACAATCGAGTAACGATCTTCGTACCTTGGCAGCGCCAAGTAAAATATAATCTTGAAGGCTCGGCTACAATCGAGTAACGATCTCCATACCTTGGCAGCGCCAAGTAAAATATAATCTTGAAGGCTCGGCTACAACCGAGTAACGGTCTCCGTACCTTGGCAGCACCAAGTAAAATATAATCTTGAAGGCTCGGCTACAACCGAGTAATGGTCTCCGTACCTCGGCAACAACCGAGTAATATATTTCTGAAGGCTCGACAACGATCGAGTAATAAATTTCCAGAGCCGGAGTGCATTTCTTACTATCAAAAGCCTCGGCCAGAGCCGGAGTGCATCTTTTACTATCAAAAGCCTCGGCCAATCCGAGTGATACAACACTAAAGCTTCGTCCCAGCCGGATAATCTCTCGGACACTCTAGCGCAACTAAAGCGCCTTATTTTACTTCAGCAAGAGGGCCGCCCAGGCCTTTCTCTAACCTACACAGAGATAAACACTTCCTCTATAGAGATCGAATGACATGTTCCCCAAATAAGATTGCTCCAGAATTCTACTCCCTATATCCAAAGTTACACTTCGGACTAAGGAGTGGGGAGCATGTGTTGAGGGGTAAAATCGTCATTACATTATTGATCGCTCACATTGGCAATGAGGTCGCGCCCAATCCAAATGCCCTATTTGCCAGCTGGCCTGCTGGCGCAACATTCTAGCAACGAGCATCTCGTCATAATGAAGAAAAAGAACAAGAGGGAAAAAGGGCCACGTTATGTGCGTGGGTTCTCCCAAGGGCCCCCTCATTAATATCCGGCAGTCAAGTCAATAGGCTGGAGCATTTAATGGTGCAGAAACGGTCATAATGACTTGACCAGCATTTAATGAAATAAAAAGAAAGGAGAAAGTATGCCTCGGCACTCAAACCCCGCTTCATTTAGGCCGAGCCATGCCTTGGCGCTCTCAATCAAGCCAACTCCAACATAGCTCGGCCATCATAGCTCGGCCAGCCTCAGCCTCAGCCAGCTTCAGCATAGCTCGGCCAACATAGCTCGGCCATCATAGCTCGGCCAGCCTCAGCTTCAGCATAGCTCGGCCAGCCTCAGCCTCAGCCAGCTTCAGCATAGCTCGGCCATCATAGCTCGGCCAGCCTCAGCATCAGTCAGCTTCAGTATAGTTCGGCCAACATGCCTCGGCCAATATAGCTCGTTACTTTAGCTCGGTTTCCACAACCGCGCTATGTCCTTCGCACCAACGCAATTATGGCCTCATAAAGGCCATGTGCATCCACCTGCTTTAAGGCATTTAATGCCTTATTTCCTTCCATCATTAAGGCATTTATGGCTGCCACGTTGGCCCCTTGGCACCTTTTGCGGAGTTCTTGACTCAATGCTTCACAGAAGTCCAACTCGGCCGACCACATTATACTTCGGCAGGTTCGGCCAACCTTATGCCTCGGCAACCCGAGCTATTCTTATGCTTCTGCCATCAAGGCCAGACCATTCCTCGGCCATCCGATCCGAGCTACTTCAGACCTCTGCAGAATCTGGCGCGGGAGAGTTCAAATTCACTGTAACAGAATAAGATTTCAAACAAGGAATCATGCCAAAACGTGGCCTAGGACCTACAATAGTGGCCTAGGGACCACGCAGCCACTGAGTCTCGAGCCATCGGCCAGCTCTCCCCGCCTCCCAGCCGTCGATCCTCTAACTAACCAGATACGGATCTTACCGGCCCGGTAACAACCTGATTCGAATCCGTTTCGAATCCCAACAACTTTCAGACCTCATCCAGAGCACGTCCAAGAAGTCAGGTGACCGCCTATAAATACTACAACCCTCAAGCCTCTCAGGTACGGCTATTCTATGCCCATTTTTCATTCACAGTTCTCACACTCCGCCATAAAAGCTCCCACGAGAGCTCGGAGGAACTCTTCCTCAGGGATGCTTCTCTCCATATTTGTTGATTGCTGGTCTCACTGACTTGAGCGTCGGAGGGTCTTCCGCAGAGGGCCACCCCCAACGCCTCTCGCGTGAGAACTGTCTTGCAGGTCCGCCCAGAAGGGAGCCCATGCTGCAGCCCGATCGTGCCGAGCCGGAGGACAAATTTCAGCAACAACATATATATATATATATATATATATATATATATATGTGTGTGTGTGTGTGTGTGTGTGTGTTTAATTATGATGATAAATAAAAAGTAAAATATTACAAATGTAATGGATAAAACCTTAAACAAGATTAAAATAAAAATAATAAAAAATTATTAATATTTTATTAATATTATTAATGCAAAATAATATGATATGAAAAATAATGATGAAATTATTTAATACTTTATTAATTTTAATATTTTAATCTTTTTTAACTTTCCCAATAACCTTTGCTTTTAACCTTTAACCTTATTCATCCATCACTTAAAGCCAATTTATAAATATAAAGAAGGAAAAAAGTTATACTCTAAAAAAAGTTAATTTCATGCTAAAAGAAGATTGAAAAGAAGCCACTTTCCACCCTCTTTGGCTACATATCAAACTAATCCATTGTATTAATTTATGGTCAAATTCATAAGAGTCTCTTCTGAATTTTCAAGATTGTAGGGAGAGATGAGAAAAAGGAGAAGGATTTTTCTTTAATGTTTGTCTTGTATTTAATCATTTCCTTTTGCTACAAAGGAAGTTAAAAGGAGTTGGACAGGTTTTTGTAAAGAAGTGAAATGAAAGAAGTTCTAACAATTATCAAATGATTATTAAAACTTCGCTCAATAGGTAGATGCTCTGTGCAAGCTAGAGGCCTTTCAGTCTAAAGGTGCTCCTCATCCTAACAAGATAGGAAGATCAACGTAAGTTCTAAGAAGACTAGGAAACATAAGAGAGCAAAGTCAGTAGCAAAGAGGCAAGAAAGAAATGAAATCCTATGATTTTGATCAGCTGGGTCACCTCACTTTACTAGTGAACGCACTAAAGCAAAGGTATATTTGAATAATAATGTTAGATGGCATAACATTCAATTTAAAGAAAAAATGAGGATATATCTTTTGGGCATATGTGTGCACTTTTTAAGGACTTCTCCTTTTTTTTTTTCTAGAATTAGTCATGTTGGGCTCTTAATTTTGTTCCTGGCCCTCCTTTTGCAGTTTGATTAGACAAATAATATGATTTTGTAGTTAGAAATCCAAAGGAAATGGAAACTTTCGCTCACAATCAAGAAATCTTTTGAGATTTTTGGTGGTAAAGAAAGAAAAAGAAAAAAAAATTACGAGATGTTTTTTCTCGTATCTTATAAAGGAAATTGAGAAGTTTTGAGAGTTATTGTCACCAGGAATTTTGATAACTATTAAAATAATCATCAAAACTTCTTTCAACATACATAAGCATGCCTCATGGACATTGTGATCTTAATCTTTAAGAGAGATAAAGCATGACCATCATCCCTTAGGCTCAACCATAATTTACCTTTTTTTTCCTTTTTTTTTTTTACAATGAGTAAAACCATCAAGCTATTTCTTTGAGCGTCAACTTCAAAGCATTTTTTTTGATGAGATAGGTAAACAATAGGAGCTTGGTTAGGTGTAATACCTCATATATATATATATATATATATATATATATATATATATATATATATATATAATGTGGTTAAAAAAAGGTTTAAATGAGTTGAGTTGAGTATATATATATATATATATATATATATATATAAAGTATGGGGCGCTGGCGTCTACGCAAGCGTGCGGACGCATGCCATCATGCATAGGCACTGCGGTGCCATGCAAGAGAAGAAGAAGAAGAAGAATAAAAGAAAAAAAAAAAGAAGAGAAGAGAAAAAATAAGGGAAGAAGTTGGTGGCCAATGCTGGGCCGATTGGCAACGATCGATCGGGCAGCCTAAGAAGGGCCAATGCTGACCCTAAGCTGCTGGTACTTCCTTCCCTGGTTTAGTTGAACCAAGGGGGCGAGAGAGAGAGAGAGAGAGATGGGCCCAGGCCTGGGCTTGGTTTAGCCCATTGAGCTCAATTGGGCCTAATTTTGGAACCTAATTTGGGCTTAGCCCATGGGGAGATACGGATTTGGATGATCCTAGTTTGTTAAAAAAATTCTTATTTTTCTATTTGGACTGATATATGTGAAGATATTCAAGCCCTAAGTTGGGTCTATGACTATATTGGATAGAATGTAGAAGTCATTTTGGCACTATAATTTTAAAAATTAAAAATTTTAAATATTATGTTGTACGTGCTCATGAGCCCAAATAGTTGATTTATGCATATGGATCAGCGGTAAGTAACCCATTTACAATAATTTCTATAAATTATTAAAATATGTTAATTTTGGATTTAAATATTATTGATTTACATATTGCTATTATCGGTGTTATTTTGAAAAATATGAAAATATAGATTTTGTTATACTAGATATGCATTTGGTTACTTGGCATTATTATTTTAAAATTAGCTAATTTCTATATAATGTTTGGTGCATCAAAATTTCTTATATAAGTGTATATGTATATTTGACATGTTCAAACTACAACAAATGAAAATAGCATATTGATCATATTTTACAACAATAGCTCTCATCTTGTAAATGTGATGTGAAAATAATTTCTTTGAATATAAAAATATATGGCACCCACGGTCTAATATGATATGATATGATTTCTAACTTTGAGACCCATCTCCACAGGGGTTATATATGGAGGACACACCCATGAAGTGTTCTATTATGTGATGTGATATGGTTTGTGATATAATTCTAGTACTAGGACCCTATCTCTATAGAGAATATATAGGGAGGATACATCCTTGAGGTGTTCTATTCTAATCTTGTTATGAAGTTTTTGTGGACATAGTATATGACTATGGCGCATTTGTAACAAGATGAAATATATGTGTTAATGATAGTAGATTTTGATTTGTGATAACTTGAGAAATTGAAACTACATTTTGAGATATTATAGTATCTATTTTCAATTTATTTCAATATAATAAATATAATTTTAGCATGCTTATAGAAGAATGAATGTTTTTTATAACATGATGACATGCATTTTGAGGTAAGGAAGCTTGACATGCTATATTTTTGAAATAATTATGCTAAGCTATATTAAGCTTATTTACTGAGTGTGAGCTCATTAAATTTTCATTAATATTTTTCAAAGCCAAAGAATTGAAGAGGGTAAACTTGGGATAGATTGGAGCTTCTATCAAATTTATATTGCATGTATCCAGATATTAATCTTATGTTATATTTTGGCATGTAATCCAAACTTATTCTACATGGCCTTGTATTAAGAATGTTATAAACCTTCAATGACATGTAGTTATTATTCCTTTATGTAATATTTATTCTGTTATTGAACGCCTTGTATGGCTAGTATGGGGTGGGTTGCCACTCCTCAAGTCCATCATCATCGGATCTAGGGCGTGACATTAGGGATGCAACACTCCTTTTAATACTCTCTGTATATATTTACATGCTTGTTTGAATCTAGAGTTTAGCTACAATATTATTATAAGGCTCTTTTCAAAAACTGACCCCCCATCTGACCAATCAAAGAGACTTTAGTCTTATTCCATCTTCTTATGGCCTCAGACTTTATATAAATTACAGCACCACTCCCAAACAACCAGAAACTTGGTAGTAACAGCCTTGAATCTTGGATCTTTTTAGGCATTTTTAAGCCCTCAAGGGATTATTTTACAATTAGATTTCACCTCATGATGTTGGGTGCATTATACCTCTTTTTAGCATGTCAACAACAATAAAAAGTCTCATCTAATGTAGGTGCAGAAAGTCTCATTCATGCACTAAGTCATTTTCTGCAAGGACCAATGATAATAGATATATCCCTTAACAAGCAATATGCATATCATCATCTCACTTAAAAAATAATACATATCCCTTACATTCTATTAAAAAAAAAATATGTATTATTTTTTAAATAAAATGATAATAGATATGTCATTTGTTAAACAGAAAACGGCATCTAAGGAATGGTACCTAAGTTTTATCCTTTCTAAAATACTAGTGCTATCCAAATTCAAGCATTCCAATTCTTGTACAGTAATACCAAGCTGAACTGGGGAACATGTGTTGGATCATCCAAGCTGCTTTCTTGCATCTTTACCATGCTTTCTGCATGGACTTACCTCTTGTAGAGCCATCTCTTGATCTGCCCACTAGAAACATCATTGGTAAATACTTCAGTGCTTGTGAAGGTACTATAGTGGAGAATATGCTGGTACCATAGTTTATGTTAGTTTATGATTGAGTTCAAAGACATGACAAATGAGAGCAATGAAAAAAAAGGAATGGATGATTCGTCTTACTTTGACGCTAACTGGCTGGCTTTTACTTTGGATCAGTAGGAAAAAAGAATGAAAATTGTATTAGAAATGAAAACACAGCTTTAAAATGGTAAAAAAATTGAAAACATTTAAAGATATTTTTAGTATTTTTCATCAAAAGATAAATAAAAGTAAAAAACAAAGACAAGAAACTTGAAAATACAGGAGTTGGTGATATTTCTTTTACTTTTTTTTTGTCCTCAACTCAATTCATCTAAGCCTTTTTTTCAACTACATGGGATCGGCTACATAATCTGCTTCTTCACTCTGTTCTGGAAACATCCTAATCCTTCGCATAGTTTGATTTAGTAAATTCATATTTTGGAAGATCTAGCAGAGTTTTACGCTGACTGTCAGCTACCTAACGCAATCCTCCTTCTTTACCCGAGCTTGCGATCGGCTTGGCGAAGTTTATTTTTTATCCTATCCTTTTAAAAAATATCATTTATAATAAGAATAAAAAATAAAAAATAATTTTATTTTTACTTACTAAATATATTTTTTATAGATTAAAAAATAAAAAATAAAAAAAATTTGAAAGTAAAAGTAGAAAATGTAAATGAAAAATAGTTTCGAAAATCAAATGTAACCTAAAATTTCACACTATCTTGAACTTCTATTTATAGATGATAAGGTTCCAACAAGATTAAGCTTTCACATATGTTTTTTGACAAAACTTCTATAGAAATATGCATACATGCACACAAATATGATGTTCAAGATCTATTTAGGTCTATTTTTTTATGCATGGGGTTGGATCGGAGCTAAAGCAGAAGCTGAAGTAAGACAGGATTAAGAAGAAGGTTATTTAGGATTCAAGCTACTTTTTGGACCTATTTTAGGTATGGGTCCAGATCGAGCTTGAGCTCGCCAATGCTTTACATGGGTCTAGCCCAAAATTGATGCGAACTTTAATTTAAATTTAAGTTTACTTGAATATAATAAATTAGGCTGATAGCCTAGTCGCCAACCCAACTTAACAAGCTTTCGCTTAGCTCATACCTACTTCTAGACTTACATTCAAAACATGCTATAAGAGTTACTGAAAAAGTCTTTGTACACCATTTCAATGCAGCATGGCCTACATCGAGCACGATGGTTCATTCGTGTGAGGACTCATGTGTTAGTGATGCAGGACTCATAGATGGGTCTCTCGATACGGGCCCATGCATGAACGAATTACCATGTTTGGTGCGGATTATGTTGTACCGACAACATTATATAAAGACTTTTCTAAGAGTCACTTATAGGAACATATGCAGGGGTTGCGATGAATCTAATTAATTAAATTAATCTAATTGAGAGATATACCTCAATATATATTATAAGATAAAATAAATACAAGGGACACAATGCTTAGTGATTGGATGGATAATGTTGAGGGATGCATTCACTTAAAAGGATGCCTAAATATCCATTTATGTACACCTCTTCAAATCTATAAACAGAGATCATATTATGCAGCCAGTTAATTAAAAAAAAGAAAGGAGAATATAAAGAAAAGAATAGAAAAGAAATTTGAAAGATTTAGTGAAGTCAAATGCATTTACTAAACATTTTGAAGAGATGATTAAATACATATAAAGAAAGATTTTTATTAAATTATTTTTTTTTATTTTTTTTTTTTTTTGTTAGAGCGCACTCAAGAGCACCTGCCATTGTATTTTTAGAAGTAAATCACTGTCAACTCTTGGCATCCATGGAAGATGAAGTTTACTCTTTTAAAAATAGTAACTAAAAAAAAAACATCTATAGTATGCATCGGATTAAGTGTCATTATTTCTTAAATATTTAGTAGATCTATAATAAACAAATTTCCCCCTAACCTACACATTTCCTTCAAGCAAGCAACTCTGAGTAAATTTTAACGTTATTTTTATTGAAAAAAAAAAATAGAGTAGAGCATATGATAAAGAACTAATAGCAAATAAAGAAAAAGTTACAAGAATGATCAGATGTAAAACCTAAAACCTATCGAATTTAATTATCTTCCCATGTTTATTTCAACGTTCGAACCTCCCATTATCGCGCCTCTCAAAATCCAACAAAAAGCTTCTCTGTTCTTCTTCTGTCCTCATCAAAACTTTGAAGTCTGAGCAAAAATACAGTCTTCCTCCAAAGACCCGAGAATCTATTGGCTCTCTTCCTCCATCGCCTGCTGGAGAAGCCAAGGCCTTTTAACAAACCGGCCCTGAAAAGAAACAGAGGGCAACCCACAACAAGCCGAAGTTGGTCAGAATTGTTTGTCACCTAGATTTTGTTTCAATTGAGAGAGGTTGGGCCAAAAAGGATGACACAAATCTTACACTTGCCTTCATCCGGGGCCGCCGGTCGGCGTTCACCTTCCGGACCTGGTAGCGAATCTTCTTGGAGAAAAGCCGAGTCCTCCGCTTCTCCTTGTACCTCAGCACGCTCGCCTCCCGTACCCCGCTGCCGCCGCCGCCGCCGCCGCCGGCCTCCAGAAACAGATCCATGTCTCTTAGCTTGGCCTGCCAAATTATCAATCGGACGCCCAGGAATCAGGACACAGAGACCCCATCATCAGAAAACAGTCACAATGTTGAAGAAAATTCTAAGCGAACAACGTTGATTGATCTAACCTACAAGTTAGAGATGAATGCCTCCGGGACCAGTTCAACTGGAACACGAGAGGCAAAGTTCTTGGGTCCCCTCCTTTAACATGTGTTTTACTAAGGGTATGATGGGGATTTTAGAAAGCAATTTATTTTATTTTATTTTTTTTAAGGAACGACAAACGGTCGACTGGATTCAAATTTACAGAGAAAGAGGTGGCTCTTTTGCTGATGGTTGGGATTATCTCGCTGGTAAAATGTGATGCCATGGTTAACATTACAGAGCTTTTAATCTTAAACTAGTTGGGGCTGGCTTTTAACATTACAGAGCTCTGATATCTCAAGATTATCAGTGGAGAAGGGAGTTTTGATACGTACAAGAGCTACGGTGGGGGAATGAGGAGAGTCAGCGCGCCGGCAAACATGGACCCACGGTCAGACCATGCCTTGAGGACGTCCTCGTGGTTCAATTTGAGGCCCAAACCAGGCTTCAAGTTCCCCTGTTTGGTGGTGGAAGCGGCGGCGGCGGCGGCGGCGGTGGTGGAGGACTGCAAGTCCGCCACTTCCTCCTTCTCCACCTTCTTCTTCTTCTTCTCTGTGATGATGACGGCTTCGAGGTTGGGGTCTTAAATTTGGGGACAAGCTCTTGCATGGGAACGGTCGGAAACCTCCACCAGTCCCCGTCGTCAGAATGCCTCAACGCCCGCCGCAAGTCTCTCCGGAGCTGAAACTGAAATCCAAGGCCGAACTCAAGCTTGCCGCCTAAGCCGAACGGCATCAGGCTCTGAAGGTAGGGATGGATGTGGGAGTTGCAATTGCCGGATTCTTCCTTGTTGTCGGCATCGGCGGCGGCGTTAATGCTGAGGTTGCCCACGATGCTATCGATGCCCTCTTCGACCTCCTCGTCAAGGATGGATTCCGCGTCGAAGTCCTCCTCAAGGGGGTCTGGAGAGAGGGGCTCTCGGAACTCCGTTCTCGCGGGGCTCGCGCGCTCTTTCTCGAGGGAAGTCTTCAGCTTGGGCTCGATTCGAGAGGGCGGCTTTTCAGGGGAAGACTCACGGATGAGGAATGCGGCATCGCTGAGGACGGGGAAGGGAGGAAGTAGCTCGGAGCAGGACTCGGGAAAGGAGTCGAAGGGCTTAGCTTGCTTGGAGAGATTCCTCGAGCTCTTGGCGGAGGAGAAGATGTTGGGGTAGACGGTGGAGAGGAGGGCGGCGGCCTCGTTGTAGGTCTGGTGAGGCCTTTTCCGGGGGGTTCGAGCCTTCTTGATGGAGATGGGGCGCGAGGAGTTGCTGGACTCCGAGAGGGTGGAGGAAGGGGAGGAGGTGTGGGAGGACAGGGCGGACGACGAGGAGGATTTCACGATGTCGAGGTCGAACCCGTAGGCTCGGCTGCCGCCGGTGAGGCACGACGACATGGTTGCCTTGAAGAAGATAGAGAACAGTGAAGCAGAGTCTATAAGGATTGGAATCTGGGATCGGACATCACACGAGATGGGACAAAAACCCTAAACCCAGACGCAGTTGCCTTCCCCTAGCGATCAAAAACCTTCTCAGATGAAGAAGGGAATGGAGAAACGGAAGCAAATTTGGACTTTGCTAAAACCCTGAACTCCACTTCACATCAAATATATTTATATAATTCAGAAGTCGCTATTGGGGCAACTCAGCTCTAATCATTTATTGTTTCCAAAAAAAAAAAAATTCAGAAGTCGCTGGAACCCTAA
This sequence comes from Calamus simplicifolius, assembly GCA_900491605.1. Lineage (NCBI taxonomy): Eukaryota > Viridiplantae > Streptophyta > Magnoliopsida > Arecales > Arecaceae > Calamus > Calamus simplicifolius. Next base: position 839,898 of record UESW01004225.1, on the reverse strand, counting down.
ACCCTACAAAAATCGAATTCTATTAAAAAGGTCTCAGGGGAACAGGGGGTATAAAAGATTCAAACTTGGGAATAACTTCTCTTATACCGAATTAAACCCCACAAAAACACTACCAGCTACCTCACCACTTCCACCAAAAAGAAGAAAAAGAAAAAGAAAGGTGGGGACTGGAGGAAAAAGACGCGATGGAATGAGTCCCCAGTGTCCCAGAAGTCCGAAAACGCCACCAAATTTCGCTCAAGACGCGAAATTTATACCTGAAAACAAGAGAACGAAACGAACCGATGATCAAAAAGGGAGCTTTCCTCGATCGCAAAATTACCACGGAAGAGTCCCCCGGTTTCGAAGAAGAAAACAGGGCAACAATTCCAAGGAAGATAAGAAACGGAATCAGCAAGGATTTCGCTTGGAAGCTCAGAATTGAATTAGGGGCTCCGACGACCAAAGGGTATGAATCCCTGCAACACTAAAACAGAGAAAGGGAGGGAGGGAGGAAAGGGTGGCTAATCTCGCAGTGGTGGGAGGGACGAGAGGGGGTCGAGGGATTGGAGAGGGCGGAGGAGATGGGTTTTAGAGAGAGTGCAGGCGAAGCGACAAGACCGGCTTTCATCAGCCGGGCGTCTGTGGACCCCTCGAGGCTCCTCTCCCTTTCTTGCTCTCTCTGGCACTCGCTCCTTCGTTGGTGCCTCCAAAATTATTTTTTCTTCTGATATGTCCCTTATGCCCCTTCCCAACTCCTAATTTAGGTTTTTTTTTTTTATTTATTTTTACAGACGAACTATTACACAAATATGATATAAGTCAATCCAGATACATCGGAATATAAATTTACGATAAAACAGGAGGACATGGGTCATCTCTACTCCATATCCTATAGCCCATATGCTGAGCCACAGCAGTCGCCATCCAGTCCGTCGCCGAATTGGCTTCACGAAAAACATGATGAATCTGGGCAGTATCCACTTCCTGAAGCATAAACCATATATCCCTGAGAATCAGATTAGAGGATGCTTCGGGAATACTCTCCTTCCGTAACCACTGAATAACTGTCATGGAATCGCCTTCAATCACTAGTCTCTGGGCTCGAAGAGTCTGAAAAGCATAATAAATACCTGCCCAAGTAGCATAAAGCTCGGACATAGAGATAGAAAAATCCATAGAGCCAAATCCTCTAGCCGCCAGCATATCACCCTGAGGCCCACGAATAATGAAGGCCAAACCAGCCAATCTACCATGGATACTCCCATCAAGTTGATTTTGACAAATCCTAGAGGAGGGGGCTCCTATGAAATGAAAACCGTACGACGGTTCGCTGTCGAAACAGCAGGGGATCCCCAGATGCCAGAGATGTCACAACCAACCGATAGAGTAGCACGAGCACAATCAGCGGATAAGGATCTGATCTTCCTCACCAGCCGCTGAGGAGATATAAAGTCCTCAGAAAATATGATCTGGTTCCTAGATAACCAAATATGGTAGGCCATGGCCGCCCAAAGACCCCGAGTATGCTGAGAAGTCATCCGAAGATTCTGAAAAAAGAGAGGACGAGGGAAACCAAAAGCATCCACTCTATAAGTATAGCCCACAAGGTGCCATATCTGACTAGCTCTTAGACATATGAAGATCGCATGGTATGTAGACTCATCCTTCATAGCACATAGGGGGCAGGTCGGTTGGATAGAGACACCCCTACGAGAGAGCAGGGCACATGTCGAAAGGCAGTCTCAAAGAAACTTCCATAGAAAGAGCTGAACCCTAGGAAGAGTGGGGAGCGACCATATCCAAGCAACATCCTTCGTTACCTGGGGTTGAGCCCTGAAGATCTTCATCAAGTCCCTAAAAAAAAATTGCTAAAATTTTGATCCACTCAAACATATTTAAATCAATAAACTTTTAATTATTCTAATTTATATTTTTTTAATATTTTAAAAATTAATTAAAATTAATAAAATAAAATAACATGTTACTTTATTATACAAATATTATTATTATTATTATTATTATTATTATTATTATTATTATTATTATTATATATCAATTCATATTTTTTTATACTATATTTTAAAGATCACTTAAATTTGTTTCATTCATAATCTAATTAATATTATGAAAAAAAATGAATTTCATTTATACCTTAGCATATATGCTCTACCAGTAAAAATAAAATTTTAAATACCATACGAGAATTCCATATAAAATATTGTGCATATGATTTAATTTAATATTACATAAATTTATGATTCTCATTGTTGATACCTCATTAGTAGCTTTTTTTAGTTTAATAAATAAAATTTATTTTTTATTTAATATAATTATGTTAAATTTTATTTGATCGATTGAATCAATAAATGTTTGAGCTGTATAATTATATAATTGGACATGTCTTGGTGTTTTCACTAGCAAATTTTTTTTAAAAATAAATTTTAATTCCATCAAACCCATTAAGAAGCATACAAAATATAGGTGAATTATCAAATATATGAACCAAAAAAAGTACTAAAACTAATTACTTGGTAAAGATTTTTTTTTTTAAAGAGAACAATACTACTGAGTAATAATATCGATAATATGTATATGATTTAGAAAGACAAAAATAAAATGACTAGTCCACAAAAAGTGGTCATCTAGGATCCATTTGCAACTAAAAAGAATAAAAAAGGAAAGGCAAAAAAAATTTAAAATAAAAAAATAAAATAATAATGGTAATTTATATGAGATTTGTGAGAGTTTTTGCCTGATGAAATTGGACAAAAGGGTACTTTGGTCTTTTTAAACAAGCCAAATTCACTGTGGATTATTTCCCACACCATCCTTGGCTTCATGCGACTTTGGGCTTATCTGATGACATGGCACTCCCTCATTGGCCGTGCTGGATTTTGTGGCCTACCTGGCCTGCTCTTTATTGGCTGTCAGCCTTTCCCGTGAATCGAGGCGAGACGTGGCGAGGTTGGGAGCATGTCTGCCTTGAGATCTCGCTCGCAAGGGGGGTGTCAATGATTTGAGCGATTTGGCCGCGCTTAGGTCGCTGTTGTGTGGTCGTTTTGGGCCACACGTCGTGGCCCTCGCATTCGGTCGCTAATGATGAGAGGAGGCATATCCCACCTCCACAAGGGTTGGTGCTGGGGGGAGACGCAAGGGCCAATGGGTGTCATTTCAATGTCTAGGATCTTCTTTTCTTTTCTTTTCTTTTTTTTTTCTTTTTTTTTAAGGGTAAATGAGGGATATTAGATGAGATATTTTGATAGATATCTTCCTAAAAGTTAACTATGAGTCTCGTATATGTTAATATTTTAAACATATCTTCCATGGTTTGTAAAATGAATGCAAAATTATCGCAACTTTTGATATGAAGTTCGGTCCAAAAACAATGCAACTTAACTGCATACTCTTAAAAGCAAATTATAAGAACAAACAAGGTCTACCAAACCTAGCATCAATAAATGATAACAACCAAAATAATATCAACTAAAGATAAATCTTATAAATCTCAAAATACTATCACAAAATGATCATACTAGTACATAAGAATCTAAATATCATTCTTTAAGTACATAATAAGATATTTGCATTAATATCATTCCTAATACCCCACGCTCAACTATGGACAAGTAAGTATCATCATCCTTTGAAATATGGTAAGAATAATGAGATAAAAGTTCAATAGAAATTATACACATATTATCATGAATATACTAAAAAATTCAGAATGAATTCTTTATTAGAAATAATTTTTATAGAATGTAACGTAACATATTAATAAAACCAATCAAATACCAATATGAACTATATCAAATACTAATATTACCAACAAAACCATATATTATATCACCGCTTACTGAAGATACATCCTAACAAACCTTGCGATACACATTTGAACGGATTGATTCTCATACCAGCACCCAGCATAATAAACTCAACCACATTATATCCATAAACCATGACTAGTTTTATATCGGCTTTCTCAACCTTTATCTCTCTTTCAATGTTGCCAGTTTATATCAATTTTGCCATAATTAGTACCATCTTTCAATAGTAAATAATCAATATTTGATGTCTTAAACCTAACCATGTCATATTTACAGACCATAATTGATTCCACATCAACCTCTTTTGACAACCTACCCCTTCTCCAATGCCAACATCATTACATCACTATCATATCTTGGTGACTAGTCCATATGTCAACATCATGATATCATATAGCCATAACCATACCATACCGAAACAGTATATCTTAAATCAAAACCAAAACTATTTTATAAGCAAAAAATATAATATATATAACAACTCCATAAATAAACTATCATGTGCAATTTAATCATGCTTGAGAAATCTAATAATAAATTCATGGATATGCAGGCATGCAAAATATATATATATTCATAGTAGTAGGTATAAGAAACTCCTACCTCAATTTGCTAATCCAAATTAACCTCCTCAATCAAATCAATCAGTCATTAATTACCTATAATTAAACATAAACAATTATTTAATTTACTCTAAGTTCACAATTAAAGAATATTACCATTATGCCATTTTAAACTCATATTTTAAAAATTATCACTTTACCCTTCTATATCAATGATTACTAACTTATGCTTAATTATTTTTTACTTAAGATTTATCTATTTTTTAATATTATAGTTACTATTAGTTTAAGTAAAGCTATGAAAATACCCTATTAAGCTTGCTTAAATTACTACCTAAACTTAAGCTTAAGTAAACTAATTCAAGGTTAAATCAATTCTTAATTAAATTAATAATTGCCAACCTATGTTTATCACCCATTAGTAAGACTTAATTAAATCTATATTATTTTAATTAGATTGGCTGCAGCCTAGCTAAATAGGTTACTAGTTCCCTTATTAGATTTAGTTAGACTAAACCAATCATGATTTGACCCAATCCTTACATCAATTCATCTTAACTCAACACTTTGGTTCAATGATTTGAGTCAATTTAGGGTCTGGTTCACCAAATTTAATCTAAATTGATTTATGGTTTAAGAAATTAGACTCAATTTGAAAGTTGGTTCATTGAACTAGCTTAAATTGGATCTAAATTTTGGCTTACACAAGTTAATATAATTGATTTTTGGTTCACTGGAATTGAACCAAATCCAAATAAATTGGTCTCTAATTCACTAAACCACTTATAAAAAGGTCAAATGGTTCAGCCTCAATTTTTACTTAAAAAAAAAAAGGTGTTGGTTTTCTTTTATGCCAGTTTGATAAAACCGGATTAATGCACTACAAAAATATCATTGAGAGGTTTATAGAACTTTCTTTTATTTATTTCTTATGTGATATTGTTTGGAATAAAGGGAAAAAAATTAAGTGTTCATTTCTAAATAATAAGGCTTATTTCAAATAATATAAAAGCTGTAAGAATTCAGGGTCTCGCTCGAAAAAAAATAAAAGATAGCTAAATAATTTTGTTTAGGCTCCTTGATCCTTGGTACCATCATCTTCTTAATGTAAAACCGATGTTTGGATGAGATCCTGGATTGTTGCAGAATTAGATGCATAAAGAGATGCGGCCTAAGAGATGCATGGAGACACAAGGGCGGTCGATCCATGGTTCAAGGAGAGGGAGGCAAGTGTTTAGTGCTTGCATGTTATTTTCTTAGAAGAATATATTCTAAGAAGAAAAAAAGAGGATTAGAAAACAAATTCAGCCTCCTCTATCGTACTTATTTCTCAATGAAGGGAAGGAAATATGTGTGGATTTTACATAATTTTTTCTTCATTTTCTAACCATATATACGTAGGAACCAAAAGAACTATATATGAAATAATATCCGGGGAAACCATGCATATCCGATTCATTTGGAATCTAAGTTACTGGTTTAAGGTAAATTTGTAAATTTTTAAAAACCACAAGGGAAAAAACTATTTTATTTAAAAAATATTGTAGAGAGTGAAACTGAGAGAATGGTGTTGGGCAATCAGCATTGTTTGGATCTATAACCAGCATTATTAGAAAAACCAAACTGTGAACAATAATTGTAAAGGCCTGGTGACTTCTGTGGACCAACTCCAAGTCCCCAGTCCTGCCCAGTTTACCATCAAAGCTTGTATCGGTAGTGCCATGCCCTCTACTGCACTACATTAGATAAGTAACAATATTCTCAACACCTCAGCTTCTCCCCAGGTGTCATTTATTTCTTCACCAGTATCCTGCTGATCTTTTGAGTAGGTATATGCCTTATCCCAGCTCCATTGGATGGTTTGGTGATGCCATGGCCACTTTAATGTGGATAAACCCAATTAAGATGGACAGCTCTCCTACCTCCATGATCCATGTGACTTCTCTCTCTACCTCTCAGGGAGAGAGACCAATCATGAACTTTGACTTTGTACTGATTAAGACTCATCAGATCCACTGAAACCCCAGAGAGGTGCTCATTCCACTGAAAATTTTCTGCTTGGCTCCTTAGAAAGTTTTCAGTTTTTCAGTTCTAACCTACAGCTAGTCCACCTCCTCCAATTATATTACTCCAATGAAGTCATCTTCAATGACTTGCATATATTGCAGCCCAAGCTCATCTCCTTCGTTCTTAAGTGGATCTTTATCTGTTAAATTCTATTACAGTCTGGATTATAAATTCCTACAACATCCATACATTGCTCGATCGGTCATTGTCTCGGAGAATTATGCTGAAGTTTTATTGTAGTAACATCAAGTTGGAGAACAAATCCTCTGAAAGAATCCAATGGCATGGATTGTAGTCGGTAGAAAGCTCCAAGGTCAGTGTCACAAAGGAGCTCACCTTATCACCTCCCATGCCGTGGTGCTTGGGGTCCCCGGCACGGACACGTTGCTCCTTTTGTGATCCAACGTTCACTTTGGATAATTTGAGGCATGGTCCCCAATGAAGGCCCTTTGATCCAATTGCATGGAAGTTTGTTCAGACGCACAGAAGTCCTAGATATCGTCTTATCTGATCACAGAATTTTGTGGCCATGGCCTCTCTTTGCTGTACCAACTGAGATCAAACAGTACTGGGGATAAAGTCTCAGTTGCGTCTTAACTCTCAAGCTTACGAACTGTATACGTTGCTTAAATAACAACACAAACAGATAAAACATGAGAGGTATATGGGGGGGAGAGAGAGGGAGGCATTGCGATAAGTCTGTGGACTTCAACGATAAGATACTAGCATGGATCACTGAATGAAAAATAGACCTTTTATTTGGACTGGTACATATATTCTACGTCTTATCTTGCCAAGGTTTGAACTTTGAACACCCTGACCAAATGCACACTAGCCCTCACTAGCAAGGCTGCAAATAGGTCGAACGGACCCATGACTCAACTCGATTAGATTCAACTCAATCCATATTTAAAGACCTTTGATTATATATATATCTTGCTATACTGATTACAAATTGGGACCGCTACAGTATTGATGTGATCTCTACTAGTAAGGGCCCTATATCAATTCAGAACTTTAATAATTAAGAAAATAGGGACCTAAAAATCCTTTCCTTCCACTATTTTCAAGGTTAAAGAAGCGAAAGAGAGGAGAGAGTAAAGGTAAGCAAAAGCTTCAATTAATCCACATATTTTTCTCTATCTTTTCTTTTTTTTATTATATCTTAGAAACAAATAGAATTTGAAAAATATAAGTAAATCATGTCAGTATAAATATTTGATGTTTTTGGTACTATAATTAATTAATTTAACATATATTATATGGTCACTCCGTTCTTGAAGAATGTAATATAAAAAGTTAGAATATATTACCTTTAAATATAAAAGAAGCTCAAAAAATCTTTTTAACTCAAAATAAATAAAATTTTACAATATTGAAAATAAAAAAAATAAGAAATATATTTTTAATGTATTTATATAATTTAGCATACTAAGTTATGGTATTGAAATTAATATAGTACCAATATTGAGAAGGTAGCTTCTTAAATAAGGTAATTCTTGAAAAAATCATTAATGATCTTTAGCATAGTGATTAATCACTGTATTCATGTTTGAGACACACCTAAATCATGACCTTTATATTATGTTATATATATATATATATATGGAGAGAGAGAGAAGGCAACTGAGCTCCTTGAATAAGATAATTCATTAAATGATCAGAAGTAATCGTTGACATGATGGTCAATCACATATGCATAGTTATACACATAAATATATATAGAATGCATATGCATATGCATGTATTTTTTAAGGTACGTATGGTTTCAAATTTCTAAAGCTATTTGTAAAAAAAAAATTATAATTTTTAAGGTCACCATACACATTCTTCAAAACTTTTCAATTGTGCCTCAAGATAACAACTATATTTAGCTTCTTTCTTTAATAACAAATCGCATTTTTTAGATCTTGCTAGGAAACATAGCCAAATGAGTTTCTTTCATCTAGGTCATTCAATGCTATTATCATAATACTATGATACGATAATGGTCCAATGTTAAGTGGCTTTTGAATAATCTAGCTTTTACCACACTCCTCTATTTGAGGATTTGCCAAGCAAGAGCGAAGTCAAGCCTTATGAAATCTTTAAGTTTGCCAAAACAACACTTAGCGGCCATTAGCCAATCTCAAAAACAGTTTAAAACTAATTAAGATAATTCAGTTTAAATTATTCTATATAAACTTGAACTAGTTTTCAAATATAAATATTTTGTTTGCTAATTAGTCCAGTTCTAGTTCTAACATAAATAAATATAGCCAATTTTGCTGTATAAATACAGAGGCATAGAATTGAAAAACATAATTTTATGTTGGTATAAATTTTTGGTGCAAAATTAGTTTTACAAAATCAGCTTTGTATTAGAATTTATGTAACCAATTTTGACTCCAAACCTGTTAAAATAAAATGAGTTTTAGATTTTTTTTTAAAAAAACCTATTAAACTGGTTTCATGAGATTGCAAAACACCCTCTTAAGCATTAAATATGAATTTAGGAAGTTAGCAGTGTCTAATCCCATACGTACAGCTGAGCTCAGCGCAGCAACTTGTTTTTTTTTTTGGCAAAGTCGGCAAACGAGTCCCACAATATTGGATGATTTGAAAATATTTGAATGCCGATTTACAAACAATCTTTCGTCAACGTTTTTGGTCTGACTTCTTTGAATGATCTTGTTCTAAGCTTTAAAAAAAATAAGAACTACTGGTCTTATTTGAAGCACAAAGTCGGCAAACCAAGCCTTAGATGAAACTTGAAGTCTGCAACCGCGTCAACTTCTCATCAAGAGCATATCAACGAGGCCTCAACATATCCGTTTTGCATTTGTAATTATAAATCAATTAATGTACTTGTTCATAATTTGAGATTTCGTTAGGGACTAGGAGATAATTTTAAGCATACATTTGGGGATCTGGAAGCCCATTTGTTTCTTTCCTCTTTTTCTCCATAATTTCATATCAAATTATTTATGATGAAAGGAAAGACCCCTTCTTAATCATATTTTTGTTAGATGTTTGGAATAGAATTTCTAAAGTTTGGTAAACTATTCAAATAATTCTATGCCACTATAATGAGACTTCTTATTCTGAAATTTATTTGAATGGATTGCATTTGTGAAGCAGATTTTAGTTGCATTTGTGTAGCCAATGGAGGCCAAACTGATTCCAATGGATCAACTACTTATACTAGCTGTTCTTCCTCAGTAGACATCAGCTAGTCCTTAACAACTGTATAAAATAAGTCTTTTGGTAAATTATTAGATAATTTATTAGTTTGCATTGTTAATGATAGTATGCCTTTAGATTGAAGGGAAAAACTCTTTGCTTTTAACTTCTTGGTGCCATTAATTATTGTATTAAAGTTCTTTGCTTCTAACATTGGTTATTTTGGTAAGCAATGGAGCTCCTCACATTGCTAGCATCACCAAAACAAAACCATGACTTGAATCTTCTCTCCCCCCTTGTGTTTTGAGCATTAAGTATGGGGATGAGAGGAGAAAAAAATTCCAATAACAAAAAAATTGAGGCTCTTGTCATGGGATGCCCATGCATGCACCTCCTTTAGAAGGTAGAGAGTAGGTTGGAAAACAGTATTAAAAATAAAAATCAAAATCAAAATTTTGGACTAAAATCAAGCCAAAAAAAAAAAAAAAAAGCTAATTTTTTAAGAAAAAGGTTAGCAAGAAAGGTGCTTTTTTTTTTCTCAAGACTTAGGGCAGTTGATTGAGCAAAGAGAATGATCGCCCCCCCCTCTCTCTCTCTCTCTCTCTCTCTTCTGCCTTTGTGAGCACTAGCTATGGAGAGGTTGGGCAGCTCTTCAACTTCATCAAGAGGACATTGATGAAGCTTCTGTGGATGTCTAGTAACTCTAAGGTTACTATGAAGGCACTGGAGGGGTGAAGAGAGGATGCCATTGAGGATATTATGGGACTTGTTAAGGTTGGTGAAAATTAAATAATTAATTCATTAAACAACTCTTTATACATCAAGTACTTATTTAATATTTTTTAAAAAAATAAAAAATAAGAAAAGATAAATTAAAAGATAAAATTATTTTTTATGATATCTATTTTTCGGTTATATAGAAGAAAAAAAATGAATGGATTTCATACATATTTTTTTCTCTTACAATTAAATGTAGAAAAATAAAAAAAAATAAAAAAAATCAAATGAACTTCAAGGGGGGAGGAATATTTTTGTAAATAATAAAATATATTAGTAATCATGTGTATGGTCAGGTAATAATATTGTCTTTGGTCACGTTGGCACCATATCCTATTTTTGAAGTCTAATTAAAGGTTTTTAAAGTAGTGGTAAGGTCAGGATATAATATTTTCAGAAGAAGTGCAAGTAGGTTCTTCTTGTTAAAATATTTTATGTTGTGTCCCTTGTTGTTGGTTCATGTGCAAGATTTTTTTTTTTTTTTTTCTTGTCACTTGATGCAGCAAATGAGACATACCTAATAAAAATATGGGCCTTACCATAATAAATTATGTTTGCCGTATCTTAAAAGCCATCCATCTACGTGGTAGAATGGATCATCCATTGTTGTTTATAATAATATAACTTCATTAGAAGGTCCAGTGGGTTGGATAGACCTCGGCACAGTTCTCACCATTTTTAAGAAAAAAACCACACCTAGCTGCTGATGCCAAGCTCATGTTATTAGAAGTGATTGCATTGCAATGCAACTTTTGAAGCCACACATCTACCTTAAAATAAATCAGCCATCCTGAAGTTAATACGGTAGCTGATTAGCAGCGATGATCATACTCAGCATGTACTATAGGATATAACAATGATGACCCATATCCTGTGTTGTTACAAATTTTGCATTAGAATGTATCTGGACTGACCACACTAGACTAGTGTGATCGTCCATCTATATCAAAAAAAAAAAAAAAAATCAACACATTCAATCCAGATTACACCCAACTACGATCAACAAGCCATTATGGGCTTAATTAGGTATCCATATTCAGCTAGTTCAATCTAAACATAAATCTTTTTGGTGGTTAATTTCAAAGAAATTACGGAATGGTTTCTAGAAACCATCTCATAAGCTACTTTCTTTCTTCTATTCTAAAGAAATACTATTACAAATTAAAAAAAAAAATTGAGAACATCTTTCATCGCTCACGTTTAGAGAGACATGATTCTAAATCTATGGATAAAAAAGTTTTATTGTTCATAATTATCTCCAACTTAGTGGCATCTCTTGAGATGGTCAGGCTAATGATTCACATCATCCTTTCCTTCATCATTCTTATTGGTAAATTCATGCATTCATATCATGAAAAATATTTTATATAAAAATTAATCCTTTTGTGGAGGAAGTATTATAATAGACATCACAAGCTCACTCTATTGATTGATGGACTTTTTAATGGACATAATGGCTTCCATTTCAACTACTACTGCAATTTAGGATGGAAAATAATTGATCAGCAAGAATAAGAACAGAATAACAATGCTCTCTCTCTCTCTTTCTCTCTTAAAGCAGTATCCAAGATTTAAATTATAAGTCTTTGTCACAGCCATTTTCATTTTTATATGAAACAAACTGTCATTTTTTACTTTCGTAACATGATCTTAATAAATCCTTTGTACTTGCTTCATAAAATAAGCACAAGGAATCTAATTGGTATGTTTAACCGCGATGTTGAAAGATGGTTAACTATTAAAGAAAAGATCAAAATATAACTAATTGAGATAAATTGTTAGGCTTTCAAATGGTTAATACTGGGGTTAGCGTAGTAGCAAAGGCAACTCAAGCTTCTTGTCAAATAATTAGAAGTCTTGCTGACTATAAAATGACAAAGCCACCAAACTTGCTCTTGATTCTTGTCGGCAGATTGTTTGAAGTGAAAACTGCCTCAATTGCCCTCCATGCCTTTCCAAATTGACAAAGGGCCCCATGACATGGATTGACCAAAATAGCCTATGTTATTGAATAGTTATTGTATTGCTCTACAATATTAGGTTTGGATGATAGAATACCAAGAGGACTTAGAGATTCATTCAAATAACTAGAACGTGTTAACGTAATAATGTTTTAATTTAAGACTTTAAAATTTTCAATTCAAATCTATTACCAAGTAAACAATTACAAAGAACCAAAAAGTGATGTAAGAAGAAAAATAATAACTAAATATTTTTGGATTGTTAAATTTTGATTATATATATATATTGTTATAGACGGGCGATTACACCACTCTGGGGTGAGTCAAACCCGAGATATCGGAGTACATAATTTGTTGCAAAATGACAGGACATGGATCACCATTATGCCATTCCCACTGGCTTGAATGGAGAGCTTCAGCCGAGGCGATCCAATCGGCTGCAGTATTGGCTTCCCTATAAACATGACGGATTATCGGAGCACAGGTAGATTGGAGAGCAGCCCATATATCCCTGGTTAGGGGATTTTATGGAGAACAATAATCAGCATCCCGTCTGATCCAATGATAACCGTAAGAGAATCTCCCTCAATAACCACCTGGCAAGAGCGCAAGGTACGGACCGCGTAAGTGATGCCAGCCCATGCAGCTTGCAACTCAGCCATAGGAACCGAGATGTCAAGAAAACCATGACCACCAGCCGCGAGCAATTGGCCCTTCGGCCCCCTGATAATAAACCCAGATCCAGCGGTACGATCCAAAACAGAACCATCAAAAGTCACTTTGACATAACCCGGGGTAGGGGCTCCCAAGAAATAAAGACCGTAGAACGGTGCGCTGCTAAAGCAGCATGGGAATCCCAGAGGCCGAGTCTGTCAGAGTGAATGCCTGAGTCAATGTGGAGATACTCCGTGGCAAGGGAGCCAGCAGTGCAGACGACAGTCTGAGGCGAAGCCATCTTCTCATCAAAAATAAACTGGTTCCGGGTTATCCAGATATGATAAGCCAGATAAGCTGAGAAAACACCATGAGAACGGGTGCCATGCTGAACATCCAGCTGGATGACGCGCAATAAAGACAATTGGGTGGGACCCTCCTCCAGCATCCATGGAGTATAAGAGAGCTACTGCCAAATTCGGGCTGTCCGAGAACATGTAATAATGGCGTGCTCACCCGTCTCATCCTGAGAACCACATATCGGACAGTGCGGTCTGATGGAGAGACCACGGCCAGCCAGCAGAGAGCAAGTAGGGAGGCGATCCCACATCATCTTCCACAAGAAGAGCTGAATCCTGGGATGGATAGGCAACCTCCATATCCATGCCACATCATCCAAACCCAGGGGCCGTTAACAAATGCGGTCAATAATGTCACTAGTAGGGGCACGAAAAAGGCAGGATCGACGCCATAATCGGGTATCAAACCCAGCAGTGGGAACTAGAGGAATGGCAAGGATCCTATGAGCTAGCTCAGGCCCAAAAAGCCGAGATACAGTAGGGACATGTCAAGCCGAAGAATCCTGACAAGTCAAAGCAGAGACAGATACAGAGGGCCCAATATCAGAGCTAAGAAAAGTCGGCCATCGAGATAGAGAAAGATCTACTATCCAAGTATCCTGAGTGACATCAATCGATCTCCCATCCCCAATCATTCAATGGATATCAGTCATGATAGTAGGAGCAAACTGGCAAATCGCTCTCCATAAGAAGGAACAACGATAAGGAGGGTGTAAGACCGAGTCGGGAGTTCAATCACCGTATCTGCCATGCATGACAGTATTCCATAAGCAGTGTGGATCCAACGTATCTTAAGAAATGTGCATAGACCAAAGTGATTGATTTTTATTTTAAAAAGTTCTATGTTTTTTGTTTAGTCAGTAGCTTTTACACCACTTTTTAAAAAATCATGTCCTTGTTTCTTGGTTTTCAAACTAATAGCAAGTTTTTTAAAAAAAATCTTTAGAATAATGCAAACTTCTTGATTTATTGTTATTTTTATTAACTAAAAAAATTAAATTTTCCACATATTTATCTTTTTAGCCTTGAAGTTATAATTTCCCTAGTAGACTTTAAAATAAATAAAAACAATAAAGCTCATTGTTAAAGAAAATCCTAGCATTTTTGGATTGTATAATCCAAACAAAAAATTCCTCCCCCTGCCCTCACAAAAAAGAGCATGACATCTCAAAATATCCCATGCCTCACCATTACATTATTCATGATTGTTTCAAAAGAAAGCTTTGTTGCATTACTTCTATTCGCACCTCAGCCTCCACTTGGTAATTAGTAGGTTTGTACAGTCACTCATGTGACCTATGCATTGCACCAATTTCAGGCTACCATGGGCAACTAATGCCCTAACAAAACCCTTGATGGATAGTCTAGCTATCAGTGATCTGCATTAATTTTTGCTAAGCTCTTAAGGATGGTAATGACCCAAAAATAGTCTGGAATGGCTTTTATCACTCCACATCCTCGTTAAAAAAAATATTTTCGTTCCTTATCTTATTAAACCGTTATAGTTATTAATTAACAGAATTAGAACGAAAATACTCGGCTAAGTAAATAGATATCCATTGAATATCCGTTTGATCGTTTACATACATGAAAGAATAAAAAAAAGACAGAAAGAATGATTTAAACGTATTTACTGTATATTTATTTATTTTAATTTTTTAATATTATATATATATAATTTAAATATATTATATTAAAGCTAACGAAACGAAAATAGGACGAAGAATATCATCTTTGAACTGTTTACTCGTTTAGCCGTTAATAAATAATTCTCCTGTTAAGTTATTTAGATCAACATTTTTTGATCCATTAAAAATGGTATCGACTTGATAAATGATAAAACAGAAAAAATACTATTCTAAGCACTGTGTCCTCATTTTGCTATGTCAAATGAATGTGGACTACAATAGCATGTAACTTGGAATGACTCCCCTCAGCATAGTAATTACAATAAATACATAGATGAGTAACCTAATTCAGCAAGGATACATTTTTTGTACTTATAAAGTGCTGTACTCTTTTGGATGAGCGCTATTCATGCACCATAGATGACTGCAATTAAATTTAAGAAATAAAGAAGTTATTAGTACCCATATAAGCTTAGACTATCAATGAAGGATAGCCGTCCATATTTAAAATGAGAGACATGCCATTAAGATTGTATCGTTGTTGATTCAGTCTCAATTTAATCACTTAATAAAAGTAATTTATTTATACTTTAATACTTTCATCTCAAGAGATTATAAATCCATACTTGCATAACATGTGTCCTGTGCTTTACCCCAATGATTCGATTCAATCGAATAAAATCAATCAAAATAAATCACTTCATTCTCTTATACTTCTTGTATGGTGCCAACACATTCCTTTTTTTAACCTCCTTGCATTTAATCTTTCTTACAAACTCCTCCATCAATATTGCATTTCAACCATCATTTGCACCTTGCCATAAGCTCAACTCCTCTAAAATTAGATGTTTCAAATGTAATTCTTTTTAGCACCCCCTAAACTCTGTTTGTAAAACTACTTTAAATAATTATGATTCAAACCTCATAATTTTAGTGAAATTATAAGTTTAAACTCTATAGTTAACAAGTACAGAAGAAAACGCTGTAGTATATAACATTGTTACCGTACGAATATGTACGTTACTTACAATAACAATTATCATGAAATATTATTTAATAAGATAAAAAAATAATGTATTAATAAATCATTCAAAATAATAATAACTTTTTATCAGGCAGAGGGTTTACAATGAGAGACATGTCATGAACGGTAGGTTTTCTTTGATTTTTTTTTTTTTTAAGACTTCAAATTTTAGGCTATGAGATTTAAATTATAATTATCTTAATTATTTTTTGATTTTAATTTTTGATTTCAATCCGCGTTGGGTTCGACTCAATCCGCGTTGGGTTCGATTGAGGTCGCGCTTGAAGGCAACGGTGGCGAATGCCATCGCCGTAGTTTCATCAAACCCTAGGCCTTAGTTCAATGATTTGAGTGCCGAGGACAGTAGAAGCTAAGCTGGCTCGCCCACCTTCTCTTTCTTCTTCTTCTTTTTTTTTTTTTTTTTCTCTCTCCCTCTCTCTACTCCCACTGCGCCTTCGTGGAAGAGGGTGCGGTTGAAGAAAAAGGAGGAGCTCTCTCTCTCTCTCTCTCTCTCTTCTCCCCTGCGGCGATGGCGATGTGTGGCGGCTCGAGGCCATTCCCATTCGGTTCCCCCTTTTGATCTGCCGTTTCGACCCCTTACCCAGCTCTCTTTCCACTGGATTCTCGAGGTATGGCAAATCTCCGCCGCCCTTCCTCCATCTTTTTGCTCCTCTTCGTGCTTCGCTTGATGCGTTTCCATGGGGGGGGGGGGGGGGGGGGGGGGGTCCTGGATCGGATCTGTTCCCACCGACCGAGCTCGTTTCTGATGCGAATGGGAATGTCTGTGGTTTGGGATCTTGGGGTGGAAAAAAGGTGAGATTTTTGGGGCCTGCTAGTCGCTTTCTAGGGTTGTAATCTTTATTGTTCGGCCGTGCTTTGAACCGGAAATTGGAAAATGGGAATGTGGGTTGGTTTGTTTGGCATCGCCATTGCGGATCTGGGATCTTCGCCTGTGAGCTTGTGTTGTGGTATTGACCTTGGGTTTTCTAGTGATTTGCTTTCTTTCCCTCATGGGATCTGGAATCTATGTGGATTCAAGTTGTTTCTTCTACTCTTTCAAATGCTTGTCAGTTGGAAAACCGTGATGGGGAACGGAAGGATCGACTCTTTTTCTTTTTTCTATTAGAGATCTGTGTTCAATTTCCTCAACTTGATGCAATGTTAGTGGCTGGCGCTTCTAAAAATTGTTGCTTCGGCTGATTTGTGTGGAATCCAGAGTCTGATTTTGTGTCTTGTCTCGCCTTTGGGGCCTGGGTTTTCTTTGGAGCTCCTGGCATGGAGAAAAGCTGGGTTTTCCTCTTCCATAACATCATCTAGGGTGTCCGAATGCCTCATTCTAAAATTTAGACATCTTTAGAAAGAGTTGCAAGTGTGGATCGGCACAGTGGTCCGATATGGATCTTGGCTTGGTTTGGGTGGTTCAAATTAGTACTTTTGGGACGCTGTGAGCCTCACTTTGGATTATTTTCGAGGATTTGATTCTGGGTACTCCTTCCATTGATCATAGCTGATATTTGTTGATCTCTATGATATATTGTACAAGTTCAGAGAAAGTTTTTCTCTATTTCGCGCACAGAGAAACGTGAGATTCGATTATTTTCTGCCTTGCAGCGTGGGACCTGATGGTCCATCATTTTGACTTCTTGGCCGAGCTCTTTCATCCAATTGCGGAATGTGGGGTTTCGGTATATATATATATATATTACATCATGCCCTTTTTTAAGGAAAATAGAGTTCGATTTAGTTTGACTATGAGTAATCTGCAGTATTTCTGTATTGATTAGACATTATATATTGGAAAATTTGAATTTATGTCAATCAGCACGGCTCTTAGAATTCCTAACCTTTCCTGTTTTTCTCACCTACCACAGTATATGGCATGTTGATGTGATGTGAACTTGATGATATATTATTTTCACATTAACTAGGCTTACTGTTCTGGTTTTGTTTTTTTGAATTCATTAGAAGTAATAAGTCCCATTAGGATGGCAACCCTCCTACTAATGTGTTGAATTAATCCTTAAGCCTCCTCTCAGTCCCTCGCACAAATGCTGATGCGTGTGGTTCAGGTTCCTCTACTCTCCAGAAACTTTGTGAAAATTTTCAGTCAATGCTTAAAGTGGATCCTTTTTTTTTAAAAAAAAAGTGCATATCGAATTAATCGAGCATCTATAGCAAGATGTTTTGCATGGTGCAAGCTAATAGGTTTCATCCTTTCTTTTCTCACTATCTATATAACAGCTTAAAACTTAAAACATGGTACTCATGTAATCAGAAAATAAGAAAATAAAAATAAAGTAAATAGAGATATTGTGTTGCTGTGAGAATCTCCTGATTGTAGAAATCAGGGTTTATATTATGATCTTGGTTTCCCAGATACTCAGGAGCAATTTGCCTTATTGTTTAGGCAACCTTCAGGCCTTTTGATATATGAAAAGTTCTGTCACCTAGTTTGCTGTCATAATTTTATTACTTCTTCATCTTCTTTATGATGAGATATATACTTCAACAGTAAAGATTGGCCAAGCAAATTTCCACTGTTTTTCCAAAAAAGAATCAAATCCTCATGGGCCATTCTTGAAATAAAATCTGTGAAATTGGTGGTAAAAAATCCTTATTTATGGCTTCTTTTCCCCCTTTTCTTTTGCCATGAGTAATTTATGAGAGGCCCTTCATATGACTGATTGGGATGAGTGAAATCAGGGAATGAGGGCAGGACAGGCAAAAGAGTGGTCTAGTCCAAGTCAACAATTTCTGATTTTCTGATTTGTGGCCTTTCTTTTGGAATAGCTGCAAGAATCAAATCGATGGCAAATGCATCAATTTGGGGAGTGGAAATTTCCTCACTGCAAATTTTCTTCAATGTTGTTTTGAATGATGTGTTTTGATTAGTTGGTTTTAACTTGAAAGAGTGGCATTGAGGGACTATGCTTCTGGATGAATGAAAATGGGGTAGATTTACCAGCTAACATTTAACTAAGTATCTCATTCTGCAATGTAGAAACATGGGCTGCTAATTATTTGGAAAAATAGTCACTTTCCTCTTTTTACCCCCATGTACTCTTGCGATGAGTAACTAATGTCATACACAAACCTATGCTGTAAATTGTTTCTTTTTTACTTTTTTAGTTGTTTTAATGATGATGTTGGATTTTGGAATTTATCAATACTATTATTTAGAGCAAGGTCCTTTTGATTGAATTTTGGGCAGGCAATAATCATGTTTAGCTGGTCTCCCAAGTTTTTCTAGAGTTCAGTGGTTATTGCATGGAGCTTTTCTTTATCTTGATAGACATTTTGGTTTCATATTTTCTGGATATATATGTTAAATTTGAGAGATCACCCCAAACCTGTTTCTTCTTTGACTTTGTTGTTGGTTCCATTTTTTTGGTTTGGGGGCAAATCAGCAATTTAAAAATTTAGGTGGAGGCCACCTGATTGGCTTTTTTTAGTGACTGGAGTGTTTGGGAGATGGTGCAATCTTATTGTAATTGTTATGGAAAGGTTATTTTCTTCAGCTGTTAGTTTCCTGGACTTCATCTGTCTTTTGCTACTCATTTTGTGTCAATACCTGGATATTTGTGTGTCTATTTTGAGTTTTCAACCATTTGTTGCGACCCTCTCTTGTTTTTGGGTTTCCTGCAGCAGATGCTCATATTAGCGTGATTTCTTGATGTTAAAATCCCTGCGATATTTCAGGACTGAGGACATCAGTTTTGATTTTAGCTTGATTGTTAATATTTTTTTTAGTGACCAAGGTTTTCTTTATGGTTTAGTAATTCTATCTAATTTGGATTGATTTGATACCATGCGTATCTACAAAGTGTTTTCTTTTTCTTTTCTTTATTTTTTTTTTGGGACGGGAGGTAGGTTTTTAAATTTACTTTTGTAACAAAATTAGAATGCTGTCTGGTTTTCTCCACCACAATGATTCTATGCAGGTTAATGTTAAATTGCCTGCAAATCTGTTTGATGTATTCTTTTTGGGAAGCGCAACATTATTATTTTTCTTTTTTTCATTCATATCTATACTGTATTAGCTTTAGTTTAAGATTTAATTGGTTGCCCATGACCAGGCATTGGGACTCACTTTGGCCTAGGGAAGCCGTTTTGGTTGTTTGGCTGGCCTAAGTGGAGCTGGAGCGAGTTTCCACAACAGTTTAATTTAGGAAGAAATGACCTAAAGTGGGCTTGAACTAGCCCAACGGGACCTTTCTGAGATCACAAGTCCTGGTCCTATCAAGAATAAGAAATTTTTATTTCCCTTTCTTGGTTTTTAATGTTATCAAAGTGTGCTTTTTTATAGATTTGTTGAATTTATGATTATTAACTTCATTTTTTTCGAGCAGATCACCCTTTCGAGCTTCATCAAGGAGCTGTCATTCTAGAGTATCTTGAAGTCACCACAATAAAGTTTTGCATCCTTCCAATTAGGGTCAACTGAAACATATCAGCTAAGCTTGATGGGCTCGAGATTCCCATCACATCAGCTCAGCAATGGCCTGTATGTTTCAGGCCGGCCAGAGCAGCCAAAGGAGAAGCCACCAACAATGAGCTCTGTAGCCATGCCATACACTGGTGGCGATATTAAAAAATCTGGAGAACTTGGAAAAATGTTTGACATACCTGTGGATAACTCGAAGTCCAGGAAGTCTGGTCCTATTCCAAATGCTCCCTCAAGAACTGGATCATTTGGAGGTGCTGCTGCTCATTCGGGGCCTGTCATGCCTAACTCTGGTGGTCGGTCTGGCTATTCGTCTGGTCCAGTATCATCTGCGGGAATTCCCATTACTGGGAGCTCAAATAGACAGAAATCCAATTCCGGACCTCTTAACAGACATGGTGATACAGTCAAGAAATCATCTGGTCCTCAATCTGGAGGGATGGCTCGCCAAAATTCGGGTCCCCTTGCTCCAGTGCTTCCAGCCACGGGTCTCATCACATCTGGACCAATTTCCTCAGGGCCACTAAATTCATCGGGAGCCCCCCGAAAAGTATCTGGTCCTTTGGATTCCACCGGGTCAGCCAAGCTACATAGCACTTCCATTGTACACAACCAAGCTGTCACTAATCTCAGCCAGGAGGTTGACAGTTATTTCAAGAGCAATTTCCCCAAGCCAATGTTGTGGGCTGTGATTCTTCTGTTTGTGATGGGGTTCATTGCTGGTGGATTTATTCTTGGAGCTGTTCACAATGCTATTCTTCTCATCGTTGTTGTTGCTTTCTTTGGTGTTGTCACTGCACTTTTCCTTTGGAATAAATTCTGGGGAAGAAGAGCCATGATTGGGTTCATTGCCCACTATCCTGATGCTGAGCTAAGGACAGCAAAAGATGGTCAATATGTCAAAGTTTCTGGGGTATGTAGCTTCCTGAGTCACACTGAAGGTTTTTTCTTCCTTTTTTCTTTTTTGTTTGAGGATTGATGTTTTATGATTGAACGGAATCCAGCTCTCAACTGCACGTGCTTCCTGTTTTCTTGTCTAGGCTTCTTAAATTCTTCTAAATCTTTAAGTTAGCAGATTTCAACTTTCACCCTTCTGAAGTTCTGATATTTTCTGCATTTTTTTGTTTTATCTTTTACCTAAAGCTATGTGAATTGCCATAACCTAATTTGCCACCCACCTTTTTGCATATGTTCCTTTTGTGCACATATAGCAAACATGACCAAAAGTAAATGGAGACATGTTTAGCATGCATGATTGGCTATTTACTCTGAACTTATTTTGCTAGCTGTTATACGCATGCTTATTGTGCATCCTTGGGACATGCTTATTTATTATCGATCTGCCTTGTCTGCTGAACTACCTGAAGAAGCTTGACTTATTTAATCATATCAGGTGATTGACACACCTCACCTGATGAACGGTTTTTATTAATTATTATTTCTATATTTGCATAATGCTCTTTGATTGTCATCCATCTCAATGTCATTGTATAGTGAAGCTTTTATGTAGAAGTTATGCCTATGAAAAACTACTAACTGCATATATGCGCTTTGCCTATAGCTATTAGTTAAGACTGCTAAATGATCTTCATGACACTAACAACTGTTAGCACGTTAGGTTGGCACCTCATGCCCAAGGACATGCCCTACAGGAGATCCAGGATTCAAATCCTGGGTATTGCTCAAAAACTGATCTTCGTGGCAGGTGAGTTTTGACGAGCCTGAGGGATATCAGGTCAAATGGGTATATGATACTGAGTTTGGTGGCAGTATTGCTATGTTACAACATAGAATGCAAATGAGGATCAAATTGCATGAATGGGCTTTTATGTTCTTTGTAGATCATGTTGTTCTGAATCAGTTACCATAGGAAGTTTTAACATGGTACAACATATCCTTCATTCTCTTTCTGGAATACCCTGAGTAATGTTTCAGATTTTATATTACTTCCCATTTCTTCAATTCTAACATCAAATTTCCAGTTTAATGGAGGAGAAGTAAGTGCATTGATTCTGAATTTCTCAATGCTCTGCTGATTCTTTGGTTTCCTTTACAAATCTTTTTGTTAAACTATTAAACTGAGTTATGCATTTGGTAAAATCTGGATGTCTTGTTTAGGTTGCCAGATCACTTCGTAATAATGAAAAAAATGGTGGAGCAAGAAAAAATGCTGATTTTCTGATTTGTTTAATGGATTTAATGGCTATACAAAGTGTGTCCGGTGATCTGGTCTTAAGCTTCTTGTTTTTGATTTGTCTTGGCAATGCAAATGCTGTTTGTTGGGCTGGTGTTTCTGACTCAATTTCTCAAATTCTTTTTTTTTTTTTAAAGAATTGCTTGCCTTTTCTGTTAAAATAGATGGATGCCTGGTCGGTTATTGCAGAACTGCTTGCCTTTTAGGTTCTGTGGCATTAGGCTGCTCATCTTTATGACTAATGCCATTGAGTATCTTGTAGCTTCTTAAGGTTGGTTATCTTTGTGTCTTCACCTATTTCTTTTATGACTTGATCTTAATGCTTAAAATTTCTTGCAGGTGGTTACCTGTGGAAACTTTCCCCTGGAGTCATCTTTCCAAAAGGTACCCAGATGTGTGTACACATCTACAAGTTTATACGAATACAGAGGTTGGGACTCTAAGGCAGCCAATCCCCAACATCGCCGTTTTACTTGGGGCCTCAGATCAATGGAGGTAAGTTACAATTTGTTGTTCTTATCAGTCTATTGTGCAGGGCTAAACTTCTTTTGTAGAGCATCAAAGCAATTCAATGGCCTTGGTTAACATGTGGATTTGTAAACCGCATTGTCTTGCACATCTTGCGGTGCCCTTTTCATTTTTCATATTAAATGACCTCTTTTAATTGACTGCAGAGATTGCATACATCTGCTCCATTTAGAAACTTCTAGGTGTCATAGGCTGTTTTGAGCCGGACCTTTCTAAATTTTTCTTTTTCTGGCAGAGACATGTGGTCGACTTTTACATCTCTGATTTTCAGTCTGGATTACGAGCGCTGGTCAAGACAGGCTATGGTGCAAGAGTGACTCCATGTGTTGATGAGTCCATTGTTGTGGAGATTAATCCAAACAACAAAGATTTGTCTCCTCAATTCCTAAGGTGGTTAGGGGAGAGGAACCTTTCAAGTGATGATCGTGTAATGCGCTTAAAAGAAGGGTAATTTGAGACTTCTGAGATATTACAAATTTAACAGCTTTATCTGTTCTTTTCTTTATTCATCAGAACCTAGATCTCTTTTTTTCTGTTTTTCTCTTCCTTTTTTTTTTTGGGGCGGGGGGGAGTGTTGCACCTGAACACTAAGAATTATAGTGAGAGAACAATGTCAATCACCATGCAGGTGGTTGTTTAATGTTACATGGATGGGAAACAAAGCTCTTGAAACTTATGATCGCTTTTATCTCTTTCCTGTAGGTATATCAAGGAGGGAAGCACTGTAAGTGTCATGGGAGTTGTCCAAAGAAATGACAATGTCTTGATGATTGTTCCTCCCTCGGAGCCAGTATCTACAGGATGCCGGTGGGCCAAGTGCATACTTCCTGCAAACCTCGAAGGAATAGTTTTGAGATGCGAAGACACTTCAAACATCGATGTCATACCAGTATAGCAAGTGCAATGTTGGTTGTCTGGTGATCAGGAATATGCCACTTCTAGGGTTTGTTTGCTGGCTATTGGCAGTGGCATGTGCCTGAAAAAATGACAGATTTATGATGATATTAAGTTGGATATGTTGTTTTTCTCGACTTCTATTGTATAGCTTTCTGTGGTTTTTTTCCTGCCTCTTCTTGTTCGGTAGGCTTAAAAAGTTTTTGTAAGAAGGATGTCTTGATCAGTACCGTAGAGGCCCTAGAGGGGAACCTTTGATGTGTTTTGGAAAGGAGATGAAGTGACTTTTGGGCATATGCTGGGAAAATATTTGAGCTATTGTGTAATTGGATTTGGTTGATCTCTCTCTCTCTCTCTCTCTCTCTCTCTCTCTTTCTGTGTCTGTTTTGATGGACGGCTGATTTGTAAGATGCTTTAGATAATGGATGTAAACTCATGGGTCATGAAATTTACATTACGCTGGTGGGAAGCATGTTGCAGCGGTGGCAAGCAATTAATCATTTAATTATGCTTTCATTCAACCGTGCACTTGTGCACACCTGCTCTGCTGAAGCAATTTTGAGTGTTACTGAACTACTACGGAATCATCATTCCAAGAGCTTGATAACTGAGAGAGCTGTTATCTTGCCAGATTGCCTAGAGAGGTATAGTTCTTTCTGGGCATTTGCTTAGAGAAGAGAAGCCAGGTTGCGCTATAAAACTTTTCATTTGAATGTACTGAGTTTGTGTGAGATTTGATGAATGGTGGCTGAGAATGTGGTGATTACTGTCATTGAATTGTCTTTTTCCTTGTGAATTTTCCATTCTAGTATATAGGCTGCCTAAACCTCAAGCTGCTGCTTGATTCCTTTCACCCAGGTCCACTGGACTTGGACTCTGGCTGGCAGCCACCAAGGAAGCAACGAGAGAGAGAGGAGATGCCGACGCTACACCTGACGACCAACTGGCCGGTGAATGCCGTCGTGACCTCCGACATCGTCAAGGACTGCACCAACTGAAGATCATCTGCTCTAAATAATTTCGGATTAAAACTTTATTGTTATCTTCTACTCTCAACATCTTTGATGGGTTTAGTTCTTTTTTGTTTATTTGTTCTTGTTTGCAAAATTGATGAGCTGCAACAACAGTGTGGCATTTTAAATTAGGTTTTTCCTTTAAAAGTTATATTTTTTATTGGGTTATATAACTTCTGATCATGTAATCATAGTGGGATGGACTGCGATATTGTAAGTTGTGGCTTTATAAAATGAGTCCCAATTGTAGTGCAAGCCACTATCAATTACTATTTCCAGTTGGGATGTTGCTGGAGGCTTTTGACTTTTTTTTTTTTTTTTAAAAAGGTAGAGGAGTTTTACCTATCTTATTTTTTAGTTTCTAATTTCTGCTGATGGTTTTGATCTTGATGATTTTAATAATTGGAAGCAGGCGGCAGAGTGCGGAAAAATTATAAGCATTAGGGGCTTGGCCCCAGTATGAATTGGAATCCAAGTGCATATCTGGCTGGAAGTCTTTTAAGCCCAGCTGTCAGTGGATGGTTCCAAGTTTATATCAAGTTCTATAACGTACAGTTAAGCTAGGAATCCACGCTTCATTTTGACTTTGGTGTCTCTTTACACTTCTTTATTATTAACATGGGGCTTGTAAATTTCTATAATGCTGGCTCTATTTTTGTAAGCTTCTTTCATTCGATGCAGGATCACCATGGCTTATTAGTTATTTTGGCATTTCCAAAGTTCAGAGACCCCTGGACCTCTATCTCTAACCGCAGTTATTAAAATCTACCACTGGACACCAATAGCTAACAGAAGTAAGCCTTTCTTATGTAAAAATGCTATGATGGGGGTCAATCAGCGACGCATTCAGCCTCCATTAAATCTTTGCCCTTGTACTTACTCACAAAACAATGGCCATCAAATTTGGTCGGAGCTTGTTTCCATTGTGAGAGAGAGAGAGAGAGAGAGAGAGAGCTAATTTCTTAATCTGTGAATTTTTATCTTTTTCTCTTTCTCTTTTATATTTTTTTCTTTCCTCTCCTTAATGTAGTTAAGCCTAAATTTGATTATCTCTCTTACTTTTAGATCTATATACTTTATAATTTTAAAATATAAAATATAAAACATAAAATATTTTAGAATCCATATGAATTCAAGCATAAAGAAAATGATCAAATCTTAAATCTATTTTTTTTCTTTTTTTTAGATCCATAAATTGTGAAGGATATAAGGAAGAGAAAGATGGCCACCTTTAATATTATATATATATATATAGAGGGAGAGAGGGAGAGAGAGAGAGAGAGAGAGAGAGAAGGGGGGGGGGGGGGGGGGGCGCGAGCAGTGGAGAGCTAAGCTAAAATATGACCTTCACTTTTGCCATTATTTTTTCATAAATTTTAAAGTCAAAAAAGTCATTAATTAGTCATCATTAGTTACTTAAAAAAATAAGAAAAAACATAAATAATAAAATAAACAAGAATAATAATAATATAAAAATAATAAAGTTAAATACTAACTATTTTAAGGGTGATAGTAAATACTTATCTATAAAATAAATAAAATATATTTAAAACAAGTAGTTAATTTGAATCAATAAATTAATATCTAGTTTAAATGATGGCAAAAAATGCTACAGAATAAAAAGAAAATATTGAATTGAATATGTTATGCATGAATAAAAGAAAATATTAGATCAAGATGTGATATGTTACGTGTATTGAGAAATATGGCACATTTTATGGAGGTCAAATTTATAGAACATGCAACCAAAAGGATGAGGTACTTAGAGCCTACACACATCATGCACCCCATCCGGTCCATCTATGAAGCTACGCATCGTTTCTTAGATATAGCACATTATAGTTTATTTCTTAATATTTTTATTTACTATTTACATTATTTATTGATTTAAATCAATTATTTATTTGGATATTTTAGATTTAATATATAGATAAATATTTATTATTACCCTTAAAATAATTAATATTTATTTTTATCATGATTTTATTTATTGTTGACATGCTTTTGTTTGTTTATATATTTTTTTTTAAAAAGAAAACATCAAATGAGAGTCAATGGCTTTTGACTTTGAGATTTTATATATTGGCTTAGCCTTTCTTTGGATGGAGAGAAAAGTATGAAGAAAAAAAAATTAGAGAAAAAAATAGAAGAGAAAATGAAATTTATCTTGTTTGGATGAAGAAAAAAATAGAAAAAAAAAATTAAAGAAAAAAATAGAGAGAAAAAAGTGATGGTTCCATATAAAAGTTTTTTTCGAAATCGAAGAAATTTCAGAGAGAAATTTAAAAGTGTTCTTTCATTTTTTTTTATTTCGATATTGATCTTTCCAAAAAAAAATGATGCATTTTTTTAATCATTTATAATAAGGGCATTATTGTTATTATAAATTATCAAATTTTCTCTACTTTCTATTTTCCTCCTACTCATCCAAATAGAAAGAAAGAAAATATTTTCTCTTCAATTTTCTTTTCTCTTTATTTTCTATTGAGAAAGTAATTAAATTTAAGTTTGACATGTAGCTAATTTTAACTCTTTTTTATATAATAATAATAATAATAAGATAAATATAAAATTTTAGAACATAGGATTGCCCATTTTCAAAAGAACATAAGATTGCTCATTTTCAAAAGCAAAGTCCAGATACGGCACATCTATAGAAAAGCCAATGCTAGGAAAGCCAATGCTGCAGCTGATCGGATCATCGTTAGAATGGCCTACCACTCGAATTTTTGGAGTCGAAAGCTGAGAGATCTATGTCTACTTGTTTTAATATAAATTTTATATTTTAGTATATCGGATTTGACTCACCTTAGAATTAGAATGGTGTAACCATTCGGCTGTAAAAAAAAAAAAAAACCGAAGAAGCTTGAAGTGAGAAGAGAGAGAAAGAGCTTGCTTACCAACAGACCCGCATTCTACCCTGCGTCTAATACGAAGAAAGAGAAGCGAGAATAATAAAAAATAAAAAAGAAACCACAACCTTTCCTTCTTTTCTCTCTTTCTCTAGTATTAAAATCTTGCAATTTTGAAGCGATGAAGAAGCAATCAATCCTTAGCTTGATGGCGAGGCCTCATCTATTCTTCCAGAGTAATCAATCCTCTGGTCCACTCCCATTAAACGTAGTGACGTAAGACTTAGAATGCACTCATCCATTGCAATGGTCCCTTAATTTTTTCACGGAAAAGACTTTATACACGGCATCGATGCAGCAAATTCCATGTGAGCTGCACCATTTTTTTTTTTTTTTTTTCCGTTCTTGATGCTTTTATTCTAAAATTGTTACGTTCTTGATGCCATATTATATAAGATTAATTAAAATTAATAAAATAACCGGCGTATCAATTGAATAAATTAAGCCTTCAAGCATTCGTGTTAGGATCATGCGTCGGTTATCACCAATTTTAGCCCATCTTATGCCATGAAACGCTAGAGATGCAAAATTATTAAGGCATGAGAGATGACCAAAAATATATTAATATTTCCTTTAAATAAAGTTGAAGAAAAAATGACTATATATAAAGTAAAGAAAAAGGATGAAGCGATCCTATTTTTTTCATCTTTAAAGTTAGTGACCATGTGACTCCAAAGATAAAAGAATAAGTATATCTAAGTTTAATTTTCTCTTTCTATCATATTAAAAAAAAAGAGAAAAAAATGGTTGTATTCCTAGAGGTAGGCACTGGACCGTGCCGTCCATGAGCTAGCTCGAAAAATTTTTTTCGCCTGCCTGGCACGGCCCACATGGGCCTTGGTCGTGTCGTAGGCTGGCAAGGCCCATAAGGGCTTGATAAAAAAATTTTGTAAAAAATATTTTTTTAATAAATTAAATAATTATTATGAATAAAAAAATTTATTAATACGAAACGACCTTAATGGTAGAAGGTTTGGCATGGACGTCCTACCAGTTTATTAATTTAAAATCAAAATGGCATATGAAGGGAGAGGGGCTAGGCCTGACCTGGAGAACAAATATAATAACAAAAAAGAAAAAAATAGAGATAACTCACTTTAACAATTAAAAAAATAAAAATATATAATTATAAAAATAGAGATGACTCACTCATCAGTAGTATTTGTGTCATCATCATCTTCGCTGGTTAAGTCATGTCCACCTTTATCTTGAAGCCTCGCCTTAGCATCTAACCAATCTTTGAAGCAGAGAAGCAGTCATCCTACTTCTCTTTTCGTTCAGAACATGTCGACCTGCACTGCAAGCGGATTTCGACGGCACAGCTAAAATATCTTGTGCAATGGCAGACATAACATGATATTGATTTCTAACACTCTTTCACCAAGCTAATACATCTAGACTTTCTATTACCAAGCTAATACATCTAGACTTCTATTTGATCTTCATCATATGCAGAAGGAAGATCGTTTCGTAAATAAAATTCTAATTCATTACTTAAAGATGAAGAAAATGAAGAAGATGAAACATGTGCATGTCTTCTAATGAATGAAAAAATAGATGACGAACGAGATCCAGAAGGAGAATGAGAGTTTTGAACAGGTATTCTAGATCCATAAATTTTGTCATTATATAAACCATAAATATCATTAAGAAGTTGTGCTACCTCATCGTTGAGGATTTTGATTCATGTTTTCAATATTGATCAATTAAAAAATTTACGTCATTTAATTTAACTATAGAATCAAAAACAGCAGCTAAGTTATGCAATGGACATATCTGATTTCAATATTCATTCCATTTAATTTCCATATTAAAACTTCATAATATCTATATTCTTTAAATTTTTTACTAATTACATATGCTTTTTGTAAAAATAAACAAGAAGTTGGATAATAAATACATGAAAGAACATTTGTAGCATCAAAAAAGTAACCAAAAAATCTTCAAAATTTTACCTTGATGCCAATCAATTTCAGTCAACGTAAATCCTAATCCACGATCATTAATATAAGCACTTAATAAGTTCTTATATGGATATGCATCATGATCATGGTATAGTGCTATTCCAACGAGTAATTACATCAAGTTAAAATTTTTTAAAATGTTTACCATGATCTACACATAATTATTTAAATTCTTGAAGTCTTGACCTTAAAGCATGAATAAAACTTTAGGATCAAAAACAGCAGCTAAGTTATGCAATGGACATATCATATTCTAATATTCATTCCATTTAGTTTCCATATTACATATAATAGGTATTAAAACTTTATGATATCTATATTCTTTAAATTTTTACTAATTACTTTTTGTAAAAATGAATAAGAAGTTAGATAATAAATACCTGAAAGAACATTTATAGCATCATAAAAAGTAACAAAAAATCTTCTAAAATTTTACTTTGATGCCAATCAATTTTAGTCAACGTAAATTCTAATTCACAATCATTAATATAAGCACTCAATAAGTTCTTATATGGATATACATCATGTATCATGGTATAGGTACTATTCCAACGAGATCAAGTTTAAATTTTTTAAAATATTTACCATGATCTACACATAATTGTTTAAATTCTTTCTTGACCTTAAAGCATGAATAAAAAAATTGCATTTCTAATTTTTGAAATAACCTCTTGAATTATCTCCATGCCAGATTGAGCAAAAAATTAATATATGACATGCACATCTAATATGAAATAATTGTCCATTTAAAATGGGATGCAAAGAGTCATTTAATTATGCAACAACAAAATTATTATTAGATATTATTAAAAGTAATAGATATTATTTTATTATTAATATTATAAGTATGCAGTTTGATAAATAATATTTAAAATTTGTTGTTCATGAAAATCAAAAGCACAAAAAGAAGAATTCATTTATTTAGTTGCTAATCATTATCAATAATGAACAGTAATAGCAATAAAACAATTACTACCTAAAGATCAAATATCAAAGTTAAAGAAACTCTAGCATTTAAATTTGCGAGAGTTTTAGTTAAACTTTTTTCATTGCTAACAAGTTTGTCATAGCCACTCTTCTAAATGTACACCTACTAGTTTTTTATAAGCAGGTTGTAGGCCTAATTGAATTGTTCAAAATTTAAGATTCAAATAAATACAATAATTCATCCTAAACTATCCATTTATGTAATTTTCTTTTTTTATGGTTATATGCAAAATTACCTACAAGTGATCCCTTGTATATTAAGGGTACATTGATGATGGGAATCATGCATCCTCTCTTGATGTCTTTTTAAATGCCCTGTTCCCCGTTACTAGAACAACTGTAAAGTTTTGCACATTTTCTACATTTTGCTTTGTAAATCCATCAACTATAATTCTATCGAAGTTATTCCAAATATCCTGAATTTTTGTTGCTTCATGAACAAAAAAATGCTATGGCTATCAGCTTTTTTTGTGCTTAATTTATATGATTACAAGAAGCATTCCAACTATTATGGATTATAAAATTTATTACAATTCAAAAATTTATGAAATATTTTCCAAGACTCTATTATGGGTTTTATTTTTATTAAAAATGACTCACTCGATATCTTTCTTTTAATAGAAATAGAAACTTGAAAAGAATTTTCCATTGCATGTATAGATGATTTTTTCAAGATTTTAAAATCTCACAAGATTTGGTCATCTTAATTTTTTATGTAATAAACAATTTGCTATCTAAACTTGGGATAAGAATGTTAGAGGTAGCAATTTTCGATACAGCCTATGAACATGATTGAAACTTGATATAAGGTTTATAGATTTATATTAAGCATAAATAAATTTAGATCAAAATTGAATTGCCCCTTCAAACCCAATTAATAAATGCATTGTATCTTAGGTTAACCCAGTAATAAAATTAATTCACAATCAATCTAATTATTAAATGAGATAAGTTGCATAACCTGTAGATCCAGAGACAATCTACTGGATTATTTAACTTATTAAAGTTAATTTCATCTTTTAATTTTAGTTATTAAGACCATTATTTTACCATCATACAACATTCAACAAAAAAAAATAGATTGATGTACAATTTTATGTTTTAATTATAACTATGAATGTATAATTATTTTATAATTAAATTAGTATTAGATGAGTTAAATAGATTCCGCAGAGTAAAACCAATTCCATGTTGCATAGATTAAAAATAAGTTAGACATCGATATCAATTCGAATATAATCTGATTATTTAATAGAATATATTGGATGCCATGTAACTTATATAATTCACAAATTACGTTCGAATCTAAAATTTTAATTTAGATTGGCCTACTTATAAAGCATACTTAAAAAAAAAAAAAAGAAGAAGAAGAAGAAGAAGAGTAGCCATCTTATTCACATCTGTGAGCCCCATTTAACCACATGATGTTAAACGAATGGTGAATAAAAGCTCGTTAATAAGAGGGAAGATGGAGTTTCTGGCAACCGAGTTTAATATATCCGCTAAATCAATTGCCGTAATCTATTTTAACCTCTCTAAAAACAAATCGCTTCTCATTTTCTGTCATCAAACGGCAAGCAATCGACACCCGGACGCGACCAACCGAACTGCGTCAACAAGAGCAAAGAAATATAGAAGCCTCCATAAAAGCGAATAGGAGGAAAAAAAAAAAAAACTCCTAATTTGTTCTCAATCTTCCTCTCTTCTCTCTCTCTCTCTTCGAAAATTCGAATCCAGGTACGTTCGATTCTTTCTTTTTATCCTCGATTTTTTTTTCTCATTCATTTTTCCTTGGGAGATTAGGGTTTCGTGTTTTCCTTCGTCGAAGTTCTGCGGTCGGTCTAGGGTTCTGCCTCTGCGTTCGAGATTTTGTTTTTGTCGATTCTCGTAATTTTCTTGTTGCCGCCGCGTGGCTGAAGAAGAAGCCGGCGATTGATGCCGCCGGAGCTCCGCTGATCTCCCGATCGCGGTCTAGATCCGGGCCGTCGCCGATCCGATGGATAAGAGTAAGAACCGAACCGATCTCCTCGCCGCCGGCCGAAAAAAGGTCTTCTCTCTTCCCCCCATGGTTTCAT
Source organism: Calamus simplicifolius (assembly GCA_900491605.1). Classification (NCBI taxonomy): domain Eukaryota; kingdom Viridiplantae; phylum Streptophyta; class Magnoliopsida; order Arecales; family Arecaceae; genus Calamus; species Calamus simplicifolius. The sequence continues at coordinate 806,886 of UESW01004225.1, read as the reverse complement.
TCTTAGTTGTATTCTCGCTCCAGATTTTTGCGGATGTGCACTGTTTGAGATCTCGTGGCTTATAAAAAAAACCGATCCTTTTTTGGCGTATTTGATCGATATTTTTGAATTTTTTTGGGATATCAGCTTCAGCAATTTAGGCAGAAGAAGGATCACAAGGGCGGGGGTAGCAGCCATGCGAAATCCTCGAACAAAGCGGGCAAGCATGGGAAGGATACCGATGCCGGTGAGCCGGAGTTGGAGAATATTAAAATTGCTGTTGCCCAGGAACCAGTAATGGCGTCCGAGCCCTTGCCTACTTCAGGCATCGATGGTGATGATCCAACGAAGTTGCCTAAGCCGGAGTCAACTTCAGCCATCGATGCTGCTGAGTCGGAGAAGGTGCCCAAGCCTGATTCCACTCCGGCCGACGACGCTGATGAGCCAACGAAGGTGCCGCAGCCGGAGTCTACTTCAGCCATCGATGCTGATGAGCCGGAGAAGGTGCCCAAGACTGATTCCACTCCGGCCGACGATGCTGATGAGCCAACGAAGGTGCCGGAGCCGGAGTCTACTTCAGCCATCAATGCTGATGATCCGGCGAAGGTACCGGAGTCTGATTCCACTTTGGCCGTAGATGATGATAAGCCAACGAAGGTGCCCAAGCCGGGGTCTACTTCAGCCATGAATGCCGACGGGCCTGCTAAGGGTTCTGAGCCTGAGCCCGGGCTTACTTCAGCTATCGATGTCGAGGTGAGGACTGCTCATCCATCGGATCCTTCAGTGGCGGTCCCAGATGTGGATTTGCCACCTGTGCCCTCTGCTGGGGAGAGTGACGTACGATTTCAGGAAGATCAGGGAGATTCTGAAGAGGTTCTGATTGACTTCCCCATTGGTGATGGAGGCTCGAGATCTGCTTATATGATACATCGTGAGGTAAGGGACTTCAGTTTGTGATTTAATATATCTCTCTCTCATGGCTTGTAAGGGGTCGGATTGGGGGGAAAATAGTTGCAGGTTTGATGTATAATTTCTATTCTCATTTGTTGCTTGGTAGGGGCAATGCAGGAAGCTAAAAATTCGGGATTGGAGCAATGCAGTGGCGAGAGTTCTGGCATTGGGATGTTGATGGTGGAAGATAGATGGGACCAGGCTGGAGAAAGTACTGTTGCCGTGGCTCTGGATGATGGGATGTCGAAGGATGATCCTGCTGCTGGAGAAGCCAGTTTGGCAGTTGAAGTGGCCCGAGAGGTGGACAAATTGTCTGCTCCAACCGAAGAAAGAATTGAGGGAGAAGATGTTCTGATGAAATCCAGTGACAACTTGGAAACAAGATTCTTGGCGATGGAGAATGGAAAGGATGATCAGGACACAGAGAAAGATGGGGCGAAGGAAGAAACTGTTGCCCCTGAAAGTCCGCTACATGGGATGTCTGGAGAAGCAAATGAGGTTTCCATCCCTGATGAAACACTTCAAGAGATGGGGACACAAATTTCTGATGAGCACATAAAGATTCCTTATAGGGAAGAAAGTTTGGAAGTGCCATCACAAGTTACTTCCGACAGGAGTCATTCGCTTGAGCAAAATGCGGGTATGCCATCTCCATCACATGTTATTTTAGATACTCCAAAGAAAGAAAGTTCAGTTATAGCTGATTCCGGTGGAGAAGGTAGCATTAATGAGGGAAGGAACTTGTATCAAACTTATATTGGAGAGGTTGTTGGTGCTGAGAGTGAATCAGTAGAGGTACTTCAAGGAGAGGCAGTTGCTTCCACAGAAAAGGTTGAAGGATTTAAAGAGAATGATCCTCTTTTCTTATCTAAGTCGGCGGATCCAGTTTCTTCCATGGGGATGTGGTATATGCTAAAAAGTGTTCGACAGGAAGGTAGCTTTGCTGATGAGTTGGATAGTATTAAAAGACATCTTTACTTAACAGTTGTTGAAAGGGATTTTCTCCAGATGCAGTTAGATGAACAGTCCGAGTTGACTGCAAATCTTCACCTGCAGTCTTCTGACGAAGCATCCAAACTCTTGGGGTTAGTTAAAGAAGCTCAGGAAAGCAAGGCAGTGGCTAGCGAGGAGCTAGTTCAGTGTCAGTCTGAGCTCCAGGCTATGTCTGTTGCTAAGGAGGAACTTGAGATCAGGTTTATTTGCACAAGAGAGGAAATCAAGTGTCTCAGTTACAGGGCCTCTGAGTTGCAGAACAAACTGGAACAATCACAAAAAGAATTGGCACTTGTTTCAGCAGACTTAGCTAACTGCAGAGGTTTAATGGAAGATTTACACAAGGGAAACATGAACTTAAGTGCAATCATCAGTTCAGAAACAGATGCAAGGAAGAACCTTGAGGAGGAGAAGGAGTTCTTGTCTAGTGAGAATATGCGACTTTCTGCTGAGTTGTCAGAACAAAAAGAGAGGTTGCTTGTTACGCTTGATAAGCAAAAGCAACTTGAAGGCAACCTAAGAGAAACAGGGGCATGCTTTGACAAACTTGCTGAGGAAAACCTTTATCTATCTAGCAGTTTAGGTATACACAAAGCTAAGATAAAGGAGCTTGGTGATGGGCATATCAAGCTGCCCTTTCAAGCCCAACAAGCTGGATGTCAAGAAAATAATTCTCATGTGGAAGACATAACCACTGATAATGCAGTTGAAGATCTTCGGAGGAGTATGAGGAATTTAGTACCGCTTCAGGTGTTTGATGAGAAAGTCTCTGGCAGCTCTGTTGCATTGGAAGTTCTGAAGGGGCACTTGGAAGAAGCCAAAAATCTATTTCTGAATCTTGAAAAATCAATTCAAGCATTGCAATCCCATCATGTGTCCTTAAGCAGGTTAGATGGCAGAGCCACAGCACCTGGAGTGTCAAAACTTATTCAAGCCTTTGAGTCGAAAAAGCATCATGCTGACAATGCATCAGATGAGGTGCTGCTGACCGAGGGAGGAGGTCGATCAGATGATTTATGCACATTAATGGGGGAACAGATAGGCCTTCTTGGAAATACATTAAAGCAGATGGAGCTGGATGCCAGAAAGGCTGAAGTACTTGTAATGGAAGGACATAATAGCAGGGAGATATCTCAAAAGTACGAGATAGAGTGTGAAACCCAAAGGCAACAAAATAGCATCCTTCAGGCAAAGATTGATGAGCTTGTTAAGAAGCTGTCCCACTATATGCAGGATAGATTATCTACAGAATCAGTTTAATAATATTCAACAAAGTGCTAGTGATGGGGAAGAGAAGCTTTTAAGTGAAATGCGGTTGTTGCAGGAGGAAGTGAGTGAGAGGGTGTCCATTCTGCAGCATGAAAGAGACTTTATTAAGGGATTTTTTGAGACACTTGAAAATCTTTTCCCATCTACTGGATTGCTAACCTCTGATCTTGCTAATGATAAGAAAGAGATGCTCTTAAATAAAATACAGTCATTGCAGAAGGATGTGACTGACTGGAAATCTATTAAAGGCATGATTTTGGAGACACTTGAAAAGCTCAACTCATCTACTGGACAGCTGTTCCCGGATAACTTGGATATTGACTCCCATGTCTCTGCTTCAGTTGATGCTGCCATAAGGTCAATTGAGAACCTACATGACAAACTAAATGCTGCTCATCTGAATCATGAGACACTCCATACTTCATACATGGAATTGGATAAACTGTGTAACAAAGTTCGAGGAATGAATGAATTGGCAATTGGGCAGATGCATAAAATGTACAACAACATACAGAAGCTGTGTCCAAATGTTGGTGATTCTGAAATGGATGTCAATGCTGAAGAAGTGCTAGAAGTTCTACCAAAAAAGCATGAACAGCTTATTGAGCATCTGCAGACTTTGCTGGACGAGCGGGTTCTCTACTTATCTAAAAGTAAGGAGCTAGAATCAGGGTTATTGAGTAAAAATGAAGAAATCGAGGAGCTGAGAAAGAGGTGTAGCGCTTTGGATAAGAAGTTGGATGACTCGTGTTACGCCAAAGATGGGCTTGAAGCAACTTTGATGAGTAAAAATGTAATTTTTGATGAAGTGAACAGAAGATGTCTTGCCCTAGTGAAGAAGCTGAATGACCATGAACTGAATAAAGATCCAAACCCTGGGCTAGTCCAAATTAATGAAGTTATCACGAAGTTTGACAACTTGGAGAATGACTTGAGTGCATCTGTACTACAACAACTAGAGGCATTGGTTGCTCTCCATCTTCAGAAATATCAAGAGGCAATTGAGCAGATTAACTTGTCAAAGAAATACTTAAAGGAAGTCAACATCATACCGGAAATTTCATCTGACAACTGGTCCTTACCCTTGCTTACATTGATTAGTCAAGAGTTTGTACCTAAGTTGTGTCAGTTACAGGAAATGTTGGACTCCTTGGGTGCCTTAAATCGTCAACAGGAAACTGAACATCAAATCCTCAAGGAGGGTCTACATGAGATGGAAGAAGCTCTAGAAGCATCTCGTTCTGAGTTGCATTTGAAAATATCTGAACTTGAGCAGTCAGAGCAGAGACTTTCCTCTGTTAAAGAGAAGCTCGGTATTGCTGTTGGGAAAGGCAAAGGTTTAATTGTACAGCGAGACAGTCTTAAGCATTCTCTCAATGAGAAATCAAGTGAGCTTGAAAAGTGCTTACAGGAATTACAATCAAAAGAAGAATTGCTAAAGGAAGTTGAGGCAAAGCTGAAGTCTTATTCTGAAGCAGATCGTATTGAAGCTCTAGAATCTGAACTCTCTTACATCCGCAATTCTGCTACTGCATTGAGAGACTCCTTTCTTCTTAAAGACTCTATTATTCAGAGGATTGAAGAAGTTTTGGAAGACCTGGATTTGCCTGAGCATTTCCATTCTAATGATATAGTTGAGAAAATTGAGTTCCTTTCCAGAATGGTTGCTGGGAAACCTCCTTTTCCTATAACTGAATGGGATCAAAGGAGTTCTGTTGGGGGCACACATTCTGATGCAGAGACCTGGAAGGATGATCTGCAGACAACTTCAAACCCTGGATTTGATGAACTAAAAAACAAATATGAGGAGCTCCAGAGAAAGTTTTATGATTTGGCTGAGCACAATGATATGCTGGAACAATCCCTAATGGAGAGGAATAGCCTTGTGCAGAAGCTGGAGGAAGCTTTGGATAGAATCGATATGCCTCCACAGTTCAGAACATCGGAGCCAGAAGATAGGGTCGAATGGTTACAGAATTCACTTTCTGAGGTCCAACAGGAGAGAAATGCATTGCAGCTGAAGATTGAGAACCTTGAAGACTCTTCTGATATGCTCATAGTGGACTTGGAAGAGTCTCACAAAAAAATATCTGAACTTAGTGCAGAGGTTTTAGCTATTAAATCTGAGAAAGATTTCTTTTCAGAGAGCCTGGAGAAGCTCAGGTTTGAATATCTTGGCCTCTCAGAGAAAACTGTTCATGATGAAATCGACAGAGATAATTTGCGAAAACAACTAGCTGACTTGCAGGAAAAATTGGCTGAGAAAGTTGAGAACAGGGTTTGTCTCGAAAATGATATCCGGAAACTATTTGATTTGATTAGCAATGAATTGCCAGATAGTGATAGGTCTGAGGCCCTGTCTGCTGGTACCCCTACTGAGTGTTTGGAAGGATTGTTGAGGAAGCTTATAGATAAATATGCAAACCTAGCTTCAGAGAAATCTGTGCGTGAAATTAGTGAGAAGGAATTTGTTTTAGAGGAATGCAATTTGTTTCCTGATAAAAATGCATTGACAAATGTTGTGGATGGCAAAGATCAGGAACTTGTAAATCTGAGGTTAGAGCTTGATGAGGCTCGCAGTGGTATGATTTCAGTTAAGGAGGAGAGGGATGAAGCCATGGGGAAATGCCATTCTTTGATGCTGGAAATTGAGGAAATAAGTAAACAGACGAACTTATTGCAGGAGAAGTCTGTTGACCAGGAGAAGCATCAATCTTTGCTGTTGGAATTAGACATCATAAGTAAACAGAGGGATGCTTTGCAAGAGCAGCTAAATCAGGAGGAGCAAAAGTCCACCTCTGTGAGAGAGAAGCTAAATGTTGCCGTTAGAAAAGGGAAGGCACTGGTACAACAAAGAGACAGCCAGAAACAGGCGATTGAAGAGATAAGTGCTGCGATGGATAACTTGAGGACTCAGCATAACCAGCGGGTAGAAGCTCTAGAAGCTGAGAAATCATTATTAATGAATCAGTTGGCAGAGAGGCAGCAAAGTTTGGAAGATACTAGCCAGGCCTTTAGCAGATTTTTAACTGCTTTGCATGGCATTGATGTTGGTTGTGACATTAATGTAACTGATCCTGTGCAGAGGATGGAAGAAATTGGGAGACTCAGTCATGATTTGCGTTCGGCACTAGTTTCTTCGGAGAATGAAGCAAAGAGATCTAAACGGGCAGCTGAGCTTCTTCTAGCTGAGTTGAATGAAGTTCAAGAGAGAGCTGACATGCTCCAGGAGGATCTGGCAAAGGCAAAAGCCACACTTACAGAGTGTTCTAGAGAGAAAGACGTTGCAGAGGCTGCAAGAATCGATTCTCTTAATCGCCTAGAGCAATTTATTTCAGTTGAGTCAGAGGAAAGAAAGAAACAAATAGACAATTTGCTGGAGTTAAAGTCAAGCATTGGCCAACTAAGCAATGCCTACTTCGAATTTTCAAGTCTTCTTGCTAATATTTTGCCAGAGATTGGAACCTCTTCTGCAATTTTGAGAACTTTATCGAATCTATAGAGAAACAAATGAACTGTGCTAATTTGGCTGACCTACCTGATCTTTCATCCAGCAGCCTGCTATCAAATATTCCAGTAAATGAGGTACTTTTAATGCCAGTTGCAATTTACTAAATGCATGCTATTTACAGATTTTAAGACTTTTCTTCCTCATTTTTCTATGGCAGTCTATATGCTTCATTGATCATTTTGGGCAATTTATTGGTTTTAGTTTAAATTTGAGCCCACAATTGGAATGATGTTGTAGACATATCCTTACAGAGCCATAATTTCTCTCTCTTGTGAAAGGAATATTGATAATCCCTCTTCAATTTTATGTCGAACATAAATCATGTTTATCTTTGCTATCTATTTAGTTGCATAATTTTATGGGCCACTCTCTTTTGTTGAATTATATAAACAAAGTTACAAGATGGGCAATTCTTTGGTTGGTACCGCTTGTAGATCTGTTGGCTAGCCATTCACAACTAACATTTGTGGTGTCGACATGAACTGTACCATATCGGTAAGATATCAATATGTTATTGAGGTTCAAGTCGCTATGAACCGAACCGAGTGGAACCCACCCTGTACCACTCAGTACCGGCCCATATTGCTCGGTATCAATATCGAGCAGTATTATATCTAGGCATGAGAAAACATATTGGCTCTTTGTTTCAGTACAGGTTGCATAACATATCATTATCAATTGTACCATATCGAATCGATAATGTACTAGTAGGGTTCTTGGTACTAATTTTGTGGACTTTGCTCACAACTAGTAGTTTGCTTCATTCATGGATGCTTTAACTTTAGGTTAAGGGTCTCAAGGAGAAAAGGATGTCAAGGTTTATTTGTGTAGGAGGTCATGGAGAGGTTAGTGAAGTACATCAGTGAGAAAATTCCGTGTATTCCAAAAAAAATCCCAAGTTTGATGAGAAAATCTTAGCTTGATGTGACACATGGATGTAAGCATGAGGGATAGCTGTTCTAAATCGATTTTTATGATATCTTATTGTACCAAATTGATTGATGTTCCTTTTTTTTATTTTTGCAGATGTTATATTCTAGTATTGATTTTACACTGTGAAGTGCGGTTTTATTGATAGATTTTCTGTATAATTTATGGTTTTATTAGTGAAAAATATGTAATATTTTAGCTTTACGTAGGGTACTTCGTAGCCATTTTAGCATTTGCACGATTGTCTATGATGACCTTTTTTCTACTGTGGTCAAATATATGATATTTATGTGCCATTCTTTGGTTGATAAGCTTATGCCATATTATTTGAACGTGGGTGACAACTATTTGAATGTAAAACTTTATATTATAATTTCTATGCTTATTGTATGGTACCTACAGACTATTATAGATAGGCTAATGAGGTTAATTTATGATTTCTGACTATGCAATGAGTGTTCGATGAAGATATCTGTATATCATCTATCATCTGTAACGTACAAATTTGTGGGATGAAAATGTAATACAGGATTGGTTAGCAGTGAGGTTTGAAATATCGCAATACAGCAGCATACAGATCATATACGTCGCTGCGGCATGCCCCATTGTCTGCCTATGGTCTGTTTATGTGGGGCAATATGGCACACAGTACCTACCACATTAAAGTGGACTGTTACGTACTGTGGTAAGGTTAGTTTTTCCAAACCTTTGTATGCAATATTACAGAAAGGTTGCATACCACAGAACGCGCCTTATCCCTCATGGTCTGTTGATGCATGGCAGCATGGCATGGTGCATGGTACCTACCATGGTATGGGGCAGTATGGATTGTTCCATGCTGCAGTAAGGTTAGGTTTTCAAACCTTGGTTAGCAATACTTGGAATGTGTTAAAGTGAGTGAGACAAAGATTATATTCTCGCATTATTAATTGATGTGGCTTAGACTACGTTGCAGTATTTGCTCCTGCTTCCTTGTTTTTTGTGTGGATAATACTATTGAAGTAATCTAATGTACGGTATTTGGTTATAGTAGTTAGTATGATTATATCGATTACGGTGGTTTGGACATATACAACGAATACCCTTAGGTGCTCCAATTAGAAAGAGTGATTTTTTAATAATCCATGGTAAGAATAGAGGTAGAGGTAAACCTAAACTAACATGGACAGAAATAATTAAAAAAGATATAACTATTTGTAATATGAATATTGACCAAGTCCTGAATAGAGCAGAGTGGAGGAAGCATATTCATGTAGCCGACCCCATGTAGCTGGGAAAAGGCTTAGATGAGTTGAGTTGAGTTTTGAGTTAATTTGTTGCACTTGAACAATTTTAGCAAAGACAAAATTAAATATGAAGAAAAGATTTAGCAGAAGAGAGATCGTGGAAAAAGAAAATGTTTACTAGGCAGGAAGCATGGACACTTCATTTTGCATGCTTTTTTCATATTGGGTACATATCAGAAATCAATATTCATCTGATACATCTGATTTGTGCCTTTTATACTTGTGCTAATTGTCCTATTTTTCAAAATTAGAAAAGCACTTTGGTTACATCTTTGATACACTCGAGATTCTAATGCTTGAGGAAATGAGCAAGAGAGCATTTTCTTTATCTTTCTTTTTATGAATGTTAACCTTTTAAAAGTGAATGGTCAATTTCAGGGTTTGTAATGTTGATATGATAGTATGGAACATGGATTTGGGATTTATAGATTTGAATGTTAATTAAATGATGTGTTTGTGGAAGTTGACGATAAAATATATAGTTTGGACAAAGCTCTTTTGATGGCCTATAATGACATGTGCATGCTCTCTGATATTACATACATGCATATATATGTATGTCGTTGTCATATTGTTTCCTACATTTTCAATATTTGTTGCATTGGCATATTTGTTTTATGTCATATCTATATCTGGTGTCTGCATCCATGTTTTATAGGTTACTAATATGGGTGGGAGTTCGATGGTTCACACACACATAATACCTACATACATCAGATATATTGTATATTGCAACTTATAAGCATACGTGCTTCTGCTAGGATGAATGATTTAAGAGGTGTCCCAAAATGATATGTAACATGCAACTGTTTTTCTTTCAATTAATTCACTTTTTGATAGTAAGCAAGATGTATTATAAGCTGCTCGCTTATTAAATTTTCTGCACTTGGTCCTTATTGGTATATTTATTCACTAACCAACAATGTGCTGATTTTTGGTTATTTTCATGAATTATGAACTTGTGGAACACTAGAAAGATTTGGACCTATGATCTCCTTTGTTTGCATGTTCCTTTGTTTGCGTTAATTGTTCAGCTGACTGGGACTTGGGTTGCTTCATTCTACACAAGGATTCCTTAGAGTGCATCTTTGTATTCTTTAGTCACCAGACATCATTACTCTCATTCTATCGATTTTGACAGAAACTTACAATGGATTTCTTTTTGTAGAACCAAGATTACTTTTTTTTCTTCTCTGAAACAGTATAGATTCTTGAAATTGATTCCATATTGTTCAACCTTCTTTGACTCGACAAATGGAATGCTTTTTCAGGAGTTCCAAGCCACTAATGCTGTTTCAGAACTAAGGATGCAAGAACCATTTGATGAAAGTTCAGTAGCTGAACATCTTGCTAGCACTGGCCACAGCGTGTTTGAATGTTTAAGGCAATGTAATGATATGAAAAGAAATATTCACAAATACTCCTTGTCAGTTGACCAACAAGCCACACGCCTGTTGCAATTTATGGAGACGGTACAAAGAAAATTGTCTTCTCAGAGGGAAGTTTCAGAATCTCTGAAAAGAGATTTAACTGGACTTGAGCTGATGATTAAGGAAAAAGAGAATCAGATTTGTTCAATGTCAAGAAATCTGTCCCTGCTTTATGAAGCATGTAGCAGTTCAGTTGCTGAGATTGAGAACAGTAAAGCCCAATTAGTTGAAAATAGCCTACCTTCTGGGGAACCTGCCTTACAAGAAACAGGTACACTTAACAGTAAGCAAGAGCATGCTGATGGATATACATATTCCTTCACAGAAGATTGCATCAGATCAATGGCCAATAAGTTATTATCAGCTGTCAAGGGCACAACCACTGTAAATGAGATGACAGAGGGCAACCAAAGGGAACTGAAAGCCACCATATTGGATTTGCAGAGAGAACTACAGGAAAAGGATATCCAAATGAATAGAATCTGCGAGGAACTTGTATCTCAGATAAGGGAAGCTGAAGCTACTACAAGGAGATTCTCGTTAGATCTTGATTCTGAGAAAACAAAAATTCATGATTTAGAGAAGCAGGTCGAAGTGATGGAGAAGGATAAGAAATTATTGGAGCTCAGAGTACATGAGCTAAAAGATTTGGAAGCTTCATCAAATGAGCTACAAGGGAAAATTAAATCTTTAACTGAAGCATTAACTGCTAAAGATCAAGGTAACTTACTAGAACTATGTTTGTTAGATTTTTCTTTTCTTTTTGAAATTCACTTTTAGTAATGTGATTCATGTGTTTGAGGTGATATATGTGCGATTTTTCTATCAATTTTATAATGTTTTCCTCTTCCAACATAGAAATTGAAGCCCTTATGCAAGCGCTTGATGAGGAAGAAACGCAGATGGAAGATCTGGAAAGAAAGAACCAGGAACTGGAGAACATAATTCAAGAAAAGAATCTAGCATTGGAGAGTCTTGAAGCTTATCGAGCAAGGGCGGTGGAAAAGCTTTCAACAAATGTCAGCAAGTTTGATGAGTTGCACAACCTGTCAGAGAGCCTTATTGCAGAGGTGGAAAATCTTCAGTCCCAATTGCAAGGGCGGGATTCGGAGATCTCATTCTTGCGTCAGGAGATAACTAGCTGTACCAATGATCTTCTGGCCTCACAGGAGACTAACAAGAAGTACTCATCTGAAATATGCGAGTTGTTAAAGTGGTTTGATATGACAGTCTCACGCTTTGGGGTGGAACACATGGATATTCATGAACTGGAATTTGGACAAATTCGTATCTACACTGATGTGCTGGACAGGAAAATTTTAGCTGCTATGACTGAATTAGATGATCTACGAATAGCAGTTAAGAGCAAAGATGCTTTGTTACAAATTGAAAGGGGTAGAGTGGAAGAGTTATCATGCAAATCTGAAGTTCTTGAAAATTCTTTACGTGAGAAAGAAACACAGGCAGAACTTTTTCAGCAAGGTAGAAATTCTGGTCAGCCATCTGGTATGAACTCCCAACGGTCTCTGGAGATTGAACAAATGGTAAGTCTACATGTATAGCTTTTTACTTGCACTGTGCAACTCTTCTTTTTAATGTTGAATTGTTTCTGCTTGAAAATATCATATTCCTGTTCCTTGCATTGTTGTACTATTTAAGATAAATTTGCTGTAGTGAAATCAGAGGCATGGAGGGAAAACATGAAATTTCTTTTTTATGTGTTGGTTATCATGTCTTGATTATAATTTTCTTTTAGTTTTGATAATAATATGGTTTCTTTTTTTATTTTCCTTTGGTCCAGAAAAACAAAGGAAGCTCAGGTGCAGTTGTTACTCATGTTCGCAGTGGGCGTAAAGTCAATAGTGACCAAATAGCCATAGCTATAGATACAGAAAATGATAATAATATATTAGCTGATGAGGACGATGATAAAGGTGACTTCAGTTCTTCTGTCTTGTTATTTCACTTGTTTCAGTGTTGATTTCTTTTTCTGTGGAGTGATGAATGTTATTAACATTAATTTGTCTATTGTTCCCCACTGAAGCGCATGGTTTCAAGTCACTTACTATGTCTCGCATTGTTCCAAGAACTGCTCGTCCTATAGCAGACAGGATTGATGGGATGTGGTGGGTATATTTTTAACATTTCCTTAATTTGGAGATGATTTTCTTGATTATGTTCCCAAACCATTCATTTTCTTCGTTATTCTTCCAGGGTATCGGGCGAAAGGCTGCTTATGAGACAGCCTACCTTACGGATTGGATTTTTGATATACTGGGTCGCATTGCATGCATTACTTGCTAGCTTCATTTGAAAACAATGCCGTCAGTAAGTGATGGATTCCTCATTCCTATTTTCATTTACTTTAATAGGGTTTCTGTTGAAGGGGTGCTTTAGTCATTGTGATCAATGAAGTTTCTTGCTTGTTTTCTCTATGTTGATGTAATGATATATGTAGGCTTATGTTTATGCTGTTACTTTAAAGAGTTGTTCCTCACATGCAACATTGTCTTGAGCAAAGGATGAGTGGCATTATCTTCCAATATTTCTGTTCACCTTGACAGATGCATTGATTTTGCTTGGATTCTTTTGTGTTCTATACTCTGATGACATTAAATGGCAGTAATAATAAATTAATCATGTGCATAACAATGTTCAACTGTAATGGGAATGCAGCAGACGTTTGGATCCATTAAACAACTGTCTGATAAAACCTGAAGTAGAATCTGTAGTTAAAAATAACTATGGTGAGAGAGTGATTTGATCATACAATTGCCATGCTTTTTAATTATGAGATGGATGATGAAGATGGTCTTAGAAAGAATTAAAAACTGTGCTGGTTATGGGGTATTATGAGTGAAGCAGAAATGAGTGGTGAATAAGCGATTGATGATGGTTTCTAAGATTATCAACATGATTGTTTACAAGTAGTATTTCTAGCAATGATTGTAGCTGTGGTCACCTATAGGTTTTGTTGATATGAGGTTGAGATAAAACTTACTTGAAAAGGATAGATATCAAGATGGTATTTGGAGACAATTTTAAGTTTCTTTGTTTGTGTGCGCGCATGTCTTGGAACACTTTGTATTCATGTTATGAATGAAATTATCAAAGGGGAAGAGGATTGTGAAAATTGTTTGCAGTTTTTTTTTTTTTTTTTTGGTGCTAGTGACGATCTGAACTACTTGAAACAGGAGCCAGTTTGACTCTGATAATGGGGAACACCCCAGCTTTTAAAAGTTTAGAGTAAGGAAGAGCTTCACAAGTGCAAACTGTGTTAACATTCACATTCTGCTCCAGAAATCCATGTCAGATATGTATCAGAGTCAGATATATATTAGTCATTCAAACACTTATGAAGTTCTATATTTATCACTTCCAAAGGTTGGTGAAGAGTTGTACTCTTCCAAAAATGAGTTTGGCTTTTGTTCTTTTTGGTAATTGGTCAAGGATATAGATATCGAAATAACTCTATAAAATATTATTTTTCTTATATCTTGAGTTGATTTGAAAATTTGAATTAGGAATACATAGATTGAAGGACCTTAACAAACAATATCTTCTTAATGTTTTTTTTAAAAAAAAGATATTAAAGGTAAAATATATAGTTTAATTAAAATTATAATTTATTCTATGGCATACTATACCTCCTTTTTTTTTTTCCTTTGTGCTAATACGGACACTTGGATATGCATGTGAAGTTGATTATTGCATTCATGCCAGTGCAATACTGAGTGCAAAAGCAAGATTCAAAGAGATTCTGGCGTGTCCAAGGTTCCAGCTATTTGTGCGTTGTTTTGATGAAACTGTATGGTTCAAATAAAATTCTCATCTCTTTGTGCACGGTGTTGGTTAATAAGGGATTTCAAACAAAAGTTAGACCATGAAAGTTATGCAAAGAGATTCTGCTGTACTAAAGGTTCTGGTTGCATAAACTTGGTGGCTAATTTGATAAAGCTGTATGGATCAACTATAATTCCCATCTGTTTGCGTGTGGTGTTGGTTAATATTGGATTTCAAATGAAAGTTATGCAAGTATTATGAGATGAACTATATCGTGAGACATTTATTAGAGAACCAATTTGACTTTTCCACTTTATCCATGGCAGGCTTGGCTGAGCCTTATAGACATTAATTTTAGGAGGGAAGAGGAGGAAATTTTTTAGAATAATTGAAAATCTAGTTATTGCTAAACTCTGCTAAGATTCATATTTTATTGGTCTCACTTTATGCAGTGTTGGTGGAGGGAGTTGATGAGGGTTTTTATATGAAAGATGGGCAATCAGTTCCAGCTTTACAAAATTTTAATTTAACACCTACATTGCAGTGTTTAAAATGATATTTGACTTGTCAAACATTTTGATATTTCTCTTTCGAACCTTATGTTATTCATTTTTTGTCTCCCCACAGAGATATAATGGACATAACATTACAAACCTCTCTCCTGCATTTCCATTGCATTGGTAGTTAAGTAGGTTATATCAATGTTGCAGTGCGGTTGTGGATATTATCTATATTTTTCAGAGGTAGGATGTTACCTTATTTGCTTGGATTGATGAAGAAGTTCTATAATCAAATAAAGATCTTGCCTGTGTTCTCCTTATTGTGATTTGCAGCTCTCTTCAGATACCGTGTATGGCGAGTCGATGGCCATTCCCCTCTCAGTTCCGTCAGCAATGATGCATTCAGCTCTGTATAGAGGCTCTCTATTCTTTCCTTACAATATCAGACAATGCATATGGGCTACCATACAATTATTTTGGCCATACGGGCAGCTGTGATTTCATCACCATTTTTTTTTGTCGAATTCTGAATTCCAGTTTGCCTTGGCTGCACTCAATAAAACAGCATCCCAGCTCACAGAAGTATATGTGAAGAATGAGCCCTAGCATCCCATGTATATATTATACTCATTCTTTTTGTTCTTCTACATACATGAAAACTTGGATCTTGTTCTTATGTTACACAGGAAACAACAAAATTCAGCAAGACATTTGGGCAGTTTAGTGACCACTAGTTCTTGTCTTCGAATGTTTTGATGCTGTCAAAAGAAAACCTTGTGAAGGAGGGTTTTTTTTTTTTTTTTTTTCTCGCTTTCCTCTCTTCAAGTTAATAATAATATAGGAGGCAAGCGAGAACCCTTATGTGGAATCCTTTGATAGTGGTGGTTTGTTTTCTTGCACTGGTGGCTGGGCTTTAGGCCTGGAGATCTTAGTGGCCAGAAGACCTGCCTCCGGGTTTGGTCTGGCTCTTCTGTGAACCTCAGATTGGAGTCAAAAGCGGGAAGAGAAGCAAAGAGGTGGCGTTTGGTAGTGCGTGGTGTTCGGTTGGAGTCATTGTTTCGCCTGCTACCTACTCGATGCAAATGCCTCCAGATGGTTGGTGGAGAAGAATGAAGCTGACAGCCACATCTACTCTCCATCACCCAAGTGTTTGGAAATGCCTCCAAGTAGGGTACGAGAAGGTCCCCACAAGGATACCTTTTGCCGTGTCAAAATTATCCAACCCATATGAAAAAGATTTGAAATCTTTGTATGGAACATGACTGAAAACTAAGTAAGAAACTAAGTAGAATAATTTTTTTTTAAAAAAATTATATGATCGATTATATTTCATTTAGAATTCAAAACTTTGTTATTGGCATTGATGTTGGTAGTGCCAGCCAACAAGCCGCTTCTAATTAGCTAATTCTTAATGCTGTATGTGGTCGTCTAGCTCTCCCTCGTAATCCGTCTGCGTTGGCCTACATGATTAGCCTCGGTGGCTTTCAAGATTTATTCATAATGTACATGGTTAAACTTTTAGTGGGTGTTTACTATTTAAAAATTGCTAGTATTATTCATCTTTATGACCACAAACAATATTTTTTTTTTTTTGGATATTCAAATGCTAAGCATAAATTTGCATCAAACTAAATGTAAGACAATAATCAAATGCTTTTATTCAATAAAATGTAACATTTTAAAGAAGTGCCAAGCGGGAATGCAAATTTATCCAAGCATGGCTCTCTAAGTGTTTCATATAAATAACTACTACTATTTATTTAGTAAATATTTTTATACATGCAACAAGATAGTAAGTAAATATTTTCATCTAATAAAATATAATATTCAAAAAAGGTTCAGCTATCCTTTTTTTTTAAAAAAAAAAAAAACCAATCGAAAACAGAGTCTCATTCCACCGGTTCAATCTCATCGTACAATGTTTTTGTTTTCATACGCAAGACGACCACCACACGTGGTGAACTCACGTCGATCCAATTCCAAGCAAGGGTCGGACCGGGCCGACGTAAACGCTAAGCTTGCTTTTTATTTTTTAAAGAAAACGTACCAACGAAGACGTCGTTGCCGCCGGCGAACGAGTGGCCACAATTCAGCCGTCCATCCCTGCAACTAAGTTGACTTGTTTGCCGTTCAGCATTTTCCGAAATTCCAAAGCATGTCCTGAAACGTAGCGCCCTGAGCCAAAGACTAAAAGGGTATTTACGGAAGAAAAAGTGGAGCCTACACGTGCGAATCTAACTGGTCGAACGTGTCGGCTCGTCCAGCAGAAGTCGCGTGGGACCGTGGTTGGTGACCACAACTTTGCTATATATTTTCAAAGAATCGAATCCAGTTGCTGTGACCTTATAGTACGTTACAATCCGTTTGGAATCAATTCAACGAAAGCAAAGTTTTAATAAAATTTACAGTTTTAGAATAAATAAATTATTTTTTATAAAATTCCAATATTACCCTTTAAATAGTTTTTTTAAATCATTTAGCAAGTTGATGGTTTATGACTATTAAAAAATATTATCATGATACTTTTTTATACATAACTTGAAAAAAATAAAAAAAAAGGAGAGTTGCAGTGATGGCCAAACTATAGCTATATTTTGAACATGAATTCAATAAAAAAATTAATAAAATTAAGATGTTCCATAAAAGCAACTCATTGCATCAGATCATGAATATAGTAAAAATTGCAAGGGTAGATAGGATGGTCCTTAAAAGCAATGTGTTACAATAGTGCCCAGATGTGATAAAAAATAAGCAAAGATCTCAAACCTTTATGGATAGATATGGATAAAAAAGTTAATTAAAAAAATAAAAATAAAATAAGTTTAGCAACTTGAAATATAGAGTTATTATTAAGAAAGTAAATGAAACTAATAGATACAATTATTAGAAGGTGAATTAGCGTAGCTTATTTGTAGGAGACTAAGTGGATAAGTAAAAAAAAAAAAAAAGACAATGGTTTTAAACTTTAGTATACTAGCAAAGATAGGAATAAAAATAGAATAGAAATTGATGTAAATAAAAGCCTAAAAGATAAAGTTGTAGACATTAAGAAGATAGAAGATAAAATAATTTTAATTAAATTAGTAATAGATAATGAGTCAATATTATTAGTGCTATGTTCCTTAAGCAAATTTAGATAGTATGGCAAACTAAAGCTTTTAGAAGGATATGGATAGACTAATTCAAGAGATTTCTGCTAGAGAAAAAATATTTATTAGAGGAGATTTGAATGGACATATAGAAAAGTATAATATAAGTTTTTAAAAATATATATATCGAGGTTAAGGATTTGAAGATAGAAATGATAAGAAAAATATCATTTTAGAGTTTGTAATGGCATATAATTTAATATTAATCAATATATATTTTAAAAAGATGGATTCTTATTTGATAACTTTTAAAAATAAATATAATGTTAGTCAAAGAAATTTTTTTCCTATTAGAAAGTTTGATGGAGTGTTTTGTAAAAATTGTAAGGTTATATCGGATGAGGGACTAACCATACAATATAGATTAATAGTTATAGATGTATGTATTTAAAAATGGAGAAGAAAGACCATAAGGTATAAGAATCCAAGGATTAGATGATGCAATTTGAAAGAAAAAAATTAATAACTTTTAAAAATAAAAGAATGAGGGAAGAAAAATAGAGTATAAATATAGAGATCAATATCATAGAGAAGAAATGGCTAATAGTATTAGAAAAGTAGTTATAAAGGTATTAGAAAAGTTAAAAAAATCATATAATAAGAAAATTTGGGGTGGAATGAGAAAATTCAATTAACAGTTAAGACTAAAAGATAGTACTATAGAAAACTATCGAATATAAGAATGAAGAATCATATGAAATTATAAGATCATTTAGAAAGAAATTAAAAAGATGGTACAAAAAGTTATATGTAAGGTATATTAGAAATTATATCATAAGCTAAAAACTAAAGATGGAGAGAAAGACATATATAGAATTGAAAAAGTAAGAGATAGAAAAACTATATATATATATATATATATTTCACGTTAAATTCTTTAAAATGATGATAATATTTTAATTAAGAAGAAAGAGATTAAAGAAAGATAAAAAATATTTTAATAAATTATTAAATAAAAATTATGTAGATAAATTAGGTTGTTTTATTACCTCCATTAAGGATAAAGTTATGGTGTATGCACTAGAATCAAAATATGTAAAGTAAATGAAGCTATAAAAAGAATAAAAGTAAAAAGTTATGGGACATGATAAGATTTCTATAGAAGTTTAAAAATATTTAGATGATACTGGAATAAAGTGGATAATAAATTTATTTAATAAAATTTTAGAAACTAAAAAGATGTAGAGAAAAAGTATTATATTACCAATTTATAAGTATAAACGAGATATTCAAAACTGCACTAATTATTATCGTATCAAATTCATGCAAAACTGCTCTAATTATCATAGTATTACATTCATATAAAACTGTTCTAATTATCATGGCATCAAATTCATGACTAAACTTTGGAAGAGAGTAATTAAACATAGGTTAAGATGTACTACAAAATATTAGAGAATTATATCAGAAAAGTCAACCATAGAAGCTATTTTCTTCTTAGGAGGTTAATGGAGATATATAGAGCAAAGAAATAAGATCTTCATATAGTTTTCATTGATTTAGAGAAAACATATAATAGGAACCCTAGAAAAATCTTATGGTGAGTGCTAAAAAAGAAAGGAATATATGTTAAGTATATTAACATAATGAAAAATATATATGGTAGGGCAGTTAATAGGGTAAGAATTATTGATGGTAATATTAACAAATTTGCAATTACAATAGGCTTATGTTAGGAACTGCTCTTAGTTCCTATCCTTTTGCTTTAGTTACAAAATGAACTTAGTAAATATATTTAGAGTGATATTTTATGATGTATATTATTTGTAGATGATAAAATAATAGTAGATGAAACTTATATTTAGAATGATATTTTAAGGTGCATGTTATTTATAGATGATATAGTACTAGTAGATAAAACTAAGGCTAGAGTTAATCGTAAGTTAGAATTATGATGAAAGATATTAGAACTTAAAGGCTTTATGCTAAGTAAGATAAAGACAAAATACATAAAATGCAATTTTAGTACAAGTAAAAATGAAGATGAATATAAATTACAAATTGGGGACCATGAAGTTATAAAAATGATTATTTTTGGTATTTAAAATTGATTATTCATAAGGAAGAAAAGATTGAGGATGATGTTGTCCATAAGATTAAAGCATGTTGGTTAAAATAGAAAAGTGCAATTGAAATATTATGTGATGTAGAGTATCTGCCAAGTTAAAGAAAAAGCTTTATAGGAAAGATATAAAATCATTTATGTTTTATGGTATGAAATGTTAGATAGTTAAAAAAATACACATATATAAGATGAATGTGGTAGAAATAATAATGTTAAGATAAATGTATGGTAATACAAGAAAAGATAAGATAAGAAATGAAACCATTCGTAAAAAGATAAAAATAGCTCTAATCGAGGATGATCTAATGGTTTAGACATATACAACGTAAACATAGAGATGCACCTATGTGAAAGAGTTACTTGATATATATAGAGGAAAAAAGAAGTAGAGATAAACTAAAAATTACATGGAAGAAAGTAAGAAAGGCTTATAATTTTTTGCATCGTATAAGAAAAATATAGCTACGGAAGAAAAAGGATTTATGTAAAGAATTCAAACTAGTTTAGAATTAAAGCTTTGTTGTTATTGTTGTAGCATGATATTTTTTTAAATTAAATTGCTCATATGCCTAACAAGAACCAATAATAAATTAATATTGGGTATGTGTTTTGGATTTTTTTTAAAAAAATGTAATCTAAAATATGGAAGAGAAGAATCAGAAGATCAGAAGATAGAAGAGAGAAGTGTTAAGAAGGATATTTCGGTCTTTTTATAAATGGGTCTTTAAATCATATGTAAATAGTAGTTGCATGGGGACTTAAAAGCATTTCAATAAAGAATCATTTGAATACATGGAAATTCAATTAAATTCTTTATTTTGAAGTTATTGTAAAGAAGTAGAATTCAGAGAGAGAGAGAGAGAGAAAGAAGGGAATACGTAGAAAGCATGGAAAACACACCAATTAATTATCCAATTCATCACTATTACGACTTATAACATGTTGAACAAAATTGGTGGCTATTGTTCTTCCTTAGCAAAGACAATCTCTCTGGGCCACTAGTTTGATTCTTAGAGGCAAAGGCAAGCTGTTGCACTACAATTCACAACATCTAATAATAAAAAATCAATCAAATCACCAAATAAACCTCTTTTTTCTAAAGACAGAGCACAAGTGGGTGCATAAATTATTCCAAAAATTGATAATATCTAGTGAAAGCATCATAGATTATGAGCACAATAATGTAATAATAACCAATATTAAATTCCAAACCCCTCTAAATATCTCAGCGAACAACATATATTTAAGTCCATGGAAGTGGTCCTCTTCCCTCCCAGGTCCCAGCTCTCTCTCTCTCTCTCCTCTTCCTCCTCCTCCGTTTCTTTCTCCTTTCTTTTTATAACCTCCGCCCCTCCTCTCGGCGCGCACGCTCTCTCTCTCTCTCTCTGGGTTAGATTTAGATTTAGAATTAGGGTTAGGGTTAGGGTTTGGAAGGGATCGATGAAGGGACGGCAGGGCTGCGAGCTGTGCAGGGGCGGCGCCGCCGTGTACTGCGAGGCGGACGCGGCGTTCCTCTGCTGGCCCTGCGACGCCCGCGTCCACGGCGCGAACTTCCTCGTGGCCCGCCACCTCCGCCGGATCGCGTGCGCCGAATGCCACGCCCTCGACGACGCCCGCGTCCTCTCCGGCGCGGGATCCTCCCCCGTCCGCTCGCTCTGCCGCTCCTGCCGCCCCCCGGAGGAAGCCACCTCCTCCGGCTCCTCGGATTCCTCCTCGTGCATCTCCACCGCCGACTCGGAATCGGCCCGGCGAGAACGGGCGGAGGAGGGTGTTATGGTCAAGTGGGGCCGGAGGGTGGGGTTGGCGGACCGTGGCTCGCGGCGTTGCGCGGCGGCGGCGACGCGCGTGCTGCGCGCGTGCGCGGGGAAAATGACGTCTACGCCCCTCCGGGTGGCCCTGGCGGCCGCGCTCTGGTTCGCCGTCAAGCGATGCGGCACGCGCGAGGGGGCCAGGCTGAGGGCTCTGGAGGCGTGTTCTGGTGTGCCCGCGAAGCTTATCGTGCTCGCCGAGTCCAGGCTCGCTCGGGCCGCGAGGCGATCTCGACTCGGCGAGCAGCAGGAGGAACGGGCCAAGTGCTGGTGACCAAAAGAAGGACTCTTTGTCTTTGGGTCGAGTTCGTTTCTTTGTATATATATATATATATATATATACTTTGTTTAAAAGGCTAGCTAATGGTTCTGAATATATTAGTTTTCTCTCTCTCTCTCTGTGGAAGGCAAAAAGAAAATTAGAAAAAAAATCAACACTGAGATGTATTAGAGATGATATATGCTTAGTTTCTCCTGTAATTTCCACATGTTTATTATTGCCTTGCGTTAACGAGAAAAGGGGTGCCACCACTGGACTATGCTTCCACTTGATTGAGAAAAGGGTGATTATATTTTCAACTTGGAAGATAATCTTCCACATAAGACAATGGGAAAAGCCGAGATTCTTGGATTGATTGGGTTTACCATGTGACATATAGGTTAGAATGAATGTATACCGTTGATTAATTGATTGATTAGAATATATATACAATAAGTTTTTCCAATGCTTCCATATTATTATTTCTCTTTGCCTCCGGGCCCTTCTTTGTCATCCTCAATTCAACTAAACTCAATTGGTGTAGTTGGGTACTTCCTTTACTTTCCAACCTTTTTGGAAACCCAATTCTCTCACAAACAAAAGATCTCCTGGAGTTGCCAATAATCTGGGAAGGAATCAAACGGTTCTTCGCGAAATATGGCACTTGCCATGCAATGGTAGCCATTGGTTTGATGGTCTTCCAGGTCCATTTCAAAATGGTGGCTTGAGGCTTTAATTGTGTGAAAAGAAAGGAGAATCGCCCTACATAGTCCTCGTTTGGTCATCACAAATTTCCCCAAATAAGAGGCTTTTTTTTTTTTTTTTTTTTTCTGGGAAGATCTTCAACTGTGTTTTGTTTTGTTTGATTACCGTTGTTCAATGCGATCTATTGATTGAAAGAAATCTTACCAAAAAGGAGTTAAGAAGGAACTTCTCTCGTGGCTGTACATTAGGTCAAAACCCAAGATCAAGATGGAAAGTCTCTCTTCCCATGGAAGCTTGGCTGGTCTCTAGGAGCTGAATCCCGTTCGCCAAACGTGATGATAATGAAAAAACTATTCTATACCAAGATCGAGTGATAAATCTGGTCAATAGGCCATAAAGCATCAACTTCAAATATAACAACAAATAGTTCAATCAGGATCCAACTCATTTATTAATCAGATCAAAAATTTAAATTTAAATCTAATTTATAGATTATATGGCATTTATGCAATTCATTTAGTAATCAAATCGTGTTTGAATTAACATGACACAAATGTATGATCTGTGTGACATATAAAATCTATATAACTTATAATATATTTAATATTAATTTGCTCATAAAGTAATTCTATATTTAAAATTATATCTAAAATATAAATAAAAATTATATCATTTATGAAAAAAAATATAAACATAAAATCTTTCCATAAACATATAATCATCATTATAAAGTAATAATTAATTAAAAAAAATATTATTATTTAAATAAATAAATCTAATGAATCATATTAGGATTGACAGATCAGATTACACAAATTAATTCATTTAATAATTGCTATTAATTTTGACTTATCGAATCTCTTCAAAATTTAATTTATTTATTAATAATGTTTAATAAATCAATCTAATTTTGATCCAAATGCGTTTACGTTCAATTTGCACCATTAACTTCGTATCAGATTTGAGTAATGTACAGATTATGTCCAAAATTGCCATCTCTATTAGCATATAATTTTGTGGACCTTGACTTGTACTAAGACTTATATTATGGAGAGAAATGGACCAGAAAATCTATTAAGAAGAAGTTCCAAGCAAACAGTTTTCATTAACACTCGACATTTTTCCCCCCTTCTTTAAGCTTGACATTACAGCTGCATCTTGAACAATATGTTCATGATTTAATGACTGTTAACAGGCACCAAGATTAGCATCAACAAAGTAATATTCTCAAGGGGATCATTGATACCAATCATGATGCACAGTTACATCTAAAAGGTAGTGAATGAATGAATGACATGCACGCAACAACAGAAATGGGAGTCTCTGTTGATAGCAGCAGCAATGAAATATTGAATATCCTCTTTATCCACCCTCTATCTGCTCATCCTTCCACCTACTCCTACTTCCTCCTGATTCAAAGGCTCTATAATGTTACTTCTCTCACCTATACAAATCATGCTCAATAATTCACCTAATAATAATGAAATATCCTAAGTCTCACCCACTGAACTGCCTGGCAGCTGTGTCACTAGTGTTGCTGGCCTCTTGGTTCAACTGCACCTGTTGATTGACTGATAAAATGGGGCATTCGCAGAGTCATCGCCGAATGGCTTAGATTTGAAGGCAGTCACAATCCATGGCTAGATCATCACATCATGTAAACTTGCACTGGCTTGAATGCAACCTCTCATCTGAAATGAGCTCTAACACCAAACTTCTGAGCCGCTTTCCTGATGGTCCTGGTGCAACGACATTGATATCACCCCAGTTTGAGCATGGATCCTCCTCCAAGTCCTTCACCTTCTCACTGCGGAGCTGGCCAAGGCACCACTTACCAACAGCAACTCCATTTGATGAGCGCATTAGTATCTTTCTATCTACCTTTTTGAGCACTCTGTCATCTTCCATGAACCTCCTCGCAAAAGCTGCTCCACTTGTTATCATGTCCTTGTACCGCGGAAGGTTGAGAAAGAGAGGGTCCAATCCTGGTGGATCATCCCAGACAAAGTACCTTAGATCATTGTTGACAGTGGTGTTTCTGAACTCAGGGCTATTGCAGATCACTGTTTGGAAGTAGGCTTCCATCGAGTAGGGCACATTGGCAAAGTACATGAGAAGTTGTCGAGGGAGGTTGTCCCAGCTATGCACACAGTACTCCACAAAAGATCTGCTTAGAATCAACCATGGAGAACCTGTTTCCATGTGAAGCAATGAAAAATTAAAGCCAAGTCTCAATGACAAGAGGGAAACCCATTCTTGTGTTCACTTGATTTCTACTGATCTAGCTGATAAAGTTTCAAGTAAATTTAACAAGCTCCTTTATCTTAGTAAATTTACTTCCATTCAAGGTAATAAAAAGGATTTCAATAAACAAGGAACCTATCCAAATGGCCTATCAAACAAAATCAAAAGAGAGAGCAGCGAACAACCAAATGGAGAAGAGTTCCTGACTGCAGAAAACAGACCTGTGAATAATTTAAAAGCATCAGGTGTCGCTCGTGTATCTGAAGAGAAGAAGGGTTGCGTGTTTTCATCCATTTGGAGACTTGGGTCCACGATGATTTTATCAAATCTCTCGTACCTGCAGGACGATAACACAACCTAGCTTAACAAGGCATCTTAAAAGACAAAGAAAATATCACAAAAGTCATTTTCCTACTGAGCTTACTCTTTCCATCCAAGGTCGCTTGTGTGATCAATGAAGTTCAGATCTCTTGGCAAAGGAGTGAAAGCATGAAGAAGATCTGTATGGCAAGACAATTTTTCACTATTTGTTAATAGAATAAATTTAGGTGCAAGAAACATTTAAGGCAATGGGTTATTTGTATCATTACCACTAAAAACACTTAAAATGCAGAGGTTGCTCAACTTTCAACAAAATTGCAACTTTGCATACAACAAATCAGAAAAACAAAAGACTAACTGAAATTTCATGTGCTCAAGGAAAACAAGATCATTATTATGACTCAAGTAGTATGTAGCATAGTTGTCAGAACTGGACCGAACCGACCAATTGAATCAGTTGAACCAGGACCCGAAGGCCAAGCCGGTCCGGTTCTAACATAAAACCGGATGTATAAGTGACCCGGAATAATCTGGTCAACCCATCCGGTTCACCCATGAACCGGTCAACCCAGTCCAAATCGGATGGGGTCACAGATTTTATTATCATGTTAACCTTAATTTTTTTATTAAAAATTAATTTTTATTAATATAAATATATTTTTATATTAAAATAATTGATCGATAGTTCAACCAGTGACCCGATGACCCGAGCCCTTGGCCGGGTCAAAGTCCAGGATGGGTCTGACAACTATGGTATGTAGCATCAGGTATTAAGCCTTTAATGGTCCTCTCCTTGCCTAAGAAAAATAATTTTTTGTCAGAAGTTTCCCATATACTGTAATGTCAAACAAATCAAATTGATAAAATTAAAACAGAGAATTGATGAGAGCATATCAGGCTTGCTCATAGGAAGACTCGAAACACCAGCATCAGGACAAACATGGACAATGAATGCATCAGGTCTTTGGGTTCCTTTTGAGTAAGAATTCAATAAGAATTCCATGACGGAATACTTTTTGTCCCCACCCTCAGCTATCAATGTGATCAAGAGCTAAATCTATGATGATGAGGAGAAGGGTAATGTCTGTAGGGTGTCCCCATTAATCTTGAGAAACCATAAAATAATTACAAAGAAAAAACTAAAGTCTGCAAAACCATTACTGAAACTCATACTGGCATATTATTGGTTTGGTACGGTCTGATACGCACACTATATCAAAATAGAATGCACATTTTTTTTCTCACTCTTAACTATAATATCAATCAGTATCAGAAGTTTAGCTTAGTTTGGACTGGTTTGATTCATATCGAATTGAAATTCAATACTTTGCCAAGACAGCACGGTATGGGCCAATATACCTTGCTAGGAACCTTCACCTCTGCATGACTACGGAGGACCAGGAATCAGAAATCACAAGCATAGCAAAGAACCATATAGAATTGCTGTTACTAATATGTACGCCATGTTACATGAACATTGGCAGAGGAACAAGGACTCAACTGGCACAAAGCCACAAATTTAAAGTGGTCTGGAAGGAAAGTTGGACTGTTTTGTTTCTTGATCAGAATAACATATTTGATTACCAAAAAAAATTATAGTCAAAGAAGCCAAATTTATTGTTATGATTATGCCATAGTTTCAGACAGCAATATATTTCATTCATAAGACTTTGTCATCATGTTCATGTGTAGAATCAGATCAGAAGGCAGATCATTGTGGTACTGAATTCCTAATATTCAAATCAACAACCAAATAGGTTATGGTACCTCTACTGTCAGATTTACTAAAATCAAATAATTGTTATTTAAGTCATTGAAACTGTCACTTTCAGGCTCAGGAACCTTCATCACATGTGGAGGCAGGGAGGAGGAGATCCATACCCTCGTCTTAGCATATATGAAGAGAGAGAAACTCTAGGATTTTCTCTTCTAAGGCCTCCTCCTTATGAGTTATTTCTTGAAAAATTCTATATACCTTTGAATCTTGGGGATGTATATCCTGCCGGGGGGAGGAAGGGTGTGTGTAGGGTAGGGCTTATGCGGGCCACGATATCTTGAAATCTCTTATCAACTCTTAACTCTGTTATATTGGACAATCTTCTCATCTGGTAAATATCTCTTAATAAATTCAGAAGATAATTTCCCTGTTTACACTCCCATATATATATATATATATATATATATATATTGAAACAAAGCTGTTTGCGACCAATTTAGGGCAAGACAAGATGGGTTAACAAATTGGGGAGAAAAGAATGAAAGATAGAAAGCTTACCATCTTGATTCACAACTGGATAGTCTGAAGAACTCAAGTTGATGAACCAATCCCAGTCTGAGTTGATCTTAAGCAGAACTGCAGCTCCATGGAGCGTGGCAGCAAGTACCGATGAACCAGTCCTATCAACCGCATAAGTCTTTCCCACGACATCAACATTTGCGAAGGCTTTGAAAATTTCATCAGACTGAATGGAGAGTGCCAGTTTTCTCCTCTCTGTGTCTGTGGAATTAGCATCAAGGTGCAAAAGGTAGTGATTCCTCGGGTGGTAGACTGCCTTCAAGAGCCTCAAAATCTTCTCACTTTCACCACCAGTTCCTGATATCCAATAAGCAAAAACTGGAGGATCGCCAGGACCCCTCGCAAGGGCGACAGGTTTGAATCCTTGGTCCACAACCGGAATTCCTCTCTGGAGAAAAGAATGAGAAATAACTCGTAATAAAAATGCACCACTGACAAATGCTGCAATTCCCATCCATGGAGAACATCTAAGCAGCCTCATTGGTGTTCACCTCTTTTGCTCAAACATCCAAAACTTGCAGCACTACTCACAAGATTGGATCTTGTATGGAGTATGATTGATCCAAACAACACCAAGCGACGGGCACTCTTAATTCCGATCCAAACTAGACGAAATTATTCCCCAAATATCACAATTAGAGCAGACTCCAAAAAAAAAAAAAATCAGATCTTGTAAAACCTCACCTCAATTCAACCAGGAGCAACCTTCTTGATAATTAAATTGAGAGAAGCCTCAGTTGTAACTTAAAACATTCCAAACCAGCGCAACGAATTCAGCAAACGGACAAGGAAAAAGCTTTAAAGATCCATAAAGCTCGAACCTTTTAACATCCAACAACTCGCGAACCAAATCCATCCAAGAAAGAACAGCTGCATACGTCCCATTACCAAAACCTACTTTAATTGCAACGGGCCCTCGGAAACGCGCACTCTGTAACCGGCGCTAAAAATTGGAACTTTTTTTTTTAATAACCGAGACGAGCAAATCAATGGAGAAAAAATCGGAGAAAGTTCAACCAAACCGAAAGGAATAAAAAGCCCTGCTTTGGAACCGGGGAGAAGCCCAAAAAGAGACGCAACTACAGCCGAAGAAAAGGTGGAATCTTGTTCAACGACGGAAGTGGGCGCTATTGGAATCTGGTCAAGAAACGCGGAAAGCCGTCGACTTCCGAAACGCCCCACCTACGAATCCAACGAACGGACGGCCGCCGCCAGAGAACTTGCCGACCGAGTACCTTCCGTAAACTAAAGCGCGAGGAGAGAGAAGAGGAAAGAAGAGATCAGAGATTAGGAAGGAGGGAAGAAGAACGGGAGGAAAGGGAAAGGGTTTGGAGCAATTGGGACCCGACAGAGGGCGAATGGAGGGCGAAACAGTACGGCAGGGTGGGGGAAGCAATCGAGGGAGTTTTTGTCGCCGCGTTCGTCCGTGCCCCAGCTCGCGCGGTGCGAGGTATTATTATTGCTTGTGACGCTGTTGAGAGGTGGCTGCTTGCTTCGTTGGCAATTAATCACCTTCGTTAACAATGCTAAGCCAATCGAGCTCATGCTGGTTTTCCTCTAATATAAATATATCTAAATTATAAATGAACGAATCTACCTGATCTATTTATTGAATAAATTAAATTTAAACTCAATCTTTAAATTTTTTTTTTATGTATTTGAAATATATCTAATAAGTAAATTAAATAATGTCACTCTATTTAATTTATTTAAAACTACTTAATTCAAAAGCTTCAATTCGTTTAATATATAAAATATATAGAAAGGATTAGATTATGTATTTATATATATATATATATATATAAAAGTAAATATATTGGTTATGGGTGATACATCAGATGAAGATTGGTATAACTTTTGACCTAACTCTCATCCAACCTGATCCCATTCTATTGCCATCTGGGTGTGGATGAGCGAGAGAGAGAGCGAGAGAGAGAGAACTGGAAGGTAGTGAGCAGATGGAGGGTGGTCAACCTACCTATCAGGTGCTTGCAGTGTCCCATTTGTTTGGTGGGATTGAAAAAATAAACAGGACGGAGGCCTCTTTATAAATGGTATATTCAACTAGCGGACCTGAGAAGATTTTTTCTTCCTGTTGAGTCGGAAAAGTCCTTCTTGTATTCGGTGCAATAAATTTTATATGAATTACATTATTTTTTTATTAATTTATATATAATCTATATAGCTTAATATGATAGAAACGATATAACAGATATCATGATTATAAATTTGTAAGTAATACGTTGGATGATTTATCTTTCAAAAAATTATTAAGATATTTTAATTATAAAATTACGGTATTATAGTTATAAAATCATGATATTCATTCAAAAAAATGTTAAGATAGCTTTACGATATTTCAACCGAAAAAAATTACGACGCCGTAGTTATAAAATTATGATATTCATTCAGAAAGTCGAAAAAAATTACGGTCCTCCAGTTGTAAATTTACGACATCATAGTTATAAAATTACAATACCTATTCAAAAAATAGTAAGGCAAAGCTTTACGACATCCCGGTCAAAAAAATTACAACGCCCCAGTTGTAAAATTACGATACTGTAGTTATAAAATTACAACATCCATTCAGAAAGTCGAAAAAAATTACGACACCCGAGTTGTAAATTTATTGCATCGTAGTTATAAAATTACGACACCGTAGTTATAAAATTATGACACCCATTCAGAAAATGTTAATGCAAAGCTTTACGATATTCCGACCGAAAAAAATTACGATATCATAGTTATAAAATTACGATATCCATTCAGAAAGCTAACAAAAATTACAACACTCGAATTGTAAATTTATGACACCGTAGCTATAAAATTACGATATCCATTCAGAAAACATGCACTGCACTACCTTTGGTTTGTACATAAATTTAAAAAAAAAGCTAAACGTGTATTAATGCATGTCACGTTCAAAATTTAAGATCGTATTCTGTTATTTTATCCCGTTCTATCACGTCAAGCCATGTAAAATTTATGTGAATCAATAAAAAAAGGGTAATATAGCCCACATAGAACTTACTGCATAGAAGATGATGGACAATGACTTTTACTGTTCATTATCTACCAGGAGACTACTCACACTGTTCCATATTTTAATATTTGGGCCCAGTTGCAGTGGGTTCAATGGTAGCAAATCCATTTCCTATATAATTTCTATGTTGTCCAGTCCTAATTTGATCTGCACCAGTTTCAAGTTGTAGACGGCTCCAGATTAGACTTGATATCACAAGTCTTGATCTAAAAAACTCATGTCAAGTTACTATGCAAAAGTGATCACTCAAATTAAAGAGGAAAAAGTACATAAAATCTAAATCTAAGTTGGATGTGAACTAAAAAGTGAGTTAAAACTAAACATAGTTGGATTGCTCAGCCTCCAACTTGAATTCAGCTTGACTTCAGAAGCAAACTGATGACCATGAAACCAAGACCCCATTTACCCAAGAAATATAGAGGTCCAAATTAGACAAGGTACAAGTTGGATAATTTGAGTTTCTTTCGACCTAAGTTGTGCTGCTGACTAATTTGATCAAGATGAAGCCACCATGGTGTCATAGTCCCTAAGTTTGATGGCCTAATTATCAACAAATTCTCTTACAAACTAGAAAAAGTTATATAATTAATGTTTGTTTGCAAGACCAGCTAACTTCTCTCTCGCTCTTTGGAGTGGGATCTATTTGCGTTTTAGAATCCATTTGGATTAGCTGATACTCCTAATTGTTGGCTAACAGTAAGCCAATCCAATTAAAGCTAGCTTTAATTGACTAGATTACAAATCTAAGACTTAACGCAAGTAAGTGGACCCAACACCTGCATTTATTAGGAAGAAGGGCTGGCCATCCCATTCATGCAATGTTTCCTCCACCAGCAAAGAAGTTTGAAGAGAGAGATTGGATGTTGAAGTTGGACTGATCAAGTCCATAGATGTCACAGTCCCAAGTCTTTTGAAATACATCTAAAATCATCTTCCATACTGTAGATCAGGGTAAAGATGGATTTTGATAAAGATCTACAAATAGGCACAGCCATCCATGGTGTACAACAAGGCACCAAAACATACATTCTTTCTTGTAGTTTGTATCTCTTGCTTCCAGGCACACCCTATTCTAGAAGCCATATCTACTCTACCACTACTAAAGAATGGCTTGACTTTGGTCGCCATGGCCTGCAAAGATGGAGGAAATCTTGGACTTGGTTGAGCCAATATAAATAAGAAAGAATGTTTTTAGACCACTTTGTAATAAATCTCACTAAAATACTGATCATGCTAACCCCTGGTATGATCATGGTTGGAATAATTCTCCCTCACATGCCAACGTATTAAAATATTCTCAGAGTCCTTCGGTCGGATGGAAGGTAGGGGTAAATGAAAGCCATATGATTCTTTCCTTCTTTCCTTCCTCCATTGTGTTCTTTAATAGTCATTAACTAATGCTATTATTTTAAGTGGGTGGTGAGAGCATATACGGACAAGAACTCCTGTTGTCATGCATTGAATGGATTCTCTTGGAGGTGGTTGGCACTTCACAAAAGCTTGTGGGGGTGCACTCATGAATTAATTGGACGGTCCAACAGTAAACAAAGTCACGAGCTCAACCATCCGAGAGAGAAAAAAAAAAAAAAAAAAGAGAGAACGTAGGGAAGCATCGTTTGTTAAGGAATCCGATGGCGCACCAGACAACAGCATCAAGCTTTTGAAACAACGTACGTACGTAGCATTCATGGGTTTTATTTAAGTGGCAGAAGGTCCCATGTTGTATCCAGTGACAATATTATTGCATACTGATATGAACCTCCTTGTTGGCATGCAATAAGGACTGGTTTAAGGATGTTAATTTCTCTTTCAAAGACTGTAGGATGCACAGATGAGGGAGAGAGAGAGAGAGGAATAAATTATCATTGGATATATATTATCATTGATTTGGAGAGCCAGAAATAAAGTTTATTTTCAATATAAAAAATTTTGATCCATCTTGTGTGGCTGGATAGGCTGTGCTCAGGTATTAGAACTAATTCAGCCTTTCGATCTCATCGTACCCTTTTAAAGATTTTCGTATTTGAGGTTTTCATTAACTTATGGTCATCAAAATTTATCTCGTGAATCCCTCATAATCAAATTTTCTTAAGGTAAATTCTAATGGATTAATTCATCAAGAGGGTGCTAGAGCAGGAGTTATAATTAGAAATAGGGTAGAATCTTTTAGCCTTAATAATCCCTCTGTTTACCTTTTGTCTTTTCATTTGCTGGAATATTGTGTGCTGTTTGGTATAACATAAAGGAGGTTACATAAAGATTCTAAGGCTGATATATTATTTTGAAAGAAGATTCTTTTTTTAGCCCTATTTTTTTATATGCTGACAAGGATGAAATGGAAATGAGAATAAATATATTCACGTTTGTTCTATCCATCTTGTTAACCTCATATTTAAGTTCTATATTTTTATATATAAATTTTTTTCTTATTGATGTTAAACTTATGTTGTTATTTGAATAATGTAATTTAGATGATAATGTTTAGTTTAGAAAAAGGCATTGTTTTTAGTTTAGTTTGATATTGCAATTTGGATGATATTTAGCTCTAAGTTTAATTTAGACTTATAATTATTTTAGTGATAAATATAAATTTAAGAAATAAATATTAAATATATTAATATGCTTAGGAGAAATATTTTTTAACTGTATTATTAATTTTATAATTTTTATTATAATTTTATATATGTTATTGGGGGTAATTAAGGCAGCTGAGAATAAAAATAGATTTGGAATAGAGTAAGGATGAATATTTATTATTTCTTTATTTATAAGAACTAAGTAAAAATAAGATTATATTTTCTGATAGAAATGTGATTAGGGTTTCTAACCCTGCGTGGCCCCATTCATCTTGTTATCATCCCTACGATTGCCAACCTTATCAACATATTTAGAATTTATAAAGGAGGCAAAATTTTCTTCATATATCCCTTTCTTTTTGCTCTCTCAATGTTAAAATGGGTGACCTTGGACGTCATGCTCATGGACTTCAACAACTCTCTTCCTTCCACAAGATGGTCAGACTTTTTTAAGTTTTAAAACAGCGATGGCAAAACAAACAAGATGGTGGATGTTTTAATGTTTGTTTACTGAATTGGTTAACTCGAGGGGTGCCCACCTCATCGAAGTGTAGGTATAGAGGCAGTAAAAACTATTTTAATGGGATGTGGTGCTTGCCCCATAGATTGTCACTTTCTCCAATCTAGAAGGCCTAGACCAAGTCATAAGCTATTTTTTATCTACTACAAAGTTAAAGATGTGGTGCCTCAAGGGAAGCTTGAAACGAAGTCAATTAATTAATTGGTGATCCATGTGGTGACAACAACAATTTGATTGCATTTTGAGGAGAAAACATTAAGAGATTGGGAATGATTATGAGTTATAGTTCCTAGGTGGCAAAAGGAGGTCCTCTCATCCCCACTTTTCTTTTTTAACTCTCCTTTTCCAAGTAGTGAGAACCTTTCATTTTCTGATCAACCCTTGAGCCAACAAAGCTCTCTCTCTCTCTCTTTTCAAGCATGCGTTTGGTGTGAGGTTTAAAAAAAACAAAAATAGAGAGAATGAAAAGTTGTAGGGATAATATTTTCTAATGTAAACTTTAAGATATCAAATTTTTCTTATTAATTATGCTTGATTGTTCAAAACAAAAGTAGGTTGAAACAATTATGATCTATATTTAAGAAAATATTAATATAAAAATAAAAATAGTATTAATATTTTATTAATGTTATTAAAGTAAAAAAGATAACATAAAAAGGAATGGTATGATTATTTATATTTGGTTGGTTTTTTTTTTTAAATCTTCTGAATAACTTTTGTTTTTAATCATATTAACCTATCTTTTTCTGGATTAGCAATTTAAAGATAAATGAAAGAAAAAAAATCTAATTAAAAAAAATTAACCCCATACCCAGCAACTTAAAAAAAAAAAGTACAAAGTTATAAAAATGACTTTTATGTAGCTCTATACCAAATGTAGTTGGTTGTGATTTCATCTCTATTTCCTTCTTACTTTTTTTAACTTTTTCTTAGCAATCTTCGCATAAGGCTTAGTTGGAGGCTAAAGAGAGAGATATAGAAAGAATCATAGCTGGCACTTAATGCACTGCACCTCAATGACGGCTGTTTGAGAAATATTGCATAATTATAAAGATGAGAACAAATTGGTAATCTTCAACTTTTATTTTTAAAAGAATGATGTGGGCTTACGACTTAATATTTTATACATGGGCAAATTATTTGAAAAAAGTCTTAGTACACTAAGAGCGGTGCAGTTCGTGCGCATCAGACCTAATGGTTGATGTATATGCATACATATGCATACTAAAGAAAAAATATATTTTTTTTATTTTTAATATATACGGTGCATGCGCCATACGTCAATCATAGGATGTGGTACAGCACTCTCCAGCAAGACTTTTTCAATTCTTTGGATTGAACATGGCGAGCTGGGCCAAAGAAAAAGAAAAACAAGCCCAGAGGACCCAAGCTGTCTAGCCGTTGCCTTTCGGCTTCTTTTTCTTCTTGCCCTTTAATTTAAGGGCACATTTCTCACACACAACATGCTAAAGGCTCTTGGCCTCATGGCAAGCTAAAACAAGGACTAAGGGTGAACACTTGGTGGTAGTCTTGAGTCGAGGTTGAATGGACCTTAAGGTGCCCATAGACAAACAAGCAATTGGCTCACTCGGCCAACATTTCATGGTTTATAGCAGGTGTTTGAGCCAAGTTGCTTGAAATATTAAAGCATGATTTGAGATATAAATATCATCCATCTAGCTTTGTACACACTTCTTCTGTGGTGACACTTGGATAGAAGAGAAGAGATATATAAAATATGGTCTTTTATACTGGCAATTTGCTGGTCCTTGTCACAAACGCAGGCAAGATGGCATACCGTGGATACCATATATAACACGGCATTTAAGCAATCCTTAAACTTGGTAAAAAATCTTGGGCATGCATGAGCTTGACATGGAACCTTGACTCACATTTCCTATAGGATAAGCGTCATGAATGGTTTCGTGCCAGCATTTGGATGTTCCAATTCCAATCCATCCATAAGGTGGCAGTTAAGATGAGAAAAAGCTAAGGTTGGCCATGCTTATCTCTTCTATGTTAGTGATAGATTATGAGTCTCTTAGATCACGCATGGATGAAACTGGAAGTAGAATGATGAGAAGAACTAGTAATTTGGGACTACGCAAGTGATATCATGTAGCTTGAGGATCTTAAAGGATCAACACAATATCTTTTTGATACGGCTGACTGTCTCCTCTGGATGATATTATAATCTTTTGCACAATTTCTAAAAATAATGATGTGACAGCAAAACCCAGAAATGGAATCTTGGCTCCGGCCTCCAGCTCCGGCCTTTGGCTCCGGCCTCCAGCTTCGGCCTCCAACAACGGCCTTTGGCTCCGGCCTTTGGCTCCAGCCTCCAGCTCTGGCTTTTGGCTCCAGCTCCAGCTCCGGCCTTTGGCTCTGGCCTCCAGCTCCGGCCTTCGGCTCCGGCCTCCAGCAACAGCCTTTGGCTCCGGCCTCTAGCTCAGGCCTTTGGCTTTGGCCTTCAGCTCCGGCTTCCAGCTCCGGCTTTTGGCTCCGGCTCCAGCTCCGGCCTTTGGCTCCGGCCTCCAGCTCCGGCCTCCAGCAACGGCTCCAGCCCTAACTTGGTGCCTTTCTCGCATGCACAATGACCCGCCTCAAGCAATAGATCCCGAGATTCGAGGTCTATTGCCGTGTACCTCGCTCACTGAAATCACGGGCAAGTACTAGCACGCTCGGCAGTTACCGCTCTGATACCAAAGCTGATGGGGGACGGAAAGAAAAAAAATGATGGAATGAGAGGATGATGATGTGTTCTAATTGATTAACCACCTGTAATGAGCATTTGAACCCAAGCTATGGCTGAATTCATACATGGAAGGGATGAAGAACATCAAGCCGGAAGCAGAAATCTAAACACCCTTGGGTAAGCTTCTTTCAAAGAAATAAAAATAAAATAGGATCTAAAGCTATGGAAACCTTCAAACTAGGTCAAGCCATCTTTAAAGACATCAGATCCAAAGGATCAAGAGGGTTTTTCTTTCCAACAATGAAGTAAGAGCTTGGAGTGGAAGGGATGCACTCAACACTCAAAGAACTGAGGGTTGGTTGACAAGATCTACACTCCTTCCTTAAGAATTCACCTTGGCACTTGATCCTTGATGTAAAACCATCATCCTCAACTCCAAAATCCTCAAGAGAACCTGCAAGTGATCATAAGTAAGGCTATGGAGGCAAAGGAATTAAAGGAAATAAAAAAAATTCAAACAAGAAAAGGAAGTGTTTGAAAAAATTGCTGAAACTTGGGTAGCACTTGTCCTTCTTCCTGAAACTCTTATAGAACCTTGGCAGAATGGATTAGAGTAGCAAATTGAGCCTCTCATCCTCTTTCTCAAGAAGTAACCTAGCTCTAAGACTAGGAAAACAAGAGCCTTAACTGAAACCAAGGGCATCTCACCCTCTCCATACTCAAAGAGAAACAAGGCACATTGCAAAAAACCCAAATAAACTTGATTTTATTTCACAAACTTCCTTCTTTTTACAAGAGGGGAAGCTTGGCCCTATTTATAGGCCAAAAAACTTTCAGAAATTTCAGCCAAAAGAGATCATAACTAATTACAAAAGAGCATAACTAATCCAAGGATTAATTATAATATAGCTAACTAATTACAATCCCTAACAAATTCAGTTGCACAAGCTTTCATGTGGCACCTCCTTGGTTTGCCATGTGTCATCACCAGATACCTCCATGTGTCCTCCAAGATTTGACTTCCAAGTAAACAAAGAGAAGACTTGATGGCTTGACAGCAGTGTCAGCTCAAGGGCAGGAAGTGTAAACACTTTAAAACTTGGCAGGCATTGATACTTTGGTATAAGTCGACACTTAAAATTTTGAAGCATGAGTTGCCACTTGAAAAATTCAAACTCTTCTTTCATGAATTAGCTCGAGTAAGTGAAACCCATAGAAAGTGGACTAAATACAAAACCAAAGAGCATTAGTCTGCAACCTTTTCTCTTGCTGATGTCCCCATCAATCCTTCCCAGGCTTGTTTAAGGAGACCAAGTACCTTGCACTTTAAGAAGACCAAGTACCACGCACTGTTTAGGTTCCGTCTTATCGGTATGCAAATAAATGATATTTCATCATGTTGCAAAGATAACTTTTTTGCCCTATGAGCAAAATGGTGGAAGTTCTACCACAAGGAGGGTTGCCATGGATATACATACAAACATACATACATACATAAATATATAAATATATATATACACACACACATACTCAACTCAATTCAACTCATCTAAACCTTTTTTCCAACTACATAAGATCAGCTATAGATTCGTATTTTAAAGGATCTGACAGAGTTTTATGCTAGCTATCAACTACCTAACGCAATCCTCCTCCTTTTCTGGACTTAGAACCAATCTTAACGAAGTTATATATATATTCTTCAAACTTAGAAAATATATTATTTTATTTTTTAAATTTAAAAAGTTATAAAATTAATTTTAAATTTTATTTTTATTATTAATTTTTATCGTTAAAATAGAATAACGCGGTTAGAAATGCTGTGGAAGCGCAAAACTAATGCTGTGGAAGAGCACAGTAAGAATATTCAAATAAAGCGAAAAAAATTAATTTTGCTTGCAAATTTTTTTTTTTAGAATTATGAATGGTGGAGGGCTTCCGCCGTCCCCACGGTCGAGGGAAGGGGGATGGCTTTCGTGGCCTCCCTTCCATGCCGCCCTATAGGAGAAGGGTTATCGGAAGGAGGGGGCGGCTTTAGTGGTCTCCTTCTATGCCGAGCTGAGGGAGGGGAGGTGCGGTTTCTTCTTCGTCTCCCTCTTTCTCTTTCTTTTTTTTTTTTTTTTCTCTTCGTTGATGTGGTAATGAGGTGGAGGAAATATAAATTATCACAAATGAATTCCTAATAACATTATTCTATTTTAACAGAAAAAAATTAAAGAAAAATAAAAAATAAAGTTCAAAATTAATTTTATAACTTTTTAAATTTAAAGAATAAAGTGACATACTTTCGTTCAAAGGTCAAAAATATAATTTAACCTAAAAAAATAGAACAACATGATAATAAGCCTACATTGGTTCAACATAAACTTATGTATAAAAGTTTATGTTTGTCTATTCGCTACCACAACGATTATACATTGAAGGGATTTTAAATACTTAAGTAGGATCGATTAATTTAAATAATATCTTTCAATTATTGTTTTTTAAATGAGCTTCTTAGTCATTATCAATAATATCATAACAAATTAGGCTTGTGGCTCATGTCCAAATTGATTGGATTAACCCTATCTAGCTTGTCATTTGTGATCACCTTCTTCATTTGAGGATATAGTACAATGATCTATATGCCAAAATATTTATAGACATTTCAAGATCATGCGAAACATGCCACACAGGATGATAGGATATGAGAATGATAATGTACCTATAGAATATTTATAGACACATTATCAATTATAAATTAACATGAAAATAATTTATCTTGAAACCAGCATTAGCTTCCAAGAACTCTGTTACTAGCCAGCACCGATGCTAGGCAGTTCTTTAAGCAAATTCTGATGATAATTTTGCTGAGTGAGTTGTCTGTTTTCATGCCAAGAAATGCAGACAGGCCCACAAAAAGTGGTTACATAATCGACTCCAAAAGCACAAGAAAGTAGACTTTTGAGGCTGTGCAGGGAGGGAGCGAAAGACACTACCATTCGCATGAGATTTTTAAGGTGCCAGCTCACTTGACTGGCAC
The DNA here is from genome assembly GCA_900491605.1 of Calamus simplicifolius. NCBI lineage: Eukaryota > Viridiplantae > Streptophyta > Magnoliopsida > Arecales > Arecaceae > Calamus > Calamus simplicifolius. The sequence continues at coordinate 767,554 of UESW01004225.1, read as the reverse complement.
TGTCATTGTTGGTTATGCGACGTACTAGAGTTCATGTCCATAAAGAAAGATATGGTCTGCTTGCATTTTTATTTTTATGACGTAGAGGAGGGATTCCTGTTGCCATTCATATTACGTCTTGATTCGCTGGGAGCATATTTTTTTACTTAATAAAACCAAGATTAATTCCATGCTAAAATGTACAAGAATGATCAAAGCTTTTAAGCGTCAATTAATTGCCTTGCTTGTTTACATTTATACAGACTCCCTTCCTCTCTGAATTCTGATCCTAATGCATTAATCCTCCCTTCTATGCTTTCCTCTATGGGGTTTGGAAACAGAAGAGCTACTTAGCGATGCCTGTACAATTCTGATCCTAATGCTAAGTAGCTCTTCTGTTTCCAAACTCCATGATCAACACATCTTTTGCAGGTAGTATAGTCTCTACCCAATTCAACAGACTTATCAAGCCTCTCCACCATAGCACTTTTAAAATTAAAGGCTCCCGGTGCTTGTGAGCAGGACTTTCTTGACCCAACCCCACTTAAGCTAGCCCTGGACTCCACCACCTCATTCAATGGCATCCTCTTTCTTGTGCTTGCCAGCTCCGGCCTCTGCAACCGCACCTTCGCCACAGACGACCTCGTGTGTTCCATATAGTTAGGCCGGCTTGGCATATTAAGAATTCGCCGGAGAACCCCATCAACGGTGTTTAGACTCTTCGCCGGCGTTACCGGGGTATTGTTTGCATAGCTCATGTAGCAGCGAGGGGTGTTATAAGCAGTCCTCGAGTATCTGTCGTCGCTACTTAGAGTTGTTCGCTTGCATAACCTTTCCTGCAAAGTATACAGAAGAGAAGGAAGATAATTGAAGACGTAGTAAGCATGACAACAAATTCAGAAAACTTAATAGATATCTATTGCTAGACGTAGTAACTGGAAGACGAGGGAAATGGCAGAGAATGCAATATGACCAAGTTCTTGAGCCACTAATGGCACAAGACCTCTCCACAATACTAAAAGGCCTCGTCCCAAACAAAGAATGTCGTCAATATAGCAATTAACCAAGAATTTTTAAGCAATAGGCATTAGATTGAACACATTTGAAGTGAGAACAGAATAAAAACAGAGAATGCCAATTTCTTGACTCAAAAGATGATCCACAATCAAAAAAATACAAACTATATGTGAAAGATTGGACTTACTAGATATCTTCTGAAAGCTGTTTGAATCTTGACGGCTGCCCACTTCTCGATGATGCCATTAAAGAGAGTGCCCCTCCCCTGGCTCTGGAGCCGCACCGCCGTCGCCTGAGCTGCCGTCACCGCTGCACTGTCTGCAGCAGCGGTGCTGGCGACCGCCACTGCAATAGTATGCATGTTTTGCTCCTCCCTTTCAGTGTAGAAGGATTCCATCGATGCTAAATCTGCTGCCGGCACCGGATTCTGTGCCTTGACATCACCGGAGCTCCTTCCAAACTTCCCAAAGCTCCACCTTCTCTTCTCTTTCCTGGTACCAGCATTGTTCTTTTGATCCCTGGTATCCTTCTTCCCACAAAGAAGACTTTTCAGCCACCTCGTAGCCCAGCCCATTTCGCGGCTGCCGAACCGAACAAATCTTAGAGCACTAGTTGAGTAAAATCTAAAGCAGCTAGTCTCGGTTGCTGAGTAGGAACAGTAGTAAAAGTTACACAAGATAAGAACACGGTAGTAAATGTTAAAAAAGAGAGAAAAACATCGAGAAATAATGATTTTATATTTTTATTGATTAGAGGTGACTATATATACATAAAATTGGCTATATAAAAATAGGAAATTATTCTAAAATTATGGTTAGAATTTAAAATTTAAAGGAAAGCTACGTAAAGATAGGAAACTATCCTATAATTATGGTTAATTTCTAATAATAATTGGAATTTAAAATTTAAACGAAACCTATATAAAGATAGGAAACTTTCACTCAAAATAATTTAAAATTTAAAATTATTCTTTTTAATCCTCAAACTTTCACTCAAAATTCATTTCAATTCTCAAACTTTCGATTATAATAGTTTAATTCTTTGTATTTTAAGAATATCGTATATTTTTATTATTTCTTTACATGAATTGGTTATAATTGATAAAATAATTAATATATTTAAAGATGGCAATAGGATGAAATTTTTTTATTTTTATAGAAAATCATTATGGTAGATTTGGGTTTAAAGGAATTAAATGTTCATGGAAAGGAGATGGATAGAGACGGGGGTCTTCATCCCTGAATCTTTATATGACATTTGCTCATTTTTCTTAGATAAATGATATATGGGATTTATATATTTACTTCAGTTTATATTGTATTTAATTATATACATGATAATATGTGCAATTATGTGAATTTAAATATTTTATTACACTCTAAATATCAGGTTTTGATTTTTAAATTTAAGCTTTTTAAATATATATTAAATGGCCATCAGTTTATAAAAATATTAAATATTAAATTATTTTTGATAATAAAATTGAGCTTAAAATTGATTATCAATTTTAGAAACAAAAGAAGGATCTAGAATTCCCTACGAGAAAAAGGGAACTATAAGTTACTATATAGGATGGTAGCGAAAGAAGGGATGAAGAATATATGTTTTGCCTCAAATTTGTTCCATTACTATCTGAAAACATGACATTTTATTGAACTATGCGTTCGCATTACAATGATATATTAATTTCAATTATTATTATTAATAAGATATATAAGATGTACTATTTTAAAATATAAACAAAAATTAAATTATAATAAACAAAAAATTAAAAATTAAAATAAATTTGAGTGAGTTTGAAGATCAAAAATATATTTAACCTCTAATTGTTACTCTTAACCTCTATTTCTAACTGGGACAAGGGGAGGGGCAGGAAGCCTTATGTTAGAAGGGGAGGTTAACGTAATTTTCAGAGGTAGAATTCGAAGGCAAAAATTGAGAGGATTGGGGAATCAAAAGTCCACGGACCACGGGCTGACGGGAGAGTAGTAAATGAGGGAGAGTTCGAAGGCAAAAATTGTGTGGGTTCCGAGACCTCCGCTGACGTAACCGGCCTTTAAAGTTGCGTGCAGATATCTTGCCTTTCCGGCGCGCGAAACCTCTCCGCTCGGTGATGCGCATACCTTTTTCTTTTTCCTCAAATTATTGATGGTTTCTTTGGCCGAATGGGTTCAAGTGATTGCTTCTCTGCATTTGAATCTGAGGGAGAGTTGGAGAGTGGGTGGAATTGTATGCGCATGGATTTGCGATTTTTTTAATTGGAGCTGTGATATTTGATGGTCATATTTACTTTAAAAAAAAGTTTAATAAATGTCACACTTATAATTTGCATGGCAGCAATTGTATCATCCTTTACTTTTATTTCATTGGATAGAATTGAAATATCCAATTGAAGCTATCATAGATTATGATTAGCCATCTTCAAATCCAAATTTCATATAAATTATTCTATCTCCATCCTACAATATGCACTTAAGTACTTTACCTCGCCGATGTAGCTGTATCTCTTTCTCGATTTTAAAACCACTTGCCGTTCAAAGAAACTTATCCCAACGAGGAAGATTCGACAGTTCCAACGGAACGAGGTAAACGGGACCCCCCAGACAGGTATAAGAGAAGGACCGAGCTCAATGCGAGGGAATCTCTCTCTCTCTCTCAATCTCTCAACCTACCTCTCACTACTATAGAACTGAGCGACAAGTTTACTAATTTGAGCGTCGGAGGGTCCTCGCCAGGAAGGCCGGCCGGGGACTTCTTGCAGGTTTCCGAAGAAGGAAGACGACCTCTCCATCCCATTTGGAAGCCCACGATAAATCTCAGCATGCCCATCGCTCATCATTGTTGATTTGTCCGCATCAGATTGGCACGCCAGGTAGGGGGAGTCCGCACGGGAGGAAGGCGAAAGTTCTCCCTGTGGCCCCATCAATTCTGCAAGGAAGACGATGATGACAACACGAGCACATGAGGCTTCCTCCAGCCAGGCCGCGGAGCGCATTCCGTGGGCTGAACAATCGGAGGCCAACCTCCGTGTTCCGCCCCTGCACAGATGGGCCAGCTTGACCGGCTTGAGGTTTTGGCTCACCAGGTTCAGGACTGATGACAATGGTACGGGGACTGCAAGAACATTGTTTGGCTGCTGCACCTCAACCCCCTGCGCCCGATGAAGGGGTGCGGGGGACAGTCCAGTCTCACCAAGGTGGGACCCCACTCGAGGTCTCCCGTCACTTACCCCCTGAACCTCGTCGCCGAGAGGCCTCGAAGCGACGACGGTCCCTCTCTCGCCACTCCGATCGTTCCCACCATCGGCCGAAAGAGAGAGAATCTAGACGGGTGCGTTCCTTACGTCGGCGATCTTCTTCGGCTTTCTCTTCTGATTCATCTCAAGACGGCACCCTCAGGAAGACTTCCTGTCGGGCTGAGCAATGGCTCGATGAGTATCATCAACGGTTGGAGGAGCTTAGCCGCCGGATCGCTAACCCTCACGGGATGGACTATGAGCATCGCCCCCCACTTTCCCGGTGCATCATGGAGGAACCGGTTCCGCCCCGCTTCCGTCTCCCCCAACTGGACCCGTACGATGGCACGACGGACCCACTGGACCATCTGGAGAGCTACAAGGTCCACATGCAGGTCCAGAGAGTGACGGACTCCCTTTTATGTGTCGCCTTTCCAGCCACCCTTCGCAAGGCGGCACGTGCGTGGTATTTCCGCCTGCCTCCATGCAGCATCAATTCGTTTCGGCAACTCGAGCGATCTTTCATGGCCCACTTTGATGCTTGCCGAAAGATTCTACGAGTGGCTGATAGCCTATTTGCTGTCCAGCAGAGGAGTGGCGAGACCTTGAAGGACTTTGTCGCTCGGTTTAAGGAAGCAGCATTGGAGGTATACAACTTGGAAGATTTTGTAGCCACTTTGGCATTAAAGCGAGGACTTCGTCCCTATAGGTTTGCCTATTCCCTAGATAAGAAGCCTCCGAGTTCTTATGCTGAGCTTTTGAGCCGGGCGCAGAAATACATCCGTGCTGACAAGGCGGATTCTTCCAGGAGGGAAGCCGACAAGAACACCAGTAAGAAACCACCGCCTACTGAGCATGCCGGAGCACGACCCCGGAAGCCTGAGCCTCCTCACCGCCCAGATCGCCGACCACAGACACTTATTCCTAAGGAGCAATTCACCCCCCTCATGGCTCCTATATCTCACATCCTACTGGAGATCGAGGAGGAACCTTATTTCAAGCGTCCGGCTCCCTTGAAATCTGGGACCCCCCGCAATAAGGAGTTTTACTGCCGGTACCACCGAGACTATGGTCATGACATCGAGGACTGCCGCCATCTGAAGAAGGCCATTGAGGAACTAGTTCAGCAGGGTCACTTGGGCAAATTCGTTCGAAGGGGAAACCTTCCCACTCTAGGTCCATCGGTGCCTCCGATACTTCAACCGGCGTGGACAATGCCCCAACGGAGAAGACCATAGCTATGATTTCTTGGGGGGCAGGTGGTGGTTCAAAAAGACAACGAGAGGGAATAGATTCTGTAATTCCTTTCTTTGGAAAGGATTTAGATGGGGTAGTTAATAAGCATGACGACAGCGTCGTTATGTCCATGACCATAGCCAAACATCCTGTAAAAAGAATTTTAGTTGATAGTGGGAGTTCGGTGGATATTTGAGCTACGAAGCTTTTGTTCGGATGAATCTGTTGAGGTCTTCCCTCCGACCCATCGCCACCCCTCTAATGGGCTTCACTGGAGACTCGGTGAGCGTTGAGGGGAGATCGCCCTCCCTATCACAGCTGGGACCCCTCCATGCTAAAGCACCATGGTCATAAATTTTCTTGTGGTTCGGGTCCCGTTGGCTTATAACGCTCTATTGGGGAGACCAGGATTAAATTTGCTACATGCCGTGATCTCGACCAAGAGATTATTGGTAAGATTCCCCACCGACGACGGAGTTGGAGAAATGAAAGGAGAACAAAGCCCGCCACCGCTTTGCTATCACTTGTCTCCTAGCCCACTGGAAGCGGCGTCAGCAATAGCCTCTGAGCCGCTCGACCCCCGGGAGCTGGGAAGGAGGGGTGAACCAGTTGAGCACTTCCTGACCCTTCCCTTGGGGGATGACCCGGCAAGGACTGTCCAGTTGGGGCATTGCTTCCAGAGGAGACACGTGATGGACTTCTCACCTTCCTGCGTGCCAACGCCGACGTCTTTGCATGGTCATCCTCAGACATGCCGGGCGTCCCTGAGGAGGTGATCACCCATCGGCTCAACCTCAGGCCAGAGTGTCGACCAGTCCAACAGAAGAAAAGGAGCTTCACTCCAGATAGACAGAAAGCTATGATGAGGAAGTTCGCAAGCTAACGGCTGCGGGCCATATTCGGGAAGTTCATTATCCCGAATGGTTGGCCAACGTGGTGATGGTCCGTAAGACCAATGGAAGTTGGAGAATGTGCGTGGATTTCACCGATCTCAACAAAGCATGCCCTAAAGACAGCTTTCCCTTGCCCCGGATCGATCAACTGGTGGACGCTACATCCGGTCATGAGATCCTTAGCTTCATGGATGCTTTCTCTGGGTACAACCAGATAGGATGAACATGGTGGATGAGGAAGCTACCTCCTTCATAACTGAGAAGGGGTTGTACTGCTACAGGGTAATGCCTTTTGGGCTAAAAATGCGGGAGCCACATACCAAAGGTTGATGAATAAAGTCTTTGAAGGCCAGATAGGACGCAATATGGAGGTGTATGTGGATGACATGCTGACAAAAAGTGTCCACGCCACCGACCATATATCTGACTTAACAGAGACTTTTGACAACCTGTGCCGGTACCAGATAAAGCTGAACCCACGCAAGTGTGCATTTGGGGTGACAGCCGGAAAGTTCTTGGGTTTCATGGTAACCCGGCGGGGGATCGAGGCAAACCCGGACAAAGTTCAAGCCATCTTGGACATGAGGTCTCCCATCAACAAGAAGGAAATACAGCGCCTGACGGGAAGGGTGGCCGCCTTGAGTCGCTTCCTGTCCAAGTCCGCTGAAAGGTGCCTACCTTTCTTCAAGGCGCTCCGCAAGGTTAATGGATTCGAATGGACGAAAGAATATCAAGAGGCGTTCAAGGGGCTAAAGGAATTCTTATCTACCCCGCCGCTGCTATCCAAGCCAACAGGTGGAGAAGAACTCCTTCTATACCTCACGGCTTCCCTCGAAGCCGTTAGTTCTGTGCTGGTCCACGTGGACACCAATGACAGGCAAAAGCCAGTGTACTACACAAGCAAGGTGCTCCATGATGCAGAGACTAGATACTCGAAGATTGAGAAGATTATCTTCGCGTTGATCGTGTCTGCCCAGCGTCTGCGGCCATACTTCCAAGCCCACCCGATCGTGGTGATCACAGACCAACCTCTAAAGACAGTTCTCGCTCGCCCGGATACTTCCGGCCGATTGGCAAGGTGGGTGCTTAAGTTGGGGGAATTCGATATGTCTTTTCACCCGGGTCGGCCATGAAATCTCAAGTCTTGGCGGATTTTTTGGTCGAATGCACTTGGGGAGAGGAGCAACCTAAAGAACCTTCTATGAACCCCCCGCCTCTCGGAACCAGTGATGATGAATGGGTCCTTCATGTAGATGGGGCGTCAAATTTTCAAGGGAGTGGAGCAGGCCTCATCTTGGCCAACTCGGATGGAGTTGTAACCGAGTGCGCACTCCGCTTCCTCTTTCCAACCACTAATAATCAGGCAGAATATGAAGCTCTGCTGTCTGGGATGAGATTAGCTCAAGAGCTTGGGGTGAAACGCCTTAGGGCATTCACCGACTCCCAACTGGTCGCTGGCCAAATCGCAGGGGAATATGAAGCAAGGGATCCCATCATGTCCCGCTACCTGAGTATGGTGCGATCGCTAGCTTCTCTCTTAGCTTACTTTAACGTTAGCTACATCCCTCGACAGGAGAATGCTAGAGCCGACGCTTTATCCCATCTTGCCACCTCAACTGATGGGATGCTGGGAAGAGCTTATGTAGAGCACTTAGAAGCCCCGAGTATTGATGCATCATGAGAAACTCTACCAGTTGAGCAGGAGCCTTCTGGATGGACGCCTATGTCCGGTACTTTACCGAGGGTACCCTCCCAGAAGACCCTGCCGAGGCCAAGAAACTTAAAAGACGGGCCCCAAAATTTTTCATAATGGAGGGAAAGCTCTATCGGAGGTCATTCTCATACCCAGTTCTCAGATGTGTCGGCCCCACCGAAGCAAATTATATCCTGCGAGAGATACATGAAGGTATATGTGGAAGCCATATGGGGGGCAGAGCTCTCGCATACAAAGCCCTACGACAGGGGTATTACTGGCTGACAATGAAGGAGGACGCATCCAAACTTGTTAAGAGTGTGACAGCTGCCAGCGCAATGCTAACATTCAACATCAACCGGCATCCCAGCTGACCCCCTGGCTGCACCCTGGCCCTTCGCACAGTGGGGCATGGACATCCTGGGACCGTTCCCTCCAGCCTCCGGACAACGCAAGTTCCTAGTGGTGGCAGTTGACCATTTCACCAAGTGGATCGAGGTGGAGGCTCTCGCTAAGATCACTGAGGGTAAAATAAGGTCTTTCTTCTGGAGGTCTGTGGTGTGCCGGTTTGGGCTACCGCACACCCTCGTTACTGACAACGGCCGATAGTTTGACAACACGGCCTTCCGGGAATTCTGTGTGGGCCTGGGCATCCATCATCGATTCACCTCTGTGGGGCACCCCCAAACCAACGGCGCAGCCGAGGTGACCAACCGCATCATCCTCCAAGGGCTCAGGGCACGGCTAGATGGCTGCAAAGGGCGCTGGGTGGAGGAACTCCCCAGTGTATTGTGGGCCTACCACACGATGCCACGAGCCCCTATCGGGGAAACTCTTTCAGCCTAGTCTTTGGAACCGAAGCAGTCATTCTGGTGGAGATAGGAGTTCCCAGTCCCCGGACAGAATTATACCATGAGGAAAGCAACTCAAGCCAGCTGCGAGCCGATCTAGATTTAGTGAAAGAACTGCGAGACCAAGCGCAACTTCGCATGGCGGCTTTCCGTCAGCGAGCGGCCAAATACTATAATGCTCGAGGACGATCCAAGACGTTCCACTCTGGAGATCTTGTTCTGCGAAGAGCTGAAGTGTCAAAGCCAACAGAGGGGGGCAAGCTAGCACCGAAATGGGAAGGACCATATCGTGTCAAGGAGGTGCTTCACCATGGGGCATACAAAGTCGAAGAGCTAGACGGGAAACTGCTTCCTCACACCTGGAACGCTGACAATTTACGCCGGTATTATCAGTAATGTGCTATTTCATTAATTTGAGTCTACTTGACATATTGCTATTCAAAATGTTCACATTATTCTTGAGTGATTAGGCTCGGCAGCAAAGATCGGCTCGCGTCGGCACCAAAGACCGGCTCCGCGTTGGCAATAAAGACCAGCTCCACGTCGGCAATTAAGACTGGCGCCCCACGTCGGCACCAAAGACCGGCTCCGCGTCGGCAATAAAGACCAGCTCCGCATCGGCAATTAAGACCGGCCCCGCATCGGCACCAAAGACCAACTCCGCGTCGGCACCAAAGACCGGCCCCGCATCGGCAATTAAGACCGGCCCCACGTCGACACCAAAGACCGGCTCCGCGTCGGCACCAAAGACCGGCTCCGCGGCAATAAAGACCGGCTCCGCATCGGTAATAAAGACCGGCTCCGCATCGATAATTAAGACCGGCGCCCCGTCGGCACCAAAGACCGGCTCCGCATCGGCAATAAAGACCAGCTCCGCATCGGCAATTAAGACCGGCCCCGTCGGCACCAAAGACCGGTCCCGCGTCGGCACCAAAGACCGGCCCCGCGTCGGCAATTAAGACCGGTCCCGCGTCGGCACCAAAGACCGACTCCGCATCGGCACCAAAGACCGGCCCCGCATCGGCAATTAAGAACGTCCCCGCATCGGCAATAAAGACCGGCTCGCGTCGGCAATTAGGACCGGCGTCCCACGTCGGCACCAAAGACCGGCTCCGCGTCGGCAATAAAGACTGGCTCCGCGTCGGCAGTTAAGACCAACCCCGCGCCGGCACCAAAGACCGACTCCGCGTCGGCAATAAAGACCGTCTCCGCGTCGGCAGTTAAGACCGGCCCCGCACCGGTACCAAAGACCGACTCCACGTCGGTACCAAAGACCGGCTCCGCGTCGGCAATAAAGACCGGCTCCGCGTGGCAATTAGGACTGGCGCCCCGCATCGGCACCAAAGACCGGCTCCGCGTCGATAATAAAGACGGCTCCACATCGGTAGTTAAGACCGGCCCCGCGCCGGCACCAAAGACCGACTCCGCGTCGGCACCAAAGACCGGCTCCACGTCGGCAGTTAAGACCGGCGCCCCGCGTCGGCACCTAAGACCGGTGCCCCATCGGCAGTTAAGACCGGTCCCGCGTCGGCACCAAAGACCGGCCCCGCGTTGGCACCAAAGACCGGCTCCCTGCGTCGGTAATTGGGGACAACGTTTCGGCGCACAGTCCCCTTTCGCGTGACATATCTAGCAAGGCAGTAAGCGTTCCATGGCTTCGTGCCTGCACGAGTAGGGTCTTGTACTACCTACTGTTCTCAACTGTCGTCTCTACAACTGAAATTGATCCCACATCAGTTTCCTGACAGGAGGAGTCGTGTTTCGTGACAGCTCATGCATCCAAAGCTGATTATGACCAAAAGCACGCGATGAGGATTAAAATATTTATTGATGACTAAAAGTTTACAAAATTGCCGATCTGAGTCGGGCTTGGAGCAATATAAAAAACTACTAAGGGTCATTTGGGGCGGGTCATCGTCTTCAGGGACGTCATCTGGCTTCAGCCCTTCAATATCCTCGAGGTCGTAGAGTTCTTGGATTTTTTCCTTGCAGTCTTGGAAGCCGGCCTTGTAAGCAAACGCCGTCGACTCGGCTAGCTCCTTATTAAAGGCTTTAGACTTCCTGAAATCCTCTACGGCCTCTGCAGCTCTTTTCTCCTCCTTGAGGGCTTTCCGCTCGGCCTCGACGGCCTCCTCTTGGCTTCAGTCACCGCCGCCTCCAAATCAGCAATCTTGGCATCGGACTGGCGGGCGACCTCTTTGGCTGCATCTATTTCAATGGAGGCGAGATCCAATCGATTCTTCAAAATGCACATCTCTGATTCCACTACCTCCAGCCTCTCCTCGGCCCTTCTTTGTTTCTCTTTGGCCACCTGGGCATTATCCAGCTCATTGGCCGCACGACGCTGGGCAACTTCCAGTGCGTACTCTACCTTCTCAGCTCTCAACCGGATGGCTTCAACTTCGCCCTTTAAGGTGGCCCGGATATCCTCCAAGGCCATCTCTGCCTTTTCTGCCCTAGCCTGGAGTGATAGCATCTCCTCCCGCGACTGGTCGAGAGCAGCATCACTCAGGGTCCAAAGGTCCCTCATGGCGATCAGAGAATTCAGCGCCTGGACGGAATGTCAATGTTAAAAAAAAAAAACGACAACAAAACAAACAAAACAGAGAGGAAGAAGATAATGGGGCAAAAGCTCACCCAAAGATGTGCCACAGATGCCTCGCGGAAGAAGGTGGCCCTCCCTTGATGCCGGAGGAACTCCTGCACCTCTACCACAGATGCTTTGTCCAATGCCCGCTCGGCCCAGTGGCTGTGGTTCGCCAATAGTGATTGGAAGGACGGATCGATGCCCTCCTTTCCCTTGGCACGGGGGCCGCGGGGGAGGATTCCGCCTCGACTCTACTGCCTCCGGCCCCTTGGCTGGTAGAGGCGCTTCGGTTGTTGCCCCTATGGGGGGCACGATAACTGCAGGAGGTGGCCTTATTATTGTAGGGACCTGCTCCGTCTCTGCGGCTTCGGGCAGGGGTGATGGCGATTTCGGCCTGCTCTGGAGAAGGATCGAGCAGAATGACAGGAGGAGCTGGAACTAAAGGTGATATTCTTTCTCCTGTTTGACTCCGCTCAACTTCCTCGCCGACCCCGGCCCTTACCGTATCTTTCCTGGTGGGCTCGTCGACTTGGGCTCTGGCTGCCTCGCACACGTGCGGGGGATCCATAACTTTGGCCCTTTTAGCGTCGGCCTCACCAGCGTCGGTCCTTCCAGTGTCGGCCTTCTTCAAAACCTTAGCGTGCAGGGGTTTCACAACTTTAGCCCTCCAGCGCCGGCCCTCCCTACGTCGGCCCTCCTTGAAATTTTGGCGACGGCCCTCCTCTCAGCAAGGGACTCATTCCCCGTTGCTTTCCTCTTATTAGTAGCCGCCTGCATGAGCTCGCGAAGCGATGGCATCATCCCTATAAAGGCGGGAGATGAATAAAAGAAAAGAAGAAGAAGAAGAGAGAAGAAAGAAGGAAAAAGGTGAGTAATCAAGTGCTCACCACCAGAAGGAATTAAGCGGCGAGATGAAGGTTTTCATCGACCAGAAGCTTATTGCATCGAGGGACATCGGCAGTCAGAAGCTGCCCGAATGCCATTAGATCCCTTGGGAGAATAGAAGAATCCCTATTGGCATCAATGTTGGGTGTCCCCCAGCTTCCACTCACCCCTTTGATATCAGCAAAAAAGAACTTATCCTTCCATCCTTTAACGGAGGTGGGAAGGTGTTGGCCCAGATGGCAACCCAAGAGGGGGGGTGAATTGGGTACTTTAAAAATTAAGCCTTTTAAAACAATTTAAACTATTGATGAGAGGATATAACAATTAATTCAAGTTAAAGCACAATAGCAAGAGAGAGAGAGACAAATAACACGGCAAACACAAAGATTTTATAGTGGTTCGGTGTATCCAACACCTACGTCCACTCCCAAGCTCACTTGGGTCCACACTATAATCTCCTCGATTACAGTCGAGTTGTTTTACAAGCTCACAACCCAAACTTGTTGTTTTCCCGGGATCACAACGAACCCAGCCGGTTTTACACGGGCTCACCAGCACAAAACCCAACACACAAGCTATCCTTAGCTTGTGCCGAGGTAAACTACCTCCACTAATTCAATCCACTGATTGAATTAGCAAACAACAAGATAAAAATATGAGTTTAGTACAAAACAGCTCCTTTTGAGCAGATATTTCAAAATAAAAGCAAAGTTTAGAAAGCCTGTTTAGATTCGATTTGAGTGCAGGCTTTTCTTCTTTTCTTCTTTTCCTCAACTCCTTTGAAGTGTGGAATCGGGCCTCAGCTCAGATTCTTCACGGATTGAATGTTGGAGTTGATTTGAGCTTTTCCCTTTCTTTGAATGTTGAAAATCTCTTGATTTGATCTTGAATGGCTCTTGGATTTTCTTCTAGACTTTCTTGGATTGATGAACTTGAGCACAGATGAAGTCTCCTTTGATTTCACTCCTTTCTTTCACTCTATTTTTGAATCTCGGATTTTTCAAATGACGCTCTGTTTTTCCTCTTTCTGAAAGATTTTTTTTTTCTCTCTTGATCCTTTTTGATTTGAAAACGGCCTCTCTATTTATAGACTCTGCAAAAATATAGCCGTTAGAAACAAAGAAATATAGCCGTTATTGAAAAATCTTACCGTTGGCGCTGAGTTGGCATCAGAAAAATCACGCCCAGATTTGTTGGAGTCGGCTCCAACTTTAGGCGAGTCGGCTCGAAGACGCGATGCCAAAAATAGAAACATTCAGAAAGTTAAGGGGTCGACTCAAGAAAAATAAGGTGTCGACTCCTGACAGTCGGGGGTCGACTCATGAAAAGCAAGGGGTCGACTCGAGAAGTGCTCAGAAAAATAACTCTGGTGTCTGAGCGGAGTCGACTCACAGTCATGGAGTCGGCTCGACAAATCGGGGGTCGACTCTTGAAATCACAGGGGTCGACTCGAAAATCAGGAATCTCTGTATACTGAGTGGAGTCGACTCTGAAACTCTAGAGTCGGCTCCGGAACGTATCAAAAATCAGAGAATTTTCTGATTGACTTTGAAATTCGTTCCAGATTAATTTTAAATCAATTTTTGACTTGAATATAATAAATTTGACATTAAGAATCAATTCAAGAATGTTCCAAAAACTCATTGATTGAAATATGAAGTATAAAAATTTCTTTTTGAAAGCTTAAACATGGAGCTTGAAGTTACTTTCCAATTGATTAAAGTCATACTTAACATACTCATTGATTATAAATAAATTCATTGCTCATGTAAATAAATTCATTGCATCTTTTAATATACTCATGGCTTTTGGTAATCATCAAAATCAATAAGATTGGGGCAACAATTTCTCAACAATCTCCCCAACAATCTCCCCTTTTTGATGATGACAAAAACATTGAGTATATGCATGATTAATTAAAGAATTTATTTAATTTTCATAGTTAGGCTCCCCCTGAATGAGGTAGCTCCCCCTATGAAACTCAAATAAATATCATTCATTCAATTTAAATCATTTTAATGTCAAAATTCAGCATTTTCATCTAAATTGCTTTTTCATTCATTCTCTGTATGTGTAATGTTTAATTATTATTCAATTATTTATTATATGCATATACAATAACATTCGTTTAATTTCTCCCATGCATATACAGTATGTATAAAACTCTCCCCCTTTTTTGTTATCAACAAAAAGGTAGAGAAGCATCAAACACAATCACATTCACGATTTAAGATATGCTTTAACATGAACTGAGATTCATTGATAAATAAGAGAAGTACATTCAAACTCAAACTTCATTGAACATTCAAAACTAACTTTTCATTACTTCATTATATCAAAATGTAAACATAATATAAATTTCATTACATTGCAAAAACTAAACATCCATTACATCAAAAATGTGTCCTTACAATTCTTGTTAAGTGATCTACGATGTTCTTCATTCCATCAGTTTGAAGCTTGACATATCTTCAGTCTTTCATCCACAAAAGTACAAGCAGTTAAAATCTTGTCTTGAAGCTCGGCATTGCACTTTGCATAAGTCTTACCATCTCCACAAATGTCTTTAAGTTCTTCAAAAATATTCTTTAAATCACCACTTAAAGACTCAGTAGAGGAGCTAAGAGTAGATTCAATCTTGGTGATTCGATCATCTAATGAATAGAGAGTTTCTTTAAGATTCATGAATTTATTGTCAAACTCAGTCTTCATTCTATCCTCTTGATCATCAAGAAGACTCTTGAGCTGCTCTAACTGAAGATCTGAAAAACCAACTGATGAAGAAGATGGCTGATCAAACATTGGAGCAGGAGAAGGGGCCGGAACTGGAACTAGGAGGCACAGGTGATGAATGTCTAACAGAAGGTCCAGGTGCCTCAACATCAGCGGCTCTATCTTCCAACTGATTTTTTTTCCCATCTACCATCTTTCTTCACAAATCCCATCCTATGAATAGTAGCCAAGCTATAGTAATCAGTGTGTCTCAAATTTCTCATTGGCTCACTATCGGAAATAATTATCCCTTGGCTTTGAAAAATCTTAGTTAATATCATGCCATAGGGTAGACTTGATTTCTTCTTGCTCCCACAGTCAGCAATGTACCAAATTATCATATTCGGAAGATTGATAGGTTCCCAGTCACTACAGCATCCATAACAAAAATGTCTCTCTCAGATACATAATCAAATCTCCCAGTCTTAGGGAAAGAATCCTACTGCAATGTTATGGAGAAGCCTTAATTCCAAAGATAGTTGATTTGCGGACTTCTTCAAAACCAACAATTTCTTTATTTAACAATCTTGATAAAGCTGGGCTCTATCATCAGGTGAAAATGTAGAAGGACCAGACACTGAAGATCCAAAAGTCTTGAGAGTAATCCACTGTGACATTTATCCTATTTCCTCTAACAAGCTGACAATCCATTATCTCCTCTTGACAAATTTTTATAAAATTCTTTAACCAAGGCGGGGTAGGTTGGGCAATCTAAGAACACATTTTCTCCCATCCCATTTCAATTAATTGTCTTCCTACAAGAAAACCCTCTGCCTCAAATATTCAAAATCCACCTTTCTCCCGGTTGTAATAATTCTATCGGCTAGGCGGTCTACCTGAGAGGTGGCCGCAGCAGGAGAAGCACTCGGGGTTGAAGAGGATGAGGTGGAATCCATGCTCGGAGAGGTTCGCGGGACGCCTCACCGTCTTCTTCCTCTTCATCCCGGCCGCTCCAAGGCTAGAACCACGGGTTTTAGGTGCCATTGATTTAGTGGAAAGGTTAATCAAGGGTTTCTAAGGATTTGGTAGGTTGGGAAAATTTTGGAGAGAGATTTTGATGATTTGAGAAGATAGAAATGAACGGAGTCGACTCTGCCCTAGATAAATCGACCTGGGACCACTTCGAGTCGGCTCCCGCAAAGTGTGGGTCGACTCCGGGTAGTCACAGAAACCTATCCCGTGGAGTCGACTCGCACAGAGAGGGGTCGGCTCCAGAGTTTCAGCAGAAACATGGAGTCGACTCCGATACTGACCGAGTCGGCTCCGAGACCATTTCAGAGCAAAAACATAAAGTTTCAGAGAATCTGAAATGTGTCCGGAATTGATCATAAAATTGATAAAAAATCATTGGATTTAATAGATCAATTAGATATGAATTCTAGATAAGATTTCCTTAAAGATCAGGATTTGAAAGAATTTTAGATAAAATTTCCCTCTAGGGGTTTCAAATTCATTCTAATGGATCACAAATCCCTAACTCTCCTCTAAGATAACAGAATCTTTCTTCACTCAAGGGTTTTGTAAATATATCAGCTAATTGTTCTTCAGTATTAACATAATCAAGACATATTTCTCATTAGTTACATGTTCTCTTATAAAATGATATCTAATTTCTATGTTTTGTTCTAGAATGTTGAATTGGATTTTTTGTTAGATTAATTGCACTTGTATTATCACATTTATAGGTGTTTTATCAAGTGTGATACCATAGTCTTCAAGTTGTCGCTTAATCCATAGGATTTGAGCACAGCAACTTCCAGCTGCAACATATTCAGCTTCAGTAGTTGATAATGCAACTGAATTTTGCTTTTTGCTAAACCATGAGATTAAGTTACTTCCTAAGAATTGGCATGCACCACTTGTGCTTTTTCTATCTAACTTACATCCAGCATAATCAGAATCAGAATATGCAATTAAGTTAATGTTGAGTCTCTAGAATACCATAAACCTACATTTTTTGTTCCACTTAAGTATCTTAGTATTCTTTTAACAGCAATTAAGTGTGATTCTTTAGGTTCTGATTGAAATCTAGCACATAGACAAACAGAAACATTATATCTGGTCTACTTGCAGTTAAGTAAAGTAGGGATCCGATTATACCTCGATAATACTTTTGATCAACTTTCTTACCTTCTTCATCTTTGTCCAGCTTGCATGAAGGACTCATTGGTGTTCCAAGGGGTTTCATTGATTCCATACCAAACTTTTTGAGTAGTTCTCTTGTGTACTTGTTTGGTTGATGAAAATCCCTCTTTGCTTTGTTTGATTTGGAGTCCAAGGAAGAAGTTGAGTTCTCCCATCATGCTCATTTCAAATTCACCCTGCATCAACTTAGCAAATTCTTGACATAGAAGATTGTTAGTAGCACCAAAAATAATATCATCAACATATATTTGAACTACTAATAAATCTTTACTTTTCTTTTCAAAAATAATGTTTTATCTACATTTCCTCTTATAAAATCATTTTCAATTAAGAATTTACTTAATCTATCATACCAAGCTCTAGGTGCTTGTTTCAAACCATATAATGCTTTGTGCAATTTAAAAACGTGATTCATGATCTTCAAAACCTGGTGGTTGTTCTACATAACTTCTTCATTTATAAATCCATTTAAAAAAGCACTTTTACATCCATTTGAAATAAGTTGAAATTCATGTGACATGCAAATGCAAGTAATAGTCTAATGGCTTCTAATCTAGCTACTGGTGCAAAGGTTTCATCAAAATCAATACCTTCTTCTTGATTATATCCTTTTGCAACTAATCTAGCTTTGTTTCTAATTACTATGCCATTTTCATCTAGTTTATTTCTAAATACCCATTTTGATCCTATAACAGAATGATCTTTAGGTCTTTCTACTAATGTCCATACATTATTTCTAGTAAATTGATTTAATTCTTCTTGCATAGCTAACATCCAATTATTATCTTTTTCAGCTTCTTCAATAGTTTTAGGTTCAATTTGTGATACAAATGCAAGATGATTACTAATATTTCTCATAGATGATCTAGTTCTTATTCCTTGAGATGGATCACCTATAATCAATTCCTTAGGGTGACTATAAGCATATCTCCAATCTCTAGGAAGATCTATATCATTATGATTAGTGTTAGTATCATCATCCTTAGGTGAATCATTATCTTTAGCTTCTTGCTCATGATCTGAAGATACATCAATATTTAATTTTTCAAGATCTTTCTCAATTATGTTTGTATCTTCCTCATCATCAAACTTTGCTAAAGATTCATCAAAAACTACATGAATGGATTCTTCAACAACTAAAGTTTTCTTGTTAAATACTCTATATGCTTTACTAGTTGTTGAATATCCTAAGAATATTCCTTCATCAGATTTAGCATCAAATTTGCCTAAATTATTTTTACCATTATTATGAACAAAACATTTACAACCAAATGCATGAAATATCTAATATTAGGTTTTCTATTTTGCCATAATTCATAAGGTGTTTTCTTAAGTATTGGTCTTATTAGGGCTCTATTTAAAATGTAACATGCCGTGTTTATAGCTTCCGCCCAAAAGTACTTTGGTAGGTTGCTTTCACATAGCATGGTACGGGCCATGTCTTCTAAAGTCCTATTTTTCCTTTCTACTACACCATTTTGTTGTGGGGTCCTAGGTGCAGAAAAATTATGATTAATACCATTTTCAGTGCAAAAATTTTCAAATAAGTGATTTTCAAATTCAGTTCCATGATCACTTCTTAGAGACACTATGGTAGTGTTTTTCTCATTTGTGACTTTCTTGAAGAATTTCAGGAATATCGAGAAAGTCTCATCTTTGTGAGCTAAAAACAATACCCAAGTGTATCTAGAGTAATCATCTACAATCACAAGACCATATTTCTTTCCTCCTAGACTTGTGGTTCTAGTTGGTCCAAAAAGGTCCATGTGAAGTAGCTCTAATGGCCTAGAAGTTGAAACAACATTTTTAGATTTGAAAGAACTTCTTGTTTGTTTTCCAAATTGACATGCATCACATATTTTGTTGTTTTCAAAATCTATTTTAGGTAACCTTTAACTAAATCCATTTTAATTAGTTTTGAAATTAGGTGTGTGCTTGCATGACCTAATCTACGATGCCATAACCATCCAATTTCATTCATATTAGCATTATCAGCAATTAAGCAATGATCACTCATAGATAATTTGTCTAGATCAACCAAGTAAACATTGCCATGTCTATAACCAGTAAATACAATGCTATTATCAATGGAATTAGATACTGTGCAGAAAGAAGTTTCAAATGATACTTTAAAATCTTTATCACACAATTGGCTTATACTAATTAAGTTATGCTTCAAACCATCAACATAAAGTACATTATCAATAAAAGTGGATGGAGTTATACGGAATTTTACCAAGGCCCATAATTTGACCTTTACCATTATCACCAAACGTAACAACTCCTCCTTTCTTTTCTTCAAGGGTGATGAATTCTTCTTTGTCACCCGTCATATGTCTTGAGCAGCCACTATCAAGATACCACTTTCTCTTTGATCTTTTGGCCACAAGACATTCCTGCAATAAAATCAAACTTTATGTTTAGGTACCCAAGCTTTCTTGGGTCCTTCATGGTTAGTAGCAACAAATATTGTTCCTTTCGGAACCCATATTTTCTTCCTTTAAAATTTAAATTCTTATTTGGTTTTGTAAATTACATTCAAATGATTTATGCCCTTTTAAATTGCATTTAAAACAAGTGATGTTACTTTGGCTAGCACGTACAAAAATTTTTCAAAGATTTTTGTTTTCTAAATGTATTATATCCTAATCCAGCCTTATCAAAAACTGCTTTTTGACTTTCTAAAATCATGTTTAGTTTAGTGAACTTAAGGTGAATTTATCAACAATATCTTTTATTTTTTAACTTCTTTCTTTTTCATTTTCTACATGCTGTTCATTTAGATAGAGTTTTATTTCTTTTTCAAATCTTTTATTAGATTTTTTTTCAGATTTTAGTATATTAATTTCATGAGTAAAATCATCTTTTCTTTAAGTTTTCTTTTAAATTTAATTGCAAGCATCATTTTCTCTTTAATTAAGTTTATGTTTTCAGTTTTCAAGATTTATATTTCTTTTTCAAAATTTTAAAATCATCTACAAGTTCATTGAAGCTTCAAATAATTCATCAAAAGCAAAATCATCACAAGGGTTTTCAGAACTTACCTCGTCGTCGTCGTTCGCCATAAAACAAATGTTGCAACTTCTTTTGTTCTTCTTCTTCGGAAGAAGATTCATCACTGTCGCTCCAAGTTGCAACATAGCCTTTCTTCTTTTTCTTGAAAGTCTTTTTCAATTGAGGACAATCATATCTAAATGCCCCGGTTTCTTACATTCATAACAGATCAAGGGGTCTTTCTCTTTGTCCTTGTCCTTATCTTTTTCCTTTTCTCCTTCCATCTTATTTCCAAATTTCTTTTTGTGGAAGGGTTTCTTTCTCCTCATAAATTTCTTAAATTTTCTTGCTAGAGAGCTGTGTCTTCATCATCATCCTCATCATCGCTGCTGCTATCTTCAACTTTTGCAGCCTTGAGGGCAATTGTCTTCTTCTTTTTGATCCTCCTCCACATGTTGCTTCATTGTCAATTCATGGGTCATAAGGGATCCAAGAAGCTCCTCCAAAGGTAAAGTGTTTAGGTCTTTGGCTTCTTGGATGCTGTCATTTTGGCTTCCCATGATCTTGGTAAGTGACCTAAGAATTTTGCGAACAAGTTCAGAGTTAGTATAGGTTTTTCCAAGACTTTTCAAACCATTACAATATCAGTAAATCTAGTATACATGCATGTTATGGTTTCAGATTGTTCCATGCTAAACAATTCATATTTATGAACAAGAATATTAATTAGATTCTTTAACTTGGTTGGTTCCCTCATGGGTAACCTCTAATCTATCCCAAATCTCTTTGCGGAATTACATGTAGAGATTCGATTAAATTCATTAGCATCTAAGAGAACAATATAAAATTCATGGCTTTAGCATTAAGCTGAGCCATCTTCCTATCATTATCATTCCAATCCCTTTCGGGCTTAGGAACAATAGTGCCATCAACTAAGTGTGTGGGTGTACTAGGTCCATTAATTATAACACCCACAATTCATAATCAGAAGCTTGAATGAATATCCTCATTCTAGCTTTCCAATATGAATAGTTGGAACCATTAAATAAGGGAGGTCTATTCGTAGAATGACCTTCAGCAAAATGAACTTGTGTTGCCATTTGGATCTTTAGCTCTTGATCGTGTGATCAAAAAACAAATGAGCACAAGCTCTGATACCAATTGTTGGCCCAGATGGCAACCCAAGAGGGGGGGTGAATTGGGTTCTTTAAAAATTAAGCCTTTTAAAAAATTTAAACTATTGATGAGAGGATAACAATTAATTCAAGTTAAAGCACAATAAAGAGAGAGAGACAAATAAACACGGCAAACACAAAGATTTTATAGTGGTTCGGTGTATCCAACACCTACGTCCACTCCCAAGATTCACTTGGGTCCACACTATAATCTCCTGATTACAGTCGAGTTGTTTTACAAGCTCACAACTCAAACTTGTTGTTTTCCCGGGATCACAACGAACCCAGCCGGTTTTCACGGGCTCACCAGCACAAAACCCAAACACAAGCTATCCTTAGCTTGTGCCGAGGTAAACTACCTCCACTAATTCAATCCCTGATTGAATTAGCAAAACAAGATAAAAATATGAGTTTATACAAAAGCTCCTTTTGAGCAGATATTTCAAAATAAAAGCAAAGTTTAGAAAAGCCTGTTTAGATTGATTTGAGTGCAGGCTTTTCTTCTTTTCTTCAACTCCTTTGAAGTGTGGAATCGGGCCTCAGCTCAGATTCTTCACGGATTGAATGTTGGAGTTGATTTGAGCTTTTCTCCTTTCTTTGAATGTTGAAAATCTCTTGATTTGATCTTGAATGCTCTTGGATTTTCTTCTAGACTTTCTTGGATTGATGAACTTGAGCACAGATGAAGTCTCCTTTGATTTCACTCCTTTCTTTCACTCTATTTTTGAATCTCGGATTTTTCAAATGACGCTCTGTTTTTTTTTTTTGAAAGATTTTTTTTTTTCTCTTGATCTTATATTATATTTTTGATTTGAAAACGGCCTCTCTATTTATAGACTCTGCAAAAATATAGCCGTTAGAAACAAAGAAATATAGCCGTTATTGAAAAATCTTACCGTTGGCGCTGAGTTGGCATCAAAAAATCACGCCCAGATTTGTTGGAGTCGGCTCCAACTTTAGGCGAGTCGGCTCGAAGACGCGATACCAAAAATAGAAACATTCAGAAGTTAAGGGGTCGACTCAAGAAAAATAAGTGTCGACTCCTGACAGTCGGGGGTCGACTCATGAAAAGCAAGGGGTCGACTCGAGAAGTGCTCAGAAAAATAACTTTCTGGTGTCTGAGCGGAGTCGACTCGCACAGTCATGGAGTCGGCTCGACAAATCGGGGGTCGACTCTTGAAATCACAGGGGTCGACTCGAGAAAATCAGGAATCTTCTGTATACTGAGTGGAGTCGACTCTGAAACTCTAGAGTCGGCTCCGGAACGTATCAAAAATCAGAGAATTTTCTGATTGACTTTGAAATTCGTTCCAGATTAATTTTAAATCAATTTTTGACTTGAATATAATAAAATTGACATTAAGAATCAATTCAAGAATGTTCCAAAAACTCATTGATTGAAATATGAAGTATAAAAATTTCTTTTTGAAAGCTTAAACATGGAGCTTGAAGTTACTTTCCAATTGATTAAAGTCATACTTAACATACTCATTGATTATGAAAATAAATTATTGCTCATGTAAATAAATTCATTGCATCTTTTAATATACTCATGGCTTTTGGTAATCATCAAAATCAATAAAATTGGGGCAACAATTTCTCAATAATCTCCCCAATAGAAGGTACAACTTAAGGATCATAGTAGGCCTAGGAGTGAAGGACTACCAACCCGACTGCTTGCGGAGGGTATAAAAACTACGGAATAAGGAGATGCTGGCCTCTATGCCTTATAGGTGACAGAGAACCAAAAGCCAACGATGGTTCGGATCGAGTTAGGAACTAACTGGGAAGGTGTTAGAGAATATCGGTCCAGAAGATTGAGGATGAAAGGGTGGATAGGTAGTCGAAGTCCGGCTTTAAAGAAGGCTCCATACAAGGCAACTCTTCCGAGACGGGAAGAGGTTACCCTGTCATCAGGAGCAGGGTAGAGCAGACATAGGTTCGACAGAAAACTATACTTGGCTCGTAGGTTTACTATGTCTTGAGCAGACATAGTGGAAGCAGTCCCCTCGGGGGACTCCTTGACAGCGCCGGAAGGACCAGCAGCTGTCGGACGGCTCCGGGCGAAGGTCTGCCCACCGGTCAGATGACTTCTAGTTACGGGGCGCCTGACCGGCTGCCGCTCTGGCGAAGAGTGGTCGGAGGATGGGGTAGACCATTGGCTTGGTAAGGAAGCGGAAGGCTGAGAAGGAGTTGGGGAACGACTCCCGAAATCGAAAATAGAACAAGAAGGCGAGGAGGTCATGGAGACTAACCTGGAAAACTTAAGCTAAGATCGAAGGAGCACGAGGAGAGAATAAACACGGGTGGCGGATGGACGCTTGCCGACTCAAGAGGAAGCAGTAGCGTAAGAGAAGGAAGGATGGAAGGATAAGGATGATTTTTTCCTCTTATAGCCCCATTTCAAATCATCCCATGGCCGTCCGTTCTGGCCATGTGTCCACCTTCAAATGAAAGGCGCTTCGGCGGCCTACCGACGTGAAAAACACGAAAAACTCCACCAATAGAGAGATGGCGGTGGCCTTACCACAATGATGATGCTCACCTTTTTATAACCCACTACTTGAGGAAAATCCTCTCCAATCCCAATAGCCCGGACAGATGAAATGATGGCGCGAAAGTCAGCCGCCCAGTGGATATTAACACCCCTTTCGCTGGTGATTGTGCGCTCACTCATCTCAGGGGCGAAGGGGCATCTGATACGGCTGACCATCTCCTATGGGTGGTATTATAATCTTTTGCATGATTTTCAGAAATAATGATGTGACAGCAAAACCTAGAAATGAAATCTTGGCTCCGGCCTCCAGCGATGGCCTTTGGCTCCGGCCTCCAGCTCCGGCCTTTGGCTCCGGCCTCCAACTCCGGCCTCTGGCTCCGGCCTGCAGCAATAGCCTTTGGCTCTGGCCTTTAGCTCCGGTCTTTGGCTCCGGCCTCCAGCTCCGGCCTCTAGCTCCGGCTTTTGGCTCCGGCTCCAGCTCCGGCCTTTGGCTCCGGCCTCCAGCTCCGGCCTCCAGCTCCGGCCTCGGCTCCGGCCTCCAGCAACGGCCTTTGGCTCCGGCCTCCAGCTTAGGCCTTTGGCTCTAGCCTCCAGCTCCGGCCTCTAGCTCCAGCTTCCAGCTCCGGCTTTTAGCTCTGGCTCCAACTCCGGCCTTTGGCTTTGGCCTCCAGCTTCGGCCTCTGGCTCCGGCCTCTAGCAACGGCTCCAGCCCTAACTTGGTGCATTTCTCGCATGTACAATGACCCGCCTCAGGCAACAGATCCCGAGATTCGAGGTCTATTGCCGTGTACCTCGCTCACTGAAATCACGGGCAAGTGCTAGCACGCTCGGCAGTTACCGCTACAAGCGGCCCTCATCCAGCAATGGCTTAATCACTCGCCGTTCAAAGAAACTTATCCCAACAAGGAAGATTCGACGGTTCCAACGGAACGAGATAAACGGGACCCCCGAGACAGGTATAAAAGGAGGACCCGAGCTCAATGCGAGGAGATCTCTCTTTCTCTCTCAATCTCTCAACCTACCTCTCACTACTACAGAATTGAGCGACAAGTTTACTAATTTGAGCGTCGGAAGGTTCTCCCCGGGAAGGCCGGCCGAGGACTTCTTGCAGGTTTCCGAAGAAGGAAGACAACCTCTCCATCCCATTTGGAAGCCCACGACAAATCTCAGTATGCCCGTCGCTCATCATTGTTGATTTGTCCGCATCACTTTTCACTAAATATTTTTCACTCTTGAGACCTCCAGTTGGAGCCACCATGAAGGCTTATCCTTTAGAAAAAGATCAATTCAGGACAACAAAAAAACAAAAAAAGAGAAGTTTTTTATCTATAATAAATAGGGACTCTTGGTTAACAACCAAAACTACATGATGGCAGAAGTTGAAAGGATACTGCCAGATTTGAACTCGGCCCCAGCTTCTAAGGCGGTCTCATCTCCGGACTTGACCCTAGCTTCCAAGGCGGCGTCATCTTCGGACTCGGCCTCAGCTTTCAAAGCGGCCTCATCTCCGAACTCGGCCCCTACTTCCAAGGCAGCCTCATCTCTGGACTCAAGCCGGCCTCAACTCTCACAAGACATTTCATCCTAGAGACTTAATCCTCAGAAGGGCCAAAATATCCAAAATAACAGAGAGGGGAAAGCTATCTCCAAACTGGGAGGGGCCCTATCGGGTCACAGAGCGCTTCACCGAGGAGCATACCGGATTGAAGAACTCGATGGGCAGCCAATTGGCAAGCTATCTCCAAATTGAGAGGGCCCTATTGGGTCACTGAAGCACTTCACTGAGAAGCATACCGAATTGAAGAACTCGATGGGCAGCCAATTTTTCGCACCTGGAATGTGGATAATTTTTGCCAATATTATCAATGATGTATGCATTAGCTGATAAAAATAAGAGGAGCTTCAAATAATGCTTTTTCATTTGACTTGAAAGTTCAACAAACCCCTGGGCCAGCTGAAGAAACCCTTCAGGCGGTTCCAAAAGGCTTTCAACGGTCTTGTGAGCCAAAGAAACCCTTGAGGTGGTTCAAGACCTTCGATGGTTCCGATGACTCTCGAGTCAACCCCTGGGCCGGCCAAAGAAACCCCCAAGGTGGTTTCAAAAGGCTCTCGATGGTCTCGCAACTATTAGGTCACCCCCGGACCGGCCGAAGAAACCCTCGAGGTGGTTCAAACCATCGATGGTTCCGGCGACTCTCGAGTCAACCCTCGGGCCAAACAAAGAAATCTCCGAGATGGTTCCAAAAGGCTCTCGATGGTCTTGCGACTATCAGGTCACCATCGGACCAGCCGAAGAAACCCCCGAGGTGGTTCAAGACCTTCGATGGTTTCAACGACTCTCGAGTCAACCCCCAGGTCAGCCGAAGAAACCCTCGAGGCGGTTTCAAAAGGCTCTCAACGGTCTTGCGACTATCATGTCACCCTCGGGCCGACCGAAGAAACCCTCGAGATGGTTCAAGACCTTCGATGGTTACGATGACTCTCGAGTCAACCCCCGGGCCGACCTAAGAAACCCCTGAGGCGGTTTCAAAAGGCTCTCAACGGTCTCGCGACTATCAGGTCATCCCCGGGCCAGCTTAAAAAACCTCTGAGGCAGTTTCAGACCTTTGATGGTTCCGACGACTCTCGAGTCAACCCCCAGACCAACAAAAGAAACCCCCGAGACAGTTCCAAAAGGCGTTCGATGACTTCAGCAGCTCTCAGATCACCTTTCGGACTGGCGCAAAAAAATCCTCGGGGTGGTCTTAAAAAGCTTTCAAGTTTGGCTCAACGGTCTATGACCGGCATCAGCATCCTAAGATAACTTCGGCAAACGCCTAAGGGGCAAAATTGGGCTCAGCCATCCCTAAAAAGTCTATGCAAGCCTCAAGCCAGGCTGCTAACTCCCAAGATGAGCCGAGGAGGATGGAACAAGCTCTATCAAGCCTAAAGGCTTAGGCCAAGATGTGAATGCAAAAGGACGAGGGTGCTACAAAAAGCTAAGTACACTATGCTTAGACAAAATATTTCTTTCATTAATACTTAAAATTGTCATACAAGGAAGCCAACCTGAGTTGGATTACATCAAAACAAAAAGAAAAATACAAAAGCCTATGCTCGGCGAGCCCCGATCTGTCCTTGGCGTCATCCCTCTCGACTCCTCTCCTTCCTCGGGATCTCCAGGCTAAAAGTTGTCAAGTCCGGCAATCTTGAAGACCAGGGAGATCTTGTCTTTGCAATGTTCGAAGCCTTTGAAGTAGACATCGATGGCCGCCTCACTCATTTCTCTAGTAAAATCAGTGAAGCCCTTGTAGTGCTCCACCACTTCCCGAGCCTGAGCCTCGACGGCGGTCATCTTCTCCCAAGCGGCCCAGGCATCTGCCTCTACAATGACCACTTTCTCCTCGGTGGCCCAGGCATCCACCTCTGCAACAACCACTTTCTCCTCGGTGGCCTGGGCCTTCACCTTCGCCTTTTTGGACCGCTCCTCAGCATCGCCCAACTTGAGAAAAATGTCCTTGAGCTTCTCTTCAGTGGGCCTTAACCTTGCCATGGCCTTCCCCAATTTGGCCTCAGTGATCCTGGCCTTCTTCTCGGTCTCCTCCAATCACGCTTCCCAGCCGCGGATCTCCTTTCAGATGGATCAAAGCTTGCCGGCTGTTGTCACCTTCCGAGCCCAAACTTTGGCCAACTCTTGGCCAAGCTGTCAGTCCGGGCATGGGCAGCAGTCGCTTCCCTCCGGGCGAGCCCACAACTATTTTTGGTTCGAAAGCCAGCATCCCGAAGGATGAAGAAGCCATTCACCATCTGCAAAAATCAGTTGCTTAAAGCATGATCCAAGTAAATACAAAAAGAGATAATACAAAAATACTTACCTGAAACACAATAGTGTACAAGGTATCGAGGGTGTTGGTGATCGGTCGACGACGAAGATCCTCTTAAAAATGTGAGAGGCGGACCTGCATCAACAAGTACTTCACCAATCGACCACTGTTCACCACTGACATCCTCCACAGTGGTGCCCCGGGTTAGGCCCCCGTGGCGGTGGCAGGGGCGGACTCTCCATCGGGTGCTTACTGGGGCACCTCACCCCCGGCCTCCTCCCTTGGCCTGATAGTGATTGAGGTCTCGTCCCTTGTCGGTTCTACCGGAGCCGACTGGCTGTCCCTCGCTGCTCTACCTCAACCCCAATAGAAGAGTCCCCCCTACTAGCGCCTTGGTCGGGGGACTCTCTCTTCTCAGCTCCCCTACGGGTGCGGCCTCGGATGGAACCGCAGGGGCCCAGGCTGGTTCACTCTGAACCTCCTTGCAAGGCCTCTTGGATGCTGACATCACCATGTCACCAGTGGCCTCCCTCCTCCTCCGAGCGCCTGCCCTCAGTTGCTCGGATGAAAACCTCATTGCTGCACAAGATATCAAAGGTTAAAAAAAGTGGGGGAGAGAGTATCACGCTCATCGGGCGCCAATGCTGGCGACGCTGGTGCTACACCGGCCACGCAAAAATTACTTTCAAACAGGAACTCCTGACAGGATGAAATATGAGAAGACACCAACAAATCAAAAATCTTTCAGTCTCTCTCATCTATAGCTGAGTTTCATTCAGGCTAATATCAGGACTTCCCCAGCTCATCCTCATTCTGTCCATATGTGCGTAGAAGAAACGAGATTTTTATCCCTTGATTTTTTAGGGCAGATCAAGTTTAAGGGTCCTTTTAGGTCTGGAGGCGAAGATCCATCACCCAGCTTTGTTATGATGGCGGAGTTTATACAAAGCCTGGAAAAGAGAAACTCGGGTAAAAAGAACGTGAAAATGATAGAGTACAATGAAGGCGCAAATGATTCCAATGGAGTTCGGAGTCAACTACGCCAGGACGAAGCCATATCTATCCAAAAAATTGAGAATGAAAGGGTGAAAAGGAAGACGAAGCCCACTCTTAAAAAATTTCTCGTACAGGGCAACTCCACCGGACTGGCTAAAGGTCACCCTGTCGTTGGGCTCGGGAGCAGATAGATGGGCACTGTCAGGGATCCTATACCTAGCCCTAAGCTCCTTTATTTTCTTGGGGACATGGTGGAGGTGATCCCCTCTGGACCTGCCGAACTAGAAGTGGTGGTCGAAGGAGGCATCTGATAGACTGGTGGTGATGGAGAAACCCTGGGTGACGCATGGGTTACGATCATCGGGCGATCGCGGATGGAGATACCATCGGCTGCCCATCGCCGTGCCCAGAGGATTTCATCCTCGGAAGAATCAACCATGGGCCTCTTACTTTTCCTACTAGTATGAGGGTCCATAAGGAAGAAAAGCAAAGAACAAGAAGGCAAGAAAGACTAACCTGGATTTAGAAAGAAAGAGCAGAAGGCTCGAGACTTAAAGGGCGAAAAAAGCATAGAAAGAGTACCAAAGGCGTGAAAGGCTCGAAGGGACAGACGAGACGATCTTTATACGCAATTTTTGAAATTTCCCGCCCGATGCAAGTGTCACGCGGACACCCGTGAGTGGGGGTGATGTTCAGCTATTAAAGGACCCTTCACCGCCTGAGATATGACGCCTCAATGACATCTGAGAGGATGTAATCTGTGACTAATGATGGGACATTGGTGATGGTGATCCAATAATGGCTCCCCACCTTTTTCGTCATTCGATAAGGATTGTCTCGATCTCCCTACGGATGATGTTGCTTCTTGTACCTATCCTTAAATGAAGAAGGGACTTCGAAGAGACCCTACCTCGTGAGGGGCACGTGCCCACCCCCGATAATTAATGGCACACAAAGCTCAATGATGGTGAGAAACTTTACGCTCCTTTCGCTTAGCGGGAGTGGAACACGTGACAATCAAAGCTCAGGAGCAGGGGGCATTTGATGTGGCTGATAAAACCACGTGTAAGTTAACGACCGAAACTACCTGACGGCGGAAGTTGAAAGGATACTGCCAGATTTAGACTCAGCTCCAGCTTCCAAGATGGCTGCATCTCCGAACTTAGCCCCAGCTCGTAAGACGACCTCATCTCCGGACTTAGCCCCAGCTTCCAAGGCGGCCTCATCTTCGACCTCAAGCCAACCTCAACTCTCACAAGATAGGGCTCACCAACTGCCTGCGGCCCACGTTCCTGATAAGACCAGGCTCACCAATCGCCTGCAGCCCCGTATGTGATGGGACTGTGCTCACCTACATGTCTATAGTCACTCGGATCAGATAGGATAAACCCCATTAATTCTGACATTCTGCCCAAAAAGTCATCATCCATGATGAGGCTCCAATCACTTAGATCAGATGGGATAAACTCCACTAATTCTGATATTTCATCCAAAAAGTTATCATCCATTATGAGGCTCACGTGACTCATCCCATCGCTAGATGACAAGGAATATCCATAAAACGGGTAAAAGGGACCCTTGACCATATATGAACACTCAAGCACTTAAAGAGCTTTACAATTTTAACTCTCTTTCGAGCTTCCTTAAGCTCACGATTGTGATTCTGATCACTGACTTAAGCAACGAAAGGTTCCTATCAGAATATCTGGTTCTTAGGACTTCTTGAATGTCCTATCTTGAAGAGAAGCTTATCTGCCACTCACCACACTCTTACAAATGTTTGCATAAGGTGATCAGTCGTTCCCCTTCGAGTCCTCCTCAAACCTCCCAATCCTTAAGTGCTTCGCCTCAAACCCCTTAGCCTCTTCTTGGATCGCCAGCTCTGCCAAATCCTCCCATCACATGCCCCATCTTAAACCCATGGCCGGAGAACCGGCCGGCAACCACCACGTCCTTCCCGAACTCCCTGCCGAGGAAGTCATCGACGTAGTACCGGTCGGGAGTCATCGAGTACATGCACGCTTGCTTCATGACCGGCTTCTCGACCTCCATGCGACCGTCGAACACCTGTTCGATCCACGGCACGACCGAGTCCACCAGCGCGTCCGAGTCCGCCATCCAGTCCCTCCGCTCTGGGTCGCACGGTTGGCCCTCGACCAGCGCTATCTTGATCAGCCCCGGGAACTCCATCGACGGCGTCCCATAGATGTGAGGCTCGCCGTAGCTTGCGAAAGTCGAGAAGCCAGCCTCCGGCGAGTGCCCCTCGTTGATCTTCCAATAACAAGCAAGCGTGTGGATGGGTTGGATGGGGAGGATCAGGCCGCTGACCGCTTTCACCAACTTGCTCGTCCAGGCTCCGGCGGCGACCACGCACTTCCTCCCCTGGAAACGACCCCCGCCGGCCATCAAAACCTAGATGCCGCTTCCCTCCTCGTCTCTCTCGATACTGACCACCTCCGTGCGGTCTCTGAGAATGGCTCCTCTCTTCACGGCCAAAGCTTGGAACATGGCGACCGCCTTCATCGGCTTGATCATGCCGCCGACGCCGGTCGCCAGCCCGACCCACCGCTCCGGCAGTCAGAATGCGCCGGAGAACTCGTGGTGTGGCTGGGTCTGATCGAGAAGACGTGCGTTAATCAAGTTGGGCTCGCAGTTGGCGATCACGCGCTGAAGGCTCGCATTCGACACGTGGCCCAAGATGAAGTGCAGGGTCTTGGTAAGAATGTGGTAGCCGATCTCGGACTGGGCTTGTTCCCATATGCAGTAGGATTCGAGGACCATGGGGTTAGGGGTGGGCTCATGAAACTCGAATTTTTCTCAATCTTAACATTAATTTTATTTGTAAAATATTAATTTTAACCTTAATCTTAATCCTATTTATAAAATCTCAATCCTAACCCTATTTTAAAATCGGGTTCGGATTGAGTTTCGGGTTGGAATTCGGGTTGATAAGAAAAAATAAAATAAAATACTTTTTTTCAAAGTAAATAAACATTGAATTATGGATTCCAAAGACGAAAAAATAAAATTTCTTGCCTAACGCATAAGCTGGACTCGGGGCTTTAACATTGTATTAAAAAAAAAGTTTTAACTGAAACAAAGAAGAGGAGGAGGTGCCGTAAACAAAAGAAGAGGACGAGGTGAAAAGTGAAACGAAATGTGTGGATGGTCCACCTTTATGTTTGCCCTTTTTCTTGCCTACGACTGATGGCCTTGCCCTTCTCGCCCTCAAGTTGGCCATCTCATCCGGTCTGATTGGCGCCTTTAACGCTCCCAAAAATTTGGTGCCGAAAAGCTACCCCCATTCAGGTAACCCTCGGGTTTGGGTTATCTCGGGTTCAGATTATGGTCAACCCTAACCTGGGTAAATTGCAAATCGGGCCAGGTTAAACCCGCGTCTTTTGGGTTTGGTTGGGTAAACATGAGTTTAAACACTGCTATAAATCAGATTCGACGAGCCGGGTTCGGGTTGAACCCAGCCCAAGTTGCACCCCTAATCACTTGGGTGCATAGTCCCAAATTATTAGCTAGTTCTTCTCATCATTCTACTTCCAGTTTCATCCATGCGTGATCCAAGAGACTCATCATCTATTTCAGCATTGATCGATAGCTTGAGGACTGTCAGCAATCTTATTGACCATAACTTTTCGACTTAGCATACTTCCAATGTCACCCACCTTTTTGGGATTGACCTTGCATGTAGGATTTTTACCATTTCTATCATAAGAGATCATGCTCCTGATATCAGGATCTGGAGGACTTCATGCTTGCCTTGTGCTCCGATCAGTGATCTTGTTCAAATATTCAGGATATATTCTGAGTGAACGATTGATGCAACTTGGATATGGTGGCTTCATGTCCACCCCATGGTGCAAATGTTTATATGGAAGCTTGCTTAGGACCGCCTTCCGACTTGTATGACTCTCCGTAGCAGGGATATGCGGATTTCATCCTATGTCCTCATGCTCGATTGATCTGGCAGGCTATAGGAGACATCCCATGGGAGGGACTTTCGAGAGCATCCTTTTTGCACTTGCTCCGTCAGAATGGCCTTGGAAGCACGTCGGGGAAGAGAGGAGCTTCCTGAGCATACATAGCTTATCAGATATGATTATCTAAGAATCTTCTCGTCTTTGAGAATGAGCTCCCACCCATTGATAGAGTTCTAAGGCAGGCAACGGGGTTGGCTACTGAGTATTGGCGGTATGACGCTCCTCACCTTTCTAACAGATCCGGCATCTGGGGCTCCTCTGCTACTACGGTAGCAAACCAGTTATTATTTTTATCTCTTGGGAGTCCCCATCCTCGGGTTTTATCAAGGTAAACTTTGATGGGAGTGTCAGAGGGAGGATGGCTGGTGTGGGTTTTGTTATCCGAGATCCAGATCGATTGATGCTGGCTGATGATGGGCAAAGCCTTATTGACACCTCTGTTTGCGAGCAGAGCTTTATGCGGCTTGGCCGGGCATCACATATGCTACTGGCATCCTTGGTGCCCGATGACTATATATTGATGGTGATTCTGCTACAGTCATCGACTGGATCAGACCGGATGCTGAGGATTGAACTCTAGTCAATCCTCTTATTCACGACATCAGATCAGCCCTCCAGTTGGTTGATGAGGTTTACTGTCGTCATGTTTATAGGGAAGCCAACTCTGCTACTGATTGGGTGGCTTCCTCCGTTGCCCATCATACGGGCATGTGGTCTTGGACCAATGGAAACTCTTGTCCTTCTGTTTTATGTTTGATATTATTTTCTGATATTATAGGGTTGACTCATACCCGAGTGGTATGATCGCCCGACTGTTCCCAAAAAAAAAAAAATAGAAGACTCATCATCTATCAGCAACATAGAATAGGTAAGCATGGCCAACCTTAGCTTTGTCTCATCTTAACTGCCACCTTATGGATGGATTGTAAGTTGGAATATCCAAATGCTGGCACGAAACCATTCATGACGCTTATCCTAGAGGAAATGTGAGTCAAGGTTCCATGTCAAGCTCATGCATGCCCAAGATTTTTTACCAAGTTTAAGGATTGCTTGAATGCCGTGTTATATATGGTTTCCACGGTATGCCATCTTGCATGCGTTTGTGACAAGGACAAGCAAATTGCCACTATAAAGGACCATATTTTATATCTCTTCTCTTCTATCCAAGTGTCACCACAGAAGATCGTGTGTACAAAGCTAGATGGATGATATTTGTTGCCACGAAATCCATTCTTCGACTCGGATGCGCTTCTGGCTTCTGATCCGGATGCCGATCTCGTCACCTCGGATGGAACCTGCAAGACAGTCCGCACGCAGAGAATGCTGTGGGGGTTACCCTCGGTGGAGGACCCTCCGATGCCCAAGTCAGTGGAGATTCACAGCAAGCAGATGTGAGAAGAAGACTCTCACAGAGGAGCTTCTCATTTTGGTGGGTGTTTCTTCTTGAGAGCTCTGAGCTCAGAGGGAGCTTCAATGGAGTATGAGAGCCAGTATAAGAATTGAGTAAAGAATGAGCATAGAATGGTTGTACCTGAGAGATTTGAGGGTGGTGGTATTTATAGGCGATCACCTAATTCTTTGGACGTGCTCTGGATAAGGTCTGAAAACTGTTAGGATTCGAATCAAGTTTGTTATGAGTCTGTTAGGGTCTGTATCTTGACAGTTAGAGGATCGATGGCTGGAGAGCTGGTTGAGGCCTTGAGATTCAGTGATTACATAGACCTAGGCCACTCTTGCGGACCTAGGCTACTTCTGGATATGATTCCCGTTTGAAATCTTATTCGCTATAGTGAATTCGAACTATCCCATGCTAGATTCCGTAGATGTATAGAATAGCTCGGCCCGGATAGCCGAGGGATGGCTTGGCTCAGTTGGCCGAAGTATGGAGATAGCTCGGGTTGCCAAGGGATGGCTCGGCTCAGTTGGCCGAGGAATGGAGATAGCTTGGGTTGCTGAGTGATAAGGATAGCTTGGCTGGATGGCCGAAGTGTAAGGACAGCTCGAGTTACCGAGGAATGAGGATAGCTTGGCTCGGATGGCCGAAGTGTAAGGACAGCTCGGGTTACTAAGGAATGAGGATAGCTCGGCTCGGATGGCCAAAGTATAAAGGTGGTCTGGATTGTCAGGGTGATCCGACTTCATAAAAGTTGATTTGACCTTGTCGCTAGAATGTTACGCCAGCTGGCTAGCAGGGTGTTTGGATTGGGCGCGACCCCATCGCCAATGTGAGCGATCAATAATGCAATGGTGATTTTACCTCTCATCACATGCCCCCCACTCCCTAGTCCGAAGTGTAATTTCGGATATAGGGAGTAGAATTCTGGAGCAATCTTATTTGAGGGATTTGAAAAGGCGGGCAATGATGATCTCTTAAATGATAGGCTACTATTACGTTATCATTTTTGCCACTGCTCGAGGAGAAAATGCCTTGTTTCCAGTAAGTCGTGATAGCGGAAGTTTCACGTGGCGGGACTCCTTTATTTTGGCACCGGTATCGGGGTTTTTGATGTCTAGGGCTTTCTTTCTGAGGTGCTTATTTAAAGAGGACTTGGGCGGCGCTCCTTCTACAATGCCCCTTTGTCCCTGCCGTAGAGATTTTCCGCTCTTTCTCTCTCTCTGAGCCCTTGCTTGTCTGTTTGCGTCCTACCCCCTACTCAGCCAATATGAGTGGTCCAGGTGATGTTGCTTCTGAGATAACCTTAGACGATCTGGATAGGATCCGTCGCCATTATAGAGTTCCTCTGGATGTAGCCTTATGGGCACTGAGGACTGAGCACCGGGTTTCAACCGAGCTGAGCTGGGGAGTTTTCTTCTACGAGGAGAGTCTGAGGGCAGGTCTCCGGTTCTCTCTTCACCCGTTGATATAGGAGGTGATGAGGTTTTACAACATATGTTCAACGATGGTGGCTCTGAATAGCTGGCGCAATCTCGTTGGGTTCATCTTAATATGCAGTCGCGTTGGGGTGACTGCGACTCTGCCCTTATTTCGAGTTTGTTACAATCTGGTTTCCGGAGGAGTTTTGAGTGGTTCTATATTGGCCCTCGGAAATCATTTAAGATGATTTCTGATAACCCTTCTTCGATAAAGGGGTGGAAGTTTCAATTTCTTATTGCCGAGGGAAACATTGGCTTGGATTTTCTGAGAAGGTGGGCCAGTTACGTGAAGGATCCAGAGGCACGTATGGAGTTGAGCGAACAGGAGAAAAAGGATCTTGCTATCCTTCGTAGCGGTCAGGAGATTTCTGCCAGCACCTTGTTAGCAAAGGATGCCCTTTTCGCTGCCGGGCTTAGCTCCATCGACCCTCAGGGTGAATTTCTGTTCTCATGCTCATATAATCTTGCCACTGTTTAACTGAACATTTGCTGTGTTTTTAGCTGAGAGATCCGCATTTGCGGGCCAAATAAGAAGGGAGCTGGGCAAGCCACAGGAGCCCCGGCTTCGGTGATAAGCATAGATCTGAGAAGAAAGCTCATCCTTCCGGGTCTTGCTCGAGGAGTCCAGGAGAGACAATGTTGGCTGCCGCTCCTCTGCTTCAAAGAGGGAGGAGGCGAAGATGCCAGTTGCAACCAGTAAGCCCTCCTTGCCGGAGGGAGGTGAAACAAAAGAGGAGGTCCTTGGGGGAGGCTCGGAAAGAGCCGTCGAGGTCCCCCCCCTCCAAATAGTAGTGTGTTGGACGATACCGAGGAGATGTCGCCGGTTGGTCCGGCGATCCTCCTATCGGAGGTTCTTCAGTCACCAGCGGTGAGGAGTCCACCGCATATGGAAGAGACCCCTGCTCAGGCGGAGGGGTAGGAGAGGCAGCGGCGGTTGCCGAAGCTCAAGCAAGTTGCCTGCTGAAAGGCTGGTGGAGGTCATGGTACCTCCCGTTGTGGTTCCTGGGGCTGCTACGGAAGAGGCTGAAGTTTGGATGGAGCCCATCGAGGGGAAGCATCAGCAGAAGAAGGAGAAGAAAAGGAATCGCTGGAAGGAGGGGATGCTCAGGGCGAGGCTCCCTCAGTTGGGGCCGAGGCATTCGAGGCTCTGCAAGTTAGAGTTCTGACAGGGGAAGCTGAGCGGATGATTCCTCGGATCAAATCCCTCAGGCGGGTTCTTCGGCCATGAGCTCCTTTGTCCACGGCCCGGAGGTGGATGATATGCTCACCGCCTTGATGAGGTCCGTCCTGCGCGCGGAAGGGAGTTCCTTGACGGATGAGCCTGTCGCCGAGGATATCATTGAGGCGGCCTTCGGCCGGCTTGGGGCGCCGAAGGATGCTTTCCTTCTCCCGAAATTAGCAATGCTATCCTCATGACGATGGCTTCAAACTACATCTCCCGGGTGAGTTACTGTATCGAGGTTGTAATCCTTGGTTGACCGCGCCGTGGTTTCTTACTTGTGTTTTTCTCGTAGCACGTCTTGGTCACAAGAGCGCTAATTTGGCGCTTAAATTTAGCCATTGGGGCATGCGCTCAGGCCAGGAAGGAAGCTGACGACCTTCAGGCGAGGGTGGATTCAACCAGTTGGCTCTCCAGGGCCCTGGCATCCGCTTGAGGAGATTTTGAGAGGATGAGCCAATCCTATAAAGCTGCCACCGAGAGGGCCTCTCGGCTCGAGATTCAAGTTAGGGAGCTTCAGGGCTTCCGAGAGCAATCGGATAGGGCTTGTTTTGAATTGTCGCAGATCAAATCAAAACACGTTGATGAAATTAACGCCATGCGGTAGCATTTCGACGAGAGATGGGGCGAGCTAAAGAATAGCCATGCCAAAGAAAAAGATAATTGGGCAAAAGGCTCGACGAAGAGGAGCGCAGGTGCCGGCGCTAGCAAGATCAGCTTGCTGTGCTGAACAGAAGGCTCACCGATAGGGAAGATCGGCTAAAATGGTAGCATGACCAGATTACCAAACTTACCGCTGATCTTGATCAATCTCATCGAGAGATTGAGGATAAACAGTCCCGAATTGATGACCTCAAGGCGGGTCTTCAACAAAACAAGTCGGCTAAGCTGAAGGCCTTGGAAAGGATTCTAGAGCTAAGCAATGAAATGGCTCGGCAGGAGGAAGAGGTATGGTGTCTTCCTATTTGTTTGCTTTCGGCACCTTTCTTTTGCCTGCGGGCTTAAACATTTTGATATTTTGCAGATGGGCAAAATCGAGTTCGAGACGCAGGAGCAACTTAAAGCTCTAAGGGCAGAATTGTCTGTGAGTCGTCAGATGAACGTCGATCTCGGGGGCCAATTAACTAAAGCCAGTAACCGAATTGCTTCGGCTGTGGAGGGGTACAAGAGTTCAGCCCAATTTTTTGAGGAGCGTAGAGAGGCTTGTGCCGATGCATTTAGGTTCGGCAAAGAGAAGACTTGAGCGAAGATCTCTCAAGCGCATCCCAAATGTGATTTATCTTTTTTGGATGCCGAACATTTTGACGCCTGTACCCCGGGGGCCGAAGAAGCCAAGTATCAGGATATTTCAGACGTCGACCTTAACGCTATCTTGGGCCCCAGTGAGGCCGTGGCTTCCGAAGAATGTCCTCAGTCTGCTGCCGAGGTACCCGAAGCTCTTCCTTCGGCATTTGAAGTGGTGAAACAAGCCAAGTCCTCCCGGATGTTACCGGGGAGGCTCCTGAGACAGATCCAAATCTTGATTCTTGAGGGTTACTTGTGAATTTTTGTGTTTCAGATTTGTAACCTGGTCGAAACTTTTAATAAAATGGATCTTTCGTCTCCTATTTGCTTGTCTTTTTCAGATGATCTTTTTATCGCGGGTTTTTCCAAATGGCGAATGAATCAATTCGTGTTCCTCTCTGGATGGAATGTTCTGTTTATTCGAAGTTGGACCGATTTACTTTGCTGATGTAAGCTAGCTCGGTTTGAACTTAAGGAAATATCTCGGTTGAGGCCGAGGCCTAACAGATGGTTTGGCGTGCCAAAGTAGAGAATAGCTTGGCCAGAACCTTAGGAAACGTCCTGGTCGAGGCTGAGGTTAGGCAGGTAGTTCGGTTTATCCAAAGTAAGGAATTGGTTCGCTTGGCCAAGGCATAAAATGGTTCGACGTGAGATGACCAAAAACTGCGCGAGTACCTGAACCGAGATTTGGGGGATAATCCGGTCTATAAGAAATCGTCTCGTTTTTGTTCAAGCGGATGAGACGGATTTGCAACTCGCTGAAGGACGCTTTGTTTTTTGCATAAGGCATTTATCCCGTTAGTCTTTTCCAACATGAGTCTTTTTAACGTACGCGATAAGCACCCGATTGCCATTGGATGGCGTCGTTTTTACAAGGTGATTTCTCAGGCCTGCCCATATCTCAAGGACCGGCGGACGATTTTCTGCATTTAAGGCTCTTGATTCAAGATCAGAGGGAAATCTTTTGTCGTGCGTCATGGCCTGGGAAATGCATTCGACGCGCTTCGGAAAGTGTCCCTCTTATCCTAAACCGCCACGTGATAGCGTAGCCCGGGCATTTCGAATTTCATGGCTCCCTTCTTTAATGACCACCCCCAGCTTGTTTGCTTATAAAAAGGGGTAAGGAGCGGACTGCGCTAGGCCATCCCTCAAAGTCTTTTCTTTCCTGTGAACCGTAAGGGTTTCCATGGCATCTGTTTCATTGAAGTTGAGAGTGGATAGATTGAGCTTTCCTTTTGAAGGCTGGTTCGTCCCAGATAGCTGGGGTGATGGAAAAACTGCTGAAGGGCAAGCAGTCCTCAAGGGAGAAATTCTCGGAGGTCATATGGAGAGCACACGGGAGGCCCGCAGAGGTCATATGGGGAGCGCATGTATATGCTTCCTATGTGTCCTTTGCCACTTACCATGGGGTCGCAGGAAATGCACGACATACGTACCCCCCATGACTTACATGAATTTTGCCTCCTCCCTAGATTGAATCCCTCAGTTCATTATCCTGAGGAATCTTCTGCCATGTGAAGAGGGAGGAGGGATGTGTTGGTCTACCGGTTCCCTGCCTATGTGCTTGGGAAGTGGCTAGCAGACCAGCATCCCACTTGGAGGGGAGGCATCTTTGGCATCGGCATCCATAGGTCCTTAGCCCATTTTGGATCTCTCAGTTCATCTGGGGGGCCCGTGGATGGCCGGTTTTGTTCTTTCGCATTAACCAGTGGCTCAACAAAGCTTGTCTGGTTTCTCTGATTTCTGGGGTCGGATGTAAAGACATCGTCATCGACCGAAGCTGCTCAGTCGAGCCTTTTATTTGTTTGTATTTCCTGTGCTTTGATGCACTTGTAAAGCCTCTCAAGAGGTTGTAATTCTTTCATTAATAAAGAAAGTTTTTCTACTCTTTCTTCTTTTATTATATGTTTCTTTTCTGATGTGAGAGTTGCCGCTCTCATTTTGTGCTTTCCGGCCCGTAGCCTAAGCTACAAATCCAGGAACGTTTTTGCTACTTTGTTTTTGTTAACATGTCATTCAATCCTCTGTAGGGGATGTGTTTATCTCTGTTTAAGTCAGAGGGAGGCCTGGGCGGCCCTACAAACTTATGTAGTGAATATGGTCCTATTTAAGGGACGAAATACATATTTCTTTGGAAAGAAATAACTTGCATAATCTTGCTGGTAAGCGAAGAAAGGTTACTAACCTCTGCCGAAGCATAATAGGACGTCTTAGTCACGTCAAAGTGTTTGAGGAATCACTCGGCCAAGCCGAGGCTTAAGATAATGTATCACTCGGTTTGTCCGAGGCTTCAGATAATATATCACTCGGTGTTGCCGAGGCTTCAAATAATATATAGGCTTCGCTCGGTATTGCCAAGGCTTCAGATAATATATCACTCGGTTTTACCGAGGCTTCAGATAATATATCACTCGGTGTTGCCGAGGCTTCAAGATTATATTTTACTTAGCGCTGCCAAGGTATGGAGATCGCTCGGCCCAGCCGAGGATTATAAAGATTATGTTTTACTTGGTGCTACCAAGGTACGGAGATCGCTTGGCCCAGTCGAGGATTATAAAGATTATATTTTACTTGGCGGTGCCAAGGTATGGAGATCGCTCGACCTAGCCTAGGATTATAAAGATTATATTTTACTTGGCGCTGCCAAGGTACGGGATGCTCAGCCAAGCCGAGGATTATAAAGATTATATTTTACTTGGCGATGCCAAGGTACGGAGATCGCTTGGCCCAGCCGAGGATTATAAAGATTATATTTTACTTGGTGCTGCCAAGGTACGGAGTCCTCCCAGCCCAGCTGGGATATATTTTACTTGGCATGGCCAAGGTCCAGAGATCGCTCGGCCCAGCCGAGGATTATAAAGATTATATTTTTTTGGCGTTGCCAAGGTACGGAGTCCTCCCAGCCCAGCTGGGATATATTTTACTTGGCGCGGCC
Source organism: Calamus simplicifolius (assembly GCA_900491605.1). Lineage (NCBI taxonomy): Eukaryota > Viridiplantae > Streptophyta > Magnoliopsida > Arecales > Arecaceae > Calamus > Calamus simplicifolius. The sequence goes on along the minus strand of UESW01004225.1, from coordinate 726,492 downwards.
AAGGTTCGGAGATCGCTCGACCCAGCCGAGGATTTATAAACCTGTCTCTCACCGTAGCCATCAAAGAAAGCAACGAAAATAGAAATTATTCGAATCTTTGAAAATTTAATTCAATGGACAAAGTGAGTTCAGGGAGGGCGTACTCTCACGGATGATAAATGCAGAGATTATCAGAGTTCCACGTCCGGGGAATAAATTTTCCATTTAGATCTTGGAGCTTGTAGGTGCTGGGTCTGATCACCTCCGTAATTTGATAAGGACCCTCCCAATTAGGAGACAGCTTTCCTTGCTCCAGTGGCTTTGAGACGGATGCTTCCGAAGTACCAGATCGCTTGGGGAGAAAAACTTCCCTTTGACTCTGGATGAATGGTAATGGGCAATTTTTTGCTGGTAAGCTGCCATTCGGATCGGGCTTTCTCCCTGACTTCATCTATCAAGTCAAGATTGGTTCAGAGTTGTTCATCATTGGATTCTTTCGAATAGCCTTCGGTGCGAGGGGAAGGGAGTCCAACTTCCTCGGGGATAACAGCTTCAGTGCCGAAGGCTATCTTGAATGGAGTCTGGCCTGTGGGAGCCCTTTCAGTGGTTCGATATGCCCACAATACATGATGGAGCTCCTCTGCCCACCTGCCTCACGCTTGGTTGAGCCGAGCTTTAATTCCCTGCAAGAGAGTTTGATTCATTACCTCGGCCTCCCCGTTAGCTTGAGGATGTCCGACTGAGGTCAGGTGATGGAGAATGCCGTGATCTTCACAGAACTCTCGAACTTAGGGTTGTCGAACTGCTTCCTGTTGTCGGTGATGATGGTGTGGGGAAGACCGAAGCGGCAGATGATGGATCTCCACACGAAGTCTTTGGCACGGGCTTCGATTATCTGGGCGACTGCTTCAGCTCAACCCACTTAGTAAAATAGTCAATTGCAACAAACAAAAATTTCCTTTGCCCCGTCGCGAGGGGGAAAGGGCTAAGTATATCCATTCCCCATTCGGCGAAAGGCCAGGGGGATGAGATGGAAGTCAAGTGAGCAGAGAGGAGCCTCTGGATATTTGAGTGCCGTTGGCATGCATCATAGGATCAGACAAGGTCGTCAGCATCTTTCTGCATTATTGGCCAATAATATCCTTGGCGTAGTACTTTATGACACAGGGCGCGGCTGTCGAGGTGATTGCCACAGATGCCTTCATAAACCTTTTGAAGAGCGTAATCGGCCTCTGATGGATGGAGGCATTTGAGTAGCGGCATTGAGAAGGACCGCTTGTACAGCCGGTCATCAATTAGAACATAATGAGGTGATTATAATTTCAACTTCCTCGCTTCCTTTCTATCGGTGGGCAGCAACCCTTCTTTTGGTACTGGTGCAGGGGGTCCATCCAGGATGGTTCGGTGTCAACCTGCATCATGTGATCAAGGTCGACGATGCTGGGCTTCTCTAGTACCTCTAGGTGGAATTTTTGCTCGAGATCTATCGACTCCGTAGTTGCCAGTTGGGATAATAGGTCGGCGCACGCATTTTCAGCCCTTGGGATCTGGACAATTTTAAATTCATTGAAATAGGAGGATAGATCGCGCACCTTTTGGAGATACCGAATCATATTCGGCTCTCGAGCCTCGAATTCTCCTTGCACCTGGCCGGCCACCAGTTGGGAGTCGGTGTAGGCAATCAGCTTTTTGACTTTAAGCTCCTGGGCGATTCGGAGTCCGGAGAGTAAGGCTTCATACTCTGCCTCATTGTTTGAGGCCGAGAAGAGAAGCGAATGCCATATTCAAAGGCCGAGCCTTCCAGACTGATGAGGACTAGGCCGGTGCTAGAACCGCCTGTGCTGGAGGATCCATCAGCGTGAAGCAACCATTGGGCATTGGCTTTGGTTGTTCGGGGTATCCGAAACAGAGCCATCTTTGGGTATGGTGCATTCGAGGAGAAGTCTGCTAGAACTTGGGCTTTAATGGCTGGACGAGGCCGATATTGAATGTCGTGCTTGCTCAGCTTGATAGCCCATTTGATCATTCTTTCTGATGCTTTTGGGTGATGGATAATTGCCTTGAGGATTGGTCGGTCAGGACGATGACAAATGTGCTTAAAGTACGGCCGTAGCTTTCGAACCGATGTCACCAGAGCTAGAACCATCTTCTCGACCTGAGTATACATCGTTTTAGCATCCTTAAGCAACTTGCTGACATAATAGATAGGTTTTTGAATTTTGTTTTCCTCTCTGATTAGCACTGAACCAACAGCGCCTTCAGAGACCGCCAGATACAGGTTCAGTACCTCCCCTGGCTTCGGGCTACTAAGGAGAGGTGCCGAGCCAAGGTATTTCTTGAGATCTTCAAAGGACTTCTGACAATCTGGGGTCCACTAAAAGTTTTGGGCTAACCGAAATACTTTGAAGAAAGGAAGGCATTTCTCGGTCGACCGAGCAATGAAGCGGCTGAGGGCTGCTACCCTCCCAGTGAGGCATTGTACGTCCTTGACCGACCCAGGCGGGGCCATTTGTTGCAGGGCTTGGATCTTCTGAGGGTTTGCCTCAATGCCCTATTGGAAAACCATAAAGCCGATGAATTTCCCGGAGTTGACCCCGAAGGCGCACTTGGTGGGGTTGAGCTTCATCTGATACTTTCGAAGTGTGCGAAGCTCTCCACAAGGTCCTCGATGTGCCGGGATGCCTCCTTGCTTTTTACCACCATATCATCAACATACACCTTCATGTTCCGACCGATTTGCTTCTTGAAGACTTTGTTGACCAGCCTTTGGTAGGTGGCACCTGCATTTTTTAAACCAAAGGGCATAACTCAGTAGCAGTAGATACCTCGGTCGGTGATGAAGGCAGTTTTCTCCTCATTTTCGGGCGCCATTCGGATCTGGTTGTAGCCCGAGTAGGCATCCATAAAAGTTAACATTTCATGGCCTGAAGTTGAATCCACGAGCTATCAATCCGCGGAAGAGGGAAGCTGTCTTTTGGGCAGGCTTTATTGAGGTCAGTGAAGTCGATGCAGATCCTCCATTTGCCATTCGACTTCTTCACCATGACCACGTTTCCAGCCAGTCGGGGTAACTAACCTCCTGAATAAACTTGGCTTTGATGAGTTTATCCACCTCTTCTTCAATGGCCTTTTGGCATTCTAGGGCGAAGCTCCTCTTCTTCTTTTGATCGGCCGGAATGCTTCGTCCACGCTAAGGTGATGAACCAGGACATCTGGGCTGATTCCGGGCATGTTGATGCGGACCAAGCAAAGACATCGGCATTCTTTCGAGGAATTCAATCAGCTCTTGCCGAGGCTTTTCTTCCAGCTGTGACCCAATCTTTATGGTTCGGTCGGCCGAACTCGTCAAGCGGTACCTCCTCCAGTTCTTTGGCCGGCTCTCCTCGTTGCTCGCGAGATCCTCCCGAGCATCCAGCCTATCCACCTCGGCTTTTTGGATTGGAGGTCGGCAACAAAGCAATGCCGAGCTATGATCTAGCTTCCTCGAACCACCCCACTCCCCATTCGGTGGGAAACTTATGGCAAGATGAGGGATGGAAATGATGGCCTTGAGAGATATCTGCCCCGTTTGCCGAGGATGGCGTTGTAAGGGGATCGGAGCTTGGTCACGAGGAAATCCATGAGCACGGTAGCCATGCGGGGCCAGGTGCTAGCTCGGACTGACAGAGTGATGACCCCTTTAGGGATTATGGAGTCACCCATGAGCCTACCAGGGTGGATTCCATCGGTTGAAGGCTTTCTACTCGAAATTTTAATATCACAAAGGTATTGAAATACAAAACATTAACAGAGCTTCCACTATCAATCAAAATACGGTGTACATCATAGTTGTTGTTTAGAGATACAACCAAGGCATCATCATGGGGGTATTGTAGGTCTTCATCAGAGAAAGTAAGCTCATTAACCCGAGCTTTCTTCGGTGGGTTCTCCTCTTCACCTGACCAAGAAGATGGGGATCAAGCTGCCGTTATCACATCGACGTTGCTGATAACTGAAGGATTTGGTGGTGGGAGTTGGCAAGGTTCAGGTTGGTGATTCTCTTCATTATTTGGCTCAGGGGGCCCCTGAACTGGTTTAGTCTGCCTTACTGAATCAGCTATTCGATCTCATTCTTGAGCTGCCAACAGTCCTCAGTGTCGTGCCTGTAGTCTCGATGGAAGCGACAGTGTTGACCCAATTGAGGATTTTGATGATTAACAAAACTATTTGAGTATAACATTTGAAGTTACTAATGATTTTGGTTTAATTTTTCAGTTTATGATATATTTATTAATCAAAATCATAAGATAAATCAAGTTCTAGTTCGAATCTAATGTCAAGGTAAGATTGCAGACATTAGAGTCGACACATGGAATCGCAGAGTCGACTCCGAAAATGGCACAGACTTAGAGTCGACTCCGGGACTGTTAGAGCCGACTCCAACAGAAAAGACAGAACGATGGATTTTCAGGCCACGACTTAGAGTCGACTCCCGGACTGTTAGAGTCGACTCCAGAAGATTTTGTGTCGACCCCAGAAAAGTCAGAGACGACTCCAGATCGAGCGGATTAAATTTTTTGAGTTAGAGCCGACTCCAGAAAAGTTAGAGCCGACTCCAGAATGTCAGACACGACTCCAGAACTGTCAGAACGACTCTAAACTTTATCTTTATCTTTTTTAATCCCAACGGCTATTGCTATTTATGGATCTAATCCTTCTTACACTTGTTTCTAACGGATAGTTTTAAACTATTTATGGATTAATCGGATCTATAAGAAGAGGGTTTGCTGCATCCAAAAAGAAGAAAAAAGAAGAGACAAGAGAGACAAAAAGAAAAGAATAGAGAAAATCTTGAAATCCATCAGAAAATCAAAAAGAAAAGAGGGAAAACTCGTAAGGAAAGATCATACTGATTCCCCAAAAGAAAAGAGAGAGATTCCAAGCTTTTGCTGTTCTATTTTGAAGAAATCTCAAGAGAAGAAGAAGCCCTAGTTTTCTGATCTTCTGAGTCTCAAGAGCATCTTGAAGGAAGATCCATTCAAAGGAAGAGAAGGAAGAAGCCACCAAGATCTGCGAATCAGGCTTTGATTCCTATCCTTTTATTTTGTTTCATTATTGTATATTTGCTCATTGGAGGAGCTGTTTATTTGTAAAAACAAATATTGTTTGCTGGGTCAATCTGGTGATTGATTCAGTTGAGGCTGTTAGCCTTGTGCAAGCATTAGCTTGTGGTGTTAGGTTTTGTGCTGGTGAGCCTTGAAAACCAGCTGGGTTCGTTGTGCACCCGGAAAACAACAAGTTCGAGTTGTGAGCTTGCAAAACAACTCTGCTGTAATCAGATTGATTATAGTGTGGACCCAAGAGGTACTTGGGAGTGGACGTAGGTGTAGGTACACGAACCACTATAAAATCTCTGTGTTTGCCGTGATTGTCTCTTTATCTTCAACTCTCTATTTGTGCATATTCTGTTTTAATTTGTGTGAATCTAAGTTTTTATTTCCGCTGGGGGTTATTTTCAAAAGAGTTTAAATTTTTGAAAAACCCAATTCACCCCCCCTCTTGGGTTGCTATCTGGACCAACAATTGGTATCAGAGCTAGTGCTCATTTGATTTGATCTAACGATCAAGAGTCAAAGATCCACATGGCAACTCAAGCTGGTTCATCTTTTTCCGAAGGCCAATCTACTAATAGACCACCCTTATTTAATGGTTCAAACTATGGTTATTGGAAGGCTAGAATGAAAATTTTCATTCAAGCACTTGACTATGATCTATGGAGTATTATAGTCAATGGACCACACACACCCACTGCTAGAGTTAATGGCATGGAGATTCCTAAACCGAAACGGAATGGGATGAACATGATAAAAAATTGGCACAACTCAATGCCAAAGCAATGAATGTTTTATACTGCTCATTAGATGCAAATGAATTCAATCGCATATCTATTTGCATTTCTGCTAAGGAAATCTGGGATAGACTTGAGGTTACCCATGAGGGAACAAATCAAGTCAAGGAATCCAAGATTAACATGCTAGTTCATAAATATGAATTGTTTAAAATGGATGCATGTGAATCTATTGCTGATATGTTTACAAGATTTACTGATATAGTTAATGGTTTAAAAAGTCTTGGTAAATCTTATGATAATTCTGATCTTGTGAGAAGGTTTTGCGTTCCTTGCCTAGGACTTGGGAAGCTAAAGTGACTGCAATACAAGAGGCAAAGGATCTAAGTACCCTACCCCTAGAAGAATTATTGGGATCCTTGATGACTCATGAGCTTCAAATTAAGCAACATGTTGATGATGATGAGTCAAAGAAGAAGAGGACTATGGCTCTTAAGATTTCTGAATATATGGAAGAGCCTCATGAATCTGAAGATGAAAGTGATGATGAGGACATGGCACTCATCACAAGGAAATTTAAAAGATTCATGAAGAAGAAGAAGTTTGAAAAGAAAAAGCCCTTTGCAAGAAAAGATGAGGACAAGGGCAAAGAAAAAGAAGTTATTTGCTTTGAATGTAAAAAGCCGGGTCACTTTAAATCTGAATGCCCTCAACTAAAGAAAGGCACCCGGAAATTCAAAAAGAAGGCAATGATGGCCACATGAGCGATTCGGAAAGCTCAAGTTCCGAAGAGAAGAAAAGAGTGAAATGGCCAATCTATGCTTCATGGCGGACAATGATGAGGTAAGTCCGAGTTTTCTTGATGACTTTACTTTCGATGAATTGCATAGTGCTTTTTATGAATTAATGGATGATTTTGCAAACCTAAGTTCAAAGAACAAAGATTTGAAAAATCAAATGCAAAAACTATCCTTAGAAAATGAAAAGCATGTTGTAGATAAAGAACTTTTGATAAAAGAAAAGAAAGTTTGAAAAATGAAGTTGATAGACTTAAACCTATAGTTGATAAATTTACTCTAAGCTCTATCAAACTTAATATGATTTTGGATAATCAAAAAGCTTTTTGATAAAGCTGGATTAGGATATAATCCACTTAAAAAGCAAAAATCTTTGAAGAATATTTTTATACATGCTGAAAAATCATCAAATATTACTTGTTTTAAATGTGGAAACAAAGGACATAAATCTTATATGTGTAAATCTCCACATAATAAAAGAAAGATGATTTGGGTTCCCAAAGGAACAATATTTAATGCATCTAACCATGAAGGACCCAAGAAGGCTTGGGTACCTAAAATTAAGACATGAATGTTTTGCAGGAGTGTCTTGCAGCCATCAGACTGAAAAGAAAATGGTACCTGGATAGTGGTTGCTCAAGACACATGACGGGTGACAAAGATCAATTCATCACCCTTGAATCAAAAAGAGGTGGAGTAGTTACTTTTGGTGATAATGGTCAAGGCCATATCATGGGTATTGGTAAGATTCAAATTACTCCATCTACTCATATTGATAATGTTTTATATGTTGATGGACTTAAACATAATCTGATAAGTATTAGCCAACTGTGTGACAAAGGTTTCAAAGTTTCCTTTGAAGCTTCTGTTTGCACTGTTACTAATCCCATTGATAATAGCATTATTCTTGTTGGTAAACGCTATGGCAATGTGTACTTAATTGATTTGAGTAATTTATCTCCAAGTAATCATTGCTTAGTTGCTAATAATGCTAAGATGAATGAGATTGGTTGGCTATGGCATCGTAGATTAGGTCATGCAAGCACACACCTAATTTCTAAATTATTGAAAATGGATTTAGTTAAAGGTATTCCTAGCTTAAATTTTGAAAATAATCGAATATGTGATGCATGTCAATTTGGAAAACAAACAAGAACTTCTTTCAAATCTAAGAATGTTGTTTCAACTACTAGGCCACTAGAGCTACTACACATGGACCTTTTTGGACCTACTAGAACCACAAGTCTAGGAGGAAAGAAATATGGTCTAGTGATAGTAGATGATTACTCTAGATTCACTTGGGTAATGTTTTTGGCTCACAAAGATGAGACTTTCTCAATATTCATGAAATTCGTTAAGAAAGTCACTAATGAGAAAAACACTACCATAGTGTCTATTAGAAGTGATCATGGAACTGAATTTGAAAATCACTTATTTGAAAAATTCTGTTTTGAAAAAGGCATACATCATAACTTTTCTGCACCTAGAACACCGCAACAAAATGGAGTTGTAGAAAGAAAGAATAGGACTTTAGAAGACATGGCCCGTACCATGCTATGTGAAAGCCAACTTCCAAAATATTTTTGGGCGGAAGCTATAAACACAGCATGTTACATCCTAAATAGAGCCCTAATTAGACCTATCCTTAAGAAAACTCCCTATGAACTATGGCATAATAGGAAACCAAATTTAAGTTATTTTCATGCATTTGGTTGTAAATGTTTTATTCATAACAATGGTAAGGATAATCTTGGGAAGTTTGATGCAAAGTCTGATGAAGGTATTTTCCTAGGATATTCTACATCTAGCAAGCATATAGAGTATTTAATAAGAAAGCTTAGTTGTAGAAGAATCCATTCATATAGTGTTTGATGAGTCTTTAGCATCAAGTTCAGATAAAATTGATGATGAGGAAGATACATCTTTGATTGAAAGAGATATTGAAAAATTAAATGTATCTTCAGATCAAGAACCTGAAGTTAAGGATGATGACTCACCTAAGGATGATGGTATTGATACTGCTCATAATGATAAAGATCTACCTAGAGATTGGAGATATGCTTATGGTCATCCTAAGGACCTAATCATAGGTGATCCATCTCAAGGTGTAAGGACTAGATCATCAATGAGAGATATCAATAATCATCTTGCATTTGTATCTCATATAGAACCTAAAACTATAGAGGAAGCTGAGAAAGATAGTTATTGGATGTTAGCAATGCAGGAAGAGTTAAACCAATTCACTAGGAACCAAGTTTGGACCCTAGTAGAAGACCTAAAAACCACCCTATAATAGGATCTAAATGGGTTTTTAGAAATAAATTGGATGAAAATGGCATTGGTAATTAGAAATAAGGCTAGATTAGTTGCAAAAGGATATAATCAAGAAGAAGGTATAGATTTTGATGAAACTTTTGCACCTGTTGCTAGATTAGAAGCCATTAGGCTACTACTTGCATTTGCATGTCATATGAATTTCAACTTATTTCAAATGGATGTTAAAAGTGCATTTCTAAATGGTTTTATAAATGAGGAAGTTTATGTTGAACAACCTCCTGGTTTTGAAGATCATGAATTTCCAAACCACGTCTTCAAACTACACAAAGCACTTTATGGTTTAAAGCAAGCACCTAGAGCTTGGTATGATAGATTAAGTAAATTTTTAATTGAAAATGATTTTTCTAGAGGAAATGTTGATAAAACCTTGTTTTTGAAAAGAAAAGAAAAGGATTTATTAATCGTTCAAATTTATGTTGATGACATTATATTTGGTGCTACTAACAATCTCCTTTGTCAAGAATTTGCTAAGCTAATGCAGGGAGAATTCGAGATGAGCATGATGGGAGAACTAAACTTCTTCCTTGGACTTCAAATCAAACAAGAGAAAGCGGGAATTTTCATTAACCAAACAAAGTACACAAAGGAAATACTCAAGAAATTTGGTATGGAATCTGCTAAACCTCTTGGTACGCCAATGAGTCCCTCATGCAAGCTGGACAAGGATGAAGAAGGTAAGAAAGTAGATCAGAAGCATTACAGAGGTATGATCGGATCACTTCTTTACCTAACTGCAAGTAGGCCAGATATCATGTTTTCTGTTTGCTTATGTGCAAGATATCAATCTAATCCTAAGGAATCACATTTATTTGCTGTTAAAAGAATCTTTAGATACTTAAATGGAACTAAAAATGTAGGATTATGGTATTCTAGAGACTCAACCTTAAAATTGATTGCTTATTCTGATTCTGACTATGCTGGTTGTAAATTAGATAGAAAGAGTACAAGTGGGGCATGCCAACTTTTAGGAAGTAACTTAATCTCTTGGTTTAGCAAGAAGCAAAATTCGGTTGCATTATCCACTGCTGAGGCAGAGTATGTTGCAGCTGGAAGTTGCTGTGCTCAAATCCTTTGGATTAAGCGACAACTTGAAGATTATGGTATCACACTTGATAAAATTCCTATTAAATGTGATAATACTAGTGCTATCAATCTAACTAAAAATCCAATTCAACATTCAAGAACTAAACACATTGAAATTAGACATCACTTTATTAGAGAACATGTAACTAACAAAGATGTTTGTCTTGAATATGTTAATACTAATGATCAATTAGCTGATATTTTTACCAAACCTTTGAGTGAAAGATTTTGTTATCTTAGAGGAGAATTAGGAGTTTGTGATCCTTTAGAATGATTTTCTGAAACTCTTAAGGACAACAACTATCTAGACTTCATTAATTTCTTGAAAATCCTCTATGTCCAATAAGGAAATTTATCTAGAAATTTGATTCATTGTTTCCCCAATTGTTAAGGAACACTTATCTAGAGTTTGATGATTAATTTGATTAGTTTCAGATCCTTGAAATTGAATTTTTCTCTGAAACTATTGTGGAGTCGACACCTGCAGTTTGTGGAGTCGACACCTTCATATTTTGATGTTCTGTCTGGGCAATTAGAGCCGACTCTGGCTTCTGTAGAGCCGACTCTAATTCGGGCGCTGACAGATTTTCTGGTTCGGAGCCGACACCTCATTTTCGGGAGTCGACTCTAAGTGGAACTAGGTCAAAATAAAAAGGGCGGAGTCGACCCCAAACGAAACCTATCGTCTCCTAAACCTTTCCAAACTGTTCCAAACTGATTCCAACCCTCCAAATCCCTCAAATCCTTGATTACTCATTCCAATCGAATCCCATGGCTCCCAAAAGGCGTGCTATCATTGGTGGTTCGACTGTTCCGACGAAGCGCCGTTCAAATCGGAGGCAACCTTCGTCATCTTCTTCATCTGCCACTCAAGATGACTCTCCACCCTCACCATCTTCTCCACGAGTCGACCAATTAGCGGGTAAGGCCATTACTACCGGAAGAAAAGTGATTTTGACTTTTTTGCTTCGGAGGGCTTTGCTATTGGCGTTGTTGAAAGAAATGGGATGGGAGAAGGTCTGTTCTTTGGATATCCCTACTTACCCTGCCCTAGTAAGAGAATTTTATAATGATTTATGTAGAGGAGAGGGAGGCTTAGTGAGTGTTGTAAGAGGAACAAAGTGATCATCACAGCCGAATCCTTGGAAATCTATTGGAGATGCCTACCGTTGGTTTAGTTGAATATCAACATGAAGATAGAGGAGGTGCCCTATCAAGGATGTTAGGGAGAGAAGTTTCTGAGTTTGAGGAAATCTTGGCAAATCAACTTAATTTGGAACTCAGATTACTTCACAATATCTGTGGAAGAATTTTATTTCCTAAAATCGGAAGGTTTGAGTATGTCTCGGAGCGAGACATCTTATTGATGGACTGCATTCTCACTGGAAGACCTGTCAATCTTGCTGGTATGATGATAGGCTATATGGCAGAGGCAGCTACTAAGAAAAGATCTACATTGCCATATGGTATGATTTTGACATTGGTATTTAGAAGCCAAGGTGTACTTATAATGGATAATGAGCCACTAAGAAAATTAAGGCATACAGATTACTATAGTGTCTCTACAATTCACCGGATGGGCTTCAGAAAAGAAAATGGAAATTGGAAAAAGAGGACATGAGGCCAGAGCTGAAGAGGTTAGAGTTGAGGAGTCAGAGAGAGAAGATCATTCCTGAACCATCTGCTGGACCATCTTCTGCTGGACCATCTCTGCTGGACCCTCAGAGGCTGGACCTAGCTCTCACCCTTCCACATCAGTCAGCATTGGCATCTGGAAGATTTTCTGAGGAGCAAATAGGTCAGCTCAGAGCTTTACTGGCTGAGTATGATAGTCAAAGGACAAATGATATGTGTAAATTGAGAGAGGAGTTCAATCAGTTGAAGGATGAGATCAATTCAAGACTTGACATGATTTCTTTTTCCATTAGCAATTCGTAGAATCCTTTAGCACTGATCTTCATAAGATTTTTGAAAGGATGGAAGGCATTGCAGACGGTTCTGGAACTTATCTTCATGCTACCAGTCAACTGAAGAAAGATATCGACCTGCCGTCTCTCAAATTGAAGCTTGTCTTGAAAGTTTTAAGAAGACTCAAAAAGATGATGTTATGGAAATGATTGGACATTTAAAGAAAATTGTGTATAAGCATATTTGATTTTGATATCCTATCCTAGGTTGTATCTTAGGATTTCTTGCTTTCTTGCTTTTAGCATGTATCTAGGAATTACATACTTGAATATGTCACTTTACTGAAACACATGTAATGAATCTTGCTTTGGAATACAATTACACTTTTATTCAAATTTGTCTTGATTGATTGAATTTCAATGAATGAGTTTACTATCTTATGATTAATTGAACCAACAACCCCGCTCTGATAACATTTTTTATTGTTTTAAAATTCACCTTATTGCTGATAACAAAAAAGGGGGAGAGATAATTGTATATGCATAAAAGAGAAAGAGAAAGAAAAGAAAGAAATAAGATTTTGAGAATTTTGAGAAAATGATTCATTTATCTACATAGGGGGAGTTATTCAATGCAGGGGGAGCTTAATAATTTTTCCATATAAAAGTTAAATCATCTTGATTGATGTCATGTATTTTTTTATTCATTTTGAATATTGGCATCAAATTCTCTGTTAGGAAGTTCTAAGCTTTAACAATGTCTATAATTCTTAATTCAAATGAATTTTTAATGCATATACTCAAAGTTTTTGTCATCATCAAAAAGGGGAGATTGTTGACCCAATTGAGGATTTTGATGATTAACAAAACTATTTGAGTATAACATTTGAAGTTACTAATGATTTTGATTAAGTTTTCAGATTATAAGTTTAATCAAAATCAAAGAAAATCAAGTTCTGGTTCGAATCTAATGTCAAGGTAAGATTGCAGACATTAGAGTCGACACATGGAATCGCAGAGTCGACTCCGAAAATGGCACAGACTTAGAGTCGACTCCGGGACTGTTAGAGCCGACTCCAACAGAAAAGACAGAACGATGGATTTTCAGGCCACGACTTAGAGTCGACTCCAGAAGATTTTGTGTCGACCCCAGAAAAGTCAGAGACGACTCCAGATCGAGCGGATTAAATTTCGAGTTAGAGCCGACTCCAGAAAAGTTAGAGCCGACTCCCTGTCAGAACGACTCTAAACTTTATCTTTATCTTTTTAATCCCAACGGCTATTGTTATTTATGGATCTAATCCTTCTTACACTTGTTTCTAACGGATAGTTTTAAACTATTTATGGATTAATCGGATCTATAAGAAGAGGGTTTGTTGCATCCAAAAAAGAAAAAAAGAAGAGAAAGAGGCAAAAAGAAAAGAATAGAGAAAATCTTGAAATCCATCAGAAAAGAAAAGAGGGAAAACTGTAAGGAAAGATCATACTGATTCCCCAAAAAAAAGAGAGAGAGATTCCAAGCTTTTGCTGTTCTATTTCGAAGAAATCTCAAGAGAAGAAGAAGCCCTAGTTTTCTGATCTTCTGAGTCTCAAGAGCATCTTGAAGGAAGATCCATTCAAAGGAAGAGAAGGAAGAAGCCACCAAGATCTGCGAATCAGGCTTTGATTCCTATCTTTATTATTGTTTCATTATTGTATATTTGCTCATTGGAGGAGCTGTTTATCTTGTAAAACAAATATTGTTTGCTGGGTCAATCTGGTGATTGATTCAGTTGAGGCTGTTAGCCTTGTGCAAGCATTAGCTTGTGGTGTTAGGTTTTGTGCTGGTGAGCCTTGAAAACCAGCTGGGTTCGTTGTGCACCCGGGAAAACAACAAGTTCGAGTTGTGAGCTTGCAAAACAACTCTGCTGTAATCAGTTTGATTATAGTGTGGACCCAAGAGGTACTTGGGAGTGGACGTAGGTGTAGGTACACCGAACCACTATAAAATCTGTGTTTGCCGTGATTGTCTCTTTATCTTCAACTCTCTATTTGTGCATATTCTGTTTTAATTTGTGTGAATCTAAGTTTTTATTTCCGCTGGGGGTTATTTTTCAAAAGAGTTTAAATTTTGAAAAACCCAATTCACCCCCCTATTGGGTTGCTATCTGGACCAACAGACAGTACTTGGTTGGGTCCCTCCGAGCTCTATTGCCTCGAAGAGGAGGGGGTTGAGGAAGTTGATGCTCGATCTCCATCAGTATCTGAGCTCTTGGCACGGTGAGGGGAGTATAGCGGTCGAACCTTCGGGCCGGACTCCAAGTTCGATCTCGAGGCGGCGACGAGGAGCTCTGCGATGGCGAGGCAGGCTAGCACGGCGGTGGGCTCGCTGTCTGTCCGAACCCTTTGCCTCTTCTTCTTCACCTGCTCGGCCCGAGCTGACCTCCTCGATTCTTTCATCCTGGCATACTTGTCCGCCAGGGACATCATGTCCGAAAGGCTCTTCGGGTAGTTAACCTCTAGAAGTAGGTAGAAGTCTCCCTCCTTGGACACTCCTCCGCCAGGGCGGATATGGCCACCTCATGGTTGAGGTGGTCCACTTCTAGAAGGGCCATGTTGAAGCGGCCGAGGTAATTCTTCAGCGATTCCCCCTTTCTCTGCTTGACCTTAGAGAAGGAATCAGATCTCCGTTGTTGGTGACGGCTACTGACGAACTGGCTGATAAGCAGACATCTCAGCTCGTCAAAAGAATCAACGGAACCTGGTTTCAAACTGTTGAACTAGGTTCAGGCAGATCCCCTTAAGGTGGAGGGAAAGGCTCTGCACAGGATCGCATCTGATGCCCCGTGGAACATCATGATGGATCTGAAGCTAAGATGGTCATCGGGATCGGTGGATCCATGATACGGCTCGATGGCAGGGAGCTTGACATGAGGGGGAATCACTTCCCTCATGATCCTCTCGGAGAAGGGAATGCCCTGCTCGGCTTTCGGCTGGGATGGAGGAGCTTGCTTGGCGGCGTCTAGCTCCCGATGCCATTCTCGCCGCATCTCCTGCATCTGTTGTCTGATCCCTTCATCCAGAGTGGTATAAGGGATCAGGTGAGGAGAAGATGACAACGGTGTCGAATCCTGGGAAGACACCAAGGAAGGGGAGCGAACCCGCCTGGACCTGAGCGAGCTCTTCCCTCCAGCTCGCCATAGCACCGACTTTGTCTTTGCGGGCCGGTGACCGTGATCCGCCGCCTCATACGGATCGGAGGAAGAGACCGCTAGTGAGGCAAGGGCAGCGGCCTCCTCATGAGGCTGAGAAACAGGGACAACGGCTCCAAGGATCGCCTGGAATCCCTGGACCAACTGGGTTAATGCTTGGACCTGCTGAACCAGAGCGGCGAACTGGTCCAGGGTTACCGCCGTTACCGGTGGCGAAGGAGTTTCAGCTGGTGGTGGTAGTGGAGGTGCTGCACCGCTGATCGAATCAGGCCTTTGAGAGATAGCCTGATCTTGAGCTTCAAATGTAGCTCTCTTCCGATTGGCCATTAGAGGACGCTTTTCTCTGGTTCTTGAGTCTTGTCTCCTGGATCACAAATTTATGGGACTTGAGGCCCTTCCTCTAGCGCCAATCTGTTGCCGCGGAAATCCATTCTCTGACTCGGGTGCGCTTCTGGCTCCTGATCTGGATGCCGATCTCGTCGCCTCAGGATGGAACCTGCAAAATAGTCCACACGCAGAGGGTGCTGTGGGGGTTGCCCTCGGCGGAGGACCCTTCGATACCCAAGTCAGTGGAGATTCACAGCAAGCATATGTGAGGAGAAGACTCTCACAAAGGAGATCCCCTTTTTGGCCGATGTTTCTTCTCGAGAGCTCCGAGCTCAGGGGGAGCTTCAATGGAGTATGAGAGCCAGTGTAAGAACTGAGTAAAGAATGGGCGTAGAATGGCCGTACTTGAGAGATTTGAGGGTGGTGGTATTTATAGGCGATCACCTGATTCTTTGGACGTGCTCTAGATAAGGTTGAAAATTGTTAGGATTCGAATCAAGTTTGTTATGATCTGTTAGGGTCCGTATCTTGACAGTTAGAGGATCGACAGCTGGGAGAGCTGGTTGAGGCCTTGAGATTCAGTGATTACATAGACCTAGGCCACTCTTGCGGGCTCTAGGCCACTTCTTGATATGATTCCCGTTTGGAATCTTATTCGGCTATAGTGAATTCGAACTCTCCCGTGCTGGATTCCGCAGAGGTATAGAATAGCTCGGCCCGGATAGCCGAGGGATGACTCGGCTCAGTTGGATGAAGTATGGAGATAGCTCGGGTTGTCGAGGATGGCTCGGCTTAGTTGGCCGAGGAATGGAGATAGCTCGGGTTATCGAGGAATAAGGATAGCTCGGTTGGATGGCCAAAGTGTAAGGACAGATCGGGTTACCGAGTAATGAGGATAGCTTGGCTCGATGGCCGAAGTATAAAGGTGGTCCGATTGTCAGGGTGATCCGACTTCATAAAGCTGATTTGACCTTATCGCTAGAATGTTATGCCAGCTGGCCAGCTGGCTAGCAGGATGTTTGGATTGGCGCGACCCCATCGCCAATATGAACGGTTAATAATGCAATAATGATTTTACCCCTCATCAATATTTATATCTCAAATCATGCTTCAATATTTCAAGCAACTTGGCTCAATTAAACACCTGCCATAAACCATGAAATGTTGGCCGAGTGAGCCAATTGCTTGCTTTTCTATGGGCACCTTAAGGTCCATTCAACCTTGACTCAAGACTACTACCAAGTGTTCACCTTTAGTCCATATATATTTTACCTAAGCTCATATGGTTCTCCGCTCCCAAGGGCCAAGAGCCTTTAGCATGTTGTGTATGAGAAATGTGCCCTTAAATTAAAGGGCAAGAACAAAAGAAGCAGAAAAGCAACGGCTAGCTTGGGTCCTTTGGGCTTGTGTTTTTTATTGGCTCAGCTCATGTTCGGTTTGAAGAGTTGAAAAAAATTTTGCTTCTGCATCGCAGCCGATAAATGTACGATGCATATGCTCATATATACCACAAGCAAAACAAATAATTTTATCTCACATCAATCATCAAGACTGATGCATGCAACCTGCCCCACAAAAACTTTTCCCAAAGAATTTGCCCACGTGCGAGTGTGAGATATTAAGGCATAAGCCTACAATTACTTTGCTCGGATGATGCAGGGGGATGGTTGGATGAGAAGCTTCAGTGAAACAACTTGAATTTAATCTTATTCTTCTGAGAACTTAATTTAATAATTTATTCTTCTGAATCCACTTACCCAGCATGCATTCAAAAAACAAATTGGCAGTGGACACGTGATGCTCATATATATATATATATATATATATATATATATATATATATATATATATATATATATTCCCTCTGAGATTCTAAGCCACTCATTTCTTATCAGACATGACCCTGTCAATGATCAGGTCAAGTGGTGCCTATTTTTACCAGACATGCCATCCTTAGTCCTCAACATACATCAAACTCTTCGGTCAATTCTTATGTCTTAGTGGGAATTGACTTGCCATGCTCATCCGCCACATGTCGGATATTTAGACGCTGTCAGTGCTGGAAGTGAGAGTTACATACATTTTCACATATCGTCAGCTCCTAGGTAAACTGAAAATTGATTGCATGACCTATTAGAATTAAATTGAATGATTCTCTTTAGTTTTAATTTGTTGTGGCATGACTGAATTAAGCCTTTCAAATTACAATACAAATGCAGGGTAGCAGAAGTTGGTTGAGAAAGTTAAATGATGATGAGGTAGCATGATCATTATGGCATATAATTATGGTTGTTTATTTTACAGTTTCATGTAAATATGTTCATTATGGCATGTAATTTTTGTGGCTAATCTATGTGACAACTGATGATGCTCTCCTTCATCATGCCTATCAAGGGCTGCAGTCTTTTTTTATTTATGCTCTTTTTTATGACAATTTCTAGTGAATGGTTTTCTTTGTTGTTGAAAACATCCTTTAAGTTGGTAACTGATGAGGGATAAAAATATCATTGTATTAATATTCATGCAATACAAGACATCGGACTAAGGCTAATCCGTATACCCTGTCGTATAACTGTTACATCGCAGCAATGAGTAGGCTACCCCTTCCAAACAGCTTTCGTGTATTAGTTGGCCGGACTATTATTATACCTCGGCTGATCGAGCTATTATCAGTTGGCCGAACTATTATTATACCTCGAATAATCGAGCTATTATCATACCCTCACAGGCCAAGCTACCGCCACCGAACCATCCTGTGCTCTGATAGGCCAAGCCTCGTTATACCTCGAATAGCCGAATCATTTTGTGTCTCAAGAAGTCGAACTATCTCATACCTCGATAAATTGAGTCTCACCATACTTCAGCAGATTCGATCATCTTCTATACCTCGGCCCAACCGAGGTACTCAAGCACCTCTGCGGAACATAATTAAATTAACAAGATTCCAAATAGGAAATCGTGCCTATGCTACCAGAAATGGCTTAGAGCCTATGTAGTCGCTGAATCTTGAAGCACCGTCTGCTCTTTCTGGCCGTTGATCCTCTAACCAATCGGATACGAATCCTACCGGCCCTGTAACAGCCTGATTCGAATCAGCTTCGAATCCCAACAACTTTTAGACCCTCTGTGATATGTCCAAGGAATCAGGTAATCACCTATAAATATCACAACCTCAGACCCCCTCAGATATGGAATTTTACACACTTAAGACACCTCTCTTTCACTCACTCACACTATGAGAAAAAACTCCATTAGAGCTCAGACAGAGCTCCTAGCACCACCCTTAGAGGAACTCTTCCTCAGGGATCCTTCTCCTCATTGTCTGCTTGCTATGAATCTTCACTGACTTGGGCATCGGAGGGTCTTCAGTAGAGGGCACCCCCCCAAACCACCCTCTGCTCGAGGACTGTTTGCAAGTCCCGGCCAGGAGACGAGCCCGGATTCAAAGCCCCAACAGCACCCGAGTCGGAGAACGGATTTCCGCGGCAACAGATTGGCGCTAAAGGAAGGGCCGCAAGTCCCATAAACTTGTATTCTAGGAGACAAGGACCTAGGTCGGAAGAAAAATCCTCTAATGGCCAATCGAAAGAGAGCCGCCTCTGAGGCTCAGGATCAGGCTGCATCTCAAAGGCCTGATCCAGCCAACGATGCCGAGCCCTTGCTACCGCCACCAGCTGAAACCCCTTCACCATTAGCTTCAGCGGTGACCCTGGACCAGTTCGCCGCTCTGGTTCAGCAAGTCTAGGCCCTGACCCAGCTCGTTCAAGGAGCTCAAAGGATTCCCCACCCGGCGGCTCCTGTTCCGCCACTCCATGAAGAAGAGGCTGCCCCCATTCCTCCAGCAACTCTTCCCTCTAATCCGCTCAGGGCAGCAGATTACCTTCACCGACCTGCAAAGGGGAAGCCAATGCCCCACCAGGCCAGAGGAGGGAGCCCGCTCAGATCCCATCGAGCTTGCTCTCACTCCCCGGTGTCTTCCCAAGATTTGACACCGCTGCCGCCATCCTGTCACCCGACCCCTCCTGTCCTTTGGATGAGGGAATCAGGCAGCAAATGTAGGAGATGCAACAGGAATGGCATCAGGAGTTAGACGCCGTCAGGCAGGCTCCTCTGTCCCAGCCAAAGACGGATCAGGGCATCCCCTTCACCGAGGGAATCATGAGGGAAGTGATTTCCCCTCATGTCAAGCTCCCTACTATCGAGCCCTACCATGGATCTACTGATCCCGATGACCACCTCTGCAGCTTCAAGTCCATCATGATGTTCCATAGAGCGTCAAATGCGATTCTATGCTGTGCTTTCCCCTCTACCCTTAGAGGGTCTGCTCGAACCTGGTTCAACAGCCTGAAGCCAGGTTCTATTGATTCTTTTGATGAGTTGAGCTGTCTGTTTATTAGCCAATTTGTCAGCAGCCATCACCGGCGGAGATCTGATTCTCTCTCGGAAGTTAAGCAGAGAGAGGGGGAATCCCTGAAGAACTACCTCGGCCGTTTCAACACGGCCCTGCTAGAAATTGACCACCTCAATCACGAGGTGGTCATGTCCGCTTTGGCCGAAGGGGTATCAAAGGCGGGAGACTTTTATTTGGCCCTGGAGGTCAACTACCCGAAGAGCCTTTCGGACATGATGTTTCTGGCAGACAAGTATGCCAAAGTCGAGGAGTCGAGAAGGTTGGCTCAGTCCGAGCAGCAAGAGAAGAAGGAGGTGAAAAGCTCCGACAAGCATCGAGCCTATCGCTGCGCAAGCCCACCTCGCCGCCAAGGAGCCCCTCCGCCGCTGCCTCGAGGCTGGACCTGGAGCCCAGCTCGAAGGTTTGACCGCTATACCCCTCTCACTGCGCTGAGGGCGCATATTCTGATGGAGATCGAGCGTCAGATTCCTCGGCTCCTTCCCTTCGAGGTAACAGGGTCCGGAGGGATATGACCAAGTACTGCCGCTTCCATTGAGACCATGGGCATGATACCGAAGAGTGCTAGTAGCTTCGGAACGAAATCGAGCGTCTAATCCGACGGGGCAGATTAGACAGATTCAGAGGGCCACCTGAGCCAGCGAATGAGAGAGATCATCAACCTGAACCTCGCCAGCTTCCTCCACCGAATCCCCTAGTCATTGGCAATGTCAACATGATAGCGGCAATCAACTCTCCATCATCTGGGCCAAGTCTGCCGAAGAAGGCTCAAATCGACGAGCTTGCTTTCTCTGATGAAGACCTATGGGAGGGACAGCACCCCCACGATGATGCTCTGGTTTTATCTTTGAACATGAACAACTATGATGTACACTGCATTTTAATTGATAGCGGAAGCTCCGTTAATATTTTGTACTTCGATACCTTTGTTAGACTAAAACTCCAGGCGGAAAACCTCCGAGTCGTGGAATCCACTCTGGTGGGTTTCACGGGCGACCCTATAACCCTGAGGGAGTCATTACTCTGACGGTATAAGCCGGCACCTGGCCTAGCATAGTTACTAAGCTCATGGATTTCCTTGTGACTAAGCTTCGCCCCCCTACAATGCCATCCTCGGCAGGCCGGGGCAGATATCTCTCAAGGCCATCATTTCTATTCCCATCTTGCCATGAAATTCCCCACTGAATGAGGAGTAGGGGTTGTTCGGGGTAGCCACATCTTTGCTCGGCATTGCTTTGTCACCGACCTGCAGTCCAGGAAGCCCGAGGTGGATGGGCTAGATGCTCATGAAGACTTCGCTGAGCAGCGAGGAGAACCAACCGAAGAACTGGAGGAAGTGCCGCTGGATAAAGCTTGGCCCGACCGAACCATAAAGATCGGGTCACAGCTAAAGGAAAAGCTTCGGCAAGACTTAATAAATTTCCTCCGAAAGAATGTCGATGTGTTTGCCCAGTCTGCCTCAGATATGCCAGGGATTAGTCCATATGTCTTAGTCCATCACCTCAGCGTGGATGAGACATTTCGATCAGTCAAACAGAAGAAAAGAAGCTTTGCCCCCGAGCGTCAGAAAGCTATCGAGGAAGAGGTAGATAAGCTCATCAAAGCCAACTTTATCCGGAAGGTCAACTACCCCGATTGGTTGGCAAATATCGTCATGGTGCAAAAGTCAAATGGCAAGTGGAGGATTTGCATCAACTTTACCGACTTTAATAAAGCTTGCCCGAAGGACAGTTTCCCTCACTCTCGGATTGACCAACTCATAGATGCGACATCGGGCCATCAGATGCTGACTTTCATGGATGCCTATTCGGGGTACAACCAGATCCGAATGGCGCCTGAAGATAAAGAAAAGACAGCCTTCATCACCAACCGAGGTATCTATTGTTACTGAGTTATGCCTTTTGGTCTAAAAAATGAAAGTGCCACCTACCAAAGGTTGGTCAACAAAATCTTCAATGAATAAATCAGTCAGAACATGGAGGTGTATGTTAATGATATGCTGGTGAAGAGCAAGGAGGTGCCCCACCATGTGAAGGATCTTGCGGAAAGCTTCGCAACACTCCGGAAGTACCAAATGAAACTCAATCCAACTAAATGTGCTTTCGGAGTTAATTCCGGTAAGTTCCTATGCTTCATGGTTTCACAACGGGGAATTGAAGCGAACCCACAAAAAATCCAAGCCCTGCAGCAAATGACCCCTCGGTGTCGGTCAAGGAAGTGCAGCGTCTCACTGGAAGGATAGCGGCTCTCAGCCGCTTCATTGCTCAATCGGCCGAGAAATGCCTCCCTTTCTTCAAAGCTCTCCGGTTGGCAAATAATTTTTAATAGACCTCGGATTGCCAGAAGTCCTTTGAAGATCTTAAAAGATACCTCGGCTCACCACCTCTCCTTAGCAGTCCGAAGCAAGGAGAAACGCTGAGCTTATATTTGGCGGTTTCTGAGAGTGCCATCGGCTCAGTGCTAGTCAGGGAGGATAACAAGGTTCAGAGGCCGATCTATTATATCAGTAAATTGCTCAGGGATGTTGAGACAAGGTATACCCGGGTCGAGAAGGTGGTCTTGGCCCTGGTGACATCAGTCCGAAAACTGTGGCCATACTTCCAGGCGCATACCGTGGCAGTTCTGACCGATCAACCCATTAGATCTATCATCCATCACTCGGATGCCTCGGGAAGGATGACCAAGTGGGCTGTGGAGCTGAGCGAGCACGACATTCAATATTATCCTCATCCAGCCATTAAAGCCCAAGTCTTGGCGGATTTTCTCCTAGAGTATACCATACCTGAGGATGGCTCTACTTCAGGTTCCCCTGAACAACCGAAGCTCAACGCTCTGTGGTTACATCACGCCGACGGATCCTACAGTGCGAGCAGCTTCGGCGCAGGTCTTGTAATCACTAGCCTAGAAGGAGTGGCATTTGAGTATGGCATCCGTTTCTCCTTCCCAACTTCCAACAATGAAGCAGAGTACGAGGCCCTAATTGCCGGACTTCGCATCGCTTGGGAGCTCAAAGTTGAGAAGCTGAACGCTTATACTGACTCCCAGTTAGTGGCAGGCCAAGTACGAGGAGAATTCAAACCTCGAGAGCCGAATATGGTTTGGTATTTACAAAAGGTGCGTGATTTGTTATCCCATTTCACTAAATTTGAAATTATTCAGATACCAAGGGCGGAAAATGCACGCGTTGACCTCCTATCTCGCCTAGTGATTGCAGACTCAATGGATCTTGAGCGAAAATTTCATTTGGAGTTCCTGGAGAAATCCAGCATCGCTGATTCTGATCAGATGATGCAAGTTGACACCGAGCCATCCTGGGCGGATCCCATATATAAATATCTCAAAGAAGGGCTACTATCTGCCGATCGAAAAGAGGCAAGGAAACTGAAGATGCAATCCTCCCATTATGTCTTGATTGACGATCGGCTATACAAATGATCCTTCTTAATGCCTCTGCTCAAATGCCTCTGACCTTCGGAGGTTGATTATGCTCTTCGGGAGGTTCATGAAGGCATATGCGGCAACCACCTCGGTGGCAGAGCTCTTTGCCATAAGATACTTCGCCAAGGATACTATTGGCCAACTATGCAGAGAGATGCCAACGACCTTGTCCGAGCCTGCGATTCATGTCAATGACATTCTAACATCCAAAGACTCCCTTCTACTCACTTGACCGCTATATCATCCCCTTGGCCCTTCGCCAAGTGGGGAATGGATATCCTTGGTCCTTTTCCCCTTGCAACGGGATAAAAGAAATTCTTATTTGTTGCGATTGATTACTTCACCAAATGGGTTGAATCCAAAGCAGTCGCCCAGATCACCGAGGCTCGGGCTAAGGATTTTGTCTGGAGGTCCATTATTTGTCCTTTCGGTCTTCCCCACACAATCAACACCGATAATGGGAAGCAATTTGATAATCCCAAGTTTCAAAAATTCTGCAAGGATCATAGCATCATTCATCGCCTCACATCGATGGGACATTCCCAGGCTAATGGAGAAGCCGAGATAACCAATCAAACCCTCTTGCAAGGAATCAAAGCTCGTCTTAATCGAGCACGAGGCAAATGGGCAGAAGAGCTCCACCACGTGCTGTGGGCTTACCGAACCACCGAGAGGACGCCTATGGGCCAAACTCCTTTCAAAATGGCCTTCGGCACTGAAGCTGTTATTCCTGTGGAGGTTGGGCTCCTTTCCCCTCGCGTAGAAGGTTATTCGGAGGAGTCTAATGACGAGCAACTCTGCGCCAACCTCGACCTACTGGAGGAGATCAGAGAGAAAGCGCGGATCAGAGTAGCTGCCTACCAGCAGAGAGTGGCTCGCTATCATGCCTCCATAGCCAGGGGGAAATCTTTCTCGCCCGGTGATCTTGTCCTCTGAAAGGCGTATGTCTCCAAACCAACAAAATAAGGAAAGCTGTCATTGAACTGAGAAGGCCCCTATCAAATGGCGGAAGTCGTCGGGCCCGGTACCTATAAACTCCAAGAGCTAAGTGGGGAATCAATTCCTCAGACATGGAACTCGGATAATCTCCGTGCATATCATCAATAAAATTACGCTCTTGCTAACCTCATTTTTTATTCATTGGATTAAGTTTGGTTTTTAAAAGGCCTGCAAAATTCTTATAACTCTCCTTAAAAGCTACGGTGAGAAGCAAGTCATATAAATCCTCGGCTGGGCCGAGCGATCTCCGGACCTTAGCCGCGCTAAGTAAAATATAATCTTGAAGCCTCGGCTACAACCGAGTGATACATTTTCGAAGACTCGGC
This sequence comes from Calamus simplicifolius, assembly GCA_900491605.1. Taxonomy (NCBI): domain Eukaryota; kingdom Viridiplantae; phylum Streptophyta; class Magnoliopsida; order Arecales; family Arecaceae; genus Calamus; species Calamus simplicifolius. Next base: position 701,873 of record UESW01004225.1, on the reverse strand, counting down.
TACAATCGAGTAATATTATTATCTCTGAAGGCATGGCTACAACTGAGTGATACATTTCTGAAGCCTCGGCTGAACCGAGCAATATATCTTCGAATGATCTGAATCCTCGGCCAAACCGAGTGATACATCTCTGAATAATATGAAGCTCAGATGAACCAAGTGGTATCTCCATACCTAAAATATTATCTAAAGCCTCGGTCGAATCGAATGACTTCTCATATGTTCTAAGGTGACGAAAACATCCCGTTATACTTTGGCAGAGGTGAGTAACTTCTTCCTGCCCATTAGCGATACCATGCGATTTATTCCTTGAATGTGGCTAGGGCTGCCCAGGCCTCCCTCTGACTTAAACAGAGACAAACACTTCCTCCACAGAGGATTGAATGACATGTTAATGAAAACAAAGTAGCAAAAATGCTGCTGGATTTATAGCTTAGGCTACGGGCTGGAAAGCACAAAACAAGAGTGACAACTCTCAACACAATCACATCAGAAAAGAAACAGATGATAAAAGAAAAAGAGTAGAAGACTTTCTTTATTAATGAAAGAGTTACAGCCACTTGAGAGGCATTACAAGTGCATCATAGCACAGAAAATACAAATAAGATAAAACCTCCACTGAACAACTTCGGTAGATGACGGTGCTTCCACATCAGACCCAAGAAATTAGGAAAATCAGACAAGCTCTGTTGAGCCACTGCCAAAGAACAAATTGGCCACCCACAGGTCCCCTGGATGAACTAAGATCCAAAAATGGGAGGAAGACCTGCGGATGCTGATGCCGGGGAGACATTCCCCCTAGGCGGGATGCTAGGCTGCGGGTCACTGCCCGATTGTGAAAGGTAGGGTACCAGTAGACCCACACTACTCTTCTCCCTCTTCACATGGCAAAAGATTCCCCGGTCGGATGAACTAAGGAATCCAGCCCGAGGGAGAAGGAAAAGTCTGTCCTTACCATGGGGATATGCATGCTTTGCATTTCCGACGGTCCCCGTGGCAAGTGACAGGATATACAGGGAGCGCATACGTGCGCTCCCCATATGGTCTCTACGGATCTCCCGTGCGCTCTCCATATGATCTACAAAATTTCTCTCTTGAGGATGGTTTGCTCTTCAGCGGCTTCTTCATCACCCTAGCTATCCGGGAGAAATCGACTTGCAAAAGAAAAGCTCAGTCTCTCCACTCTCAATCTCAGCAACACAGACATCATGAAAACTTTCACAGAAGAACAAAGTCTTGGGAGATGGCCTAACACGGCCCACTTTCCCCATTTTATAGGCAAGCAAGACCGGGGGCAACCATTAAAACAGAAAACCCCGGGATTCAAAATGCCCTGGCCCCGCTACCACGTGACGGTTCAGGGTAAGAGAGCGCTTTCCAAAGCGCGCGAACGTATTTCCCAGGCCATGACGCAAGACAAAAGATTTCCCCCTGATCTCAAATCGAGAGCCTTAAATGCATGAAATCGGCTGCAGGTCCTTGAGATACAAGCAGGCCTGGGAAATCCCCTTTCAAAAATGATGCCATCCAATGGCGATCAAATGCTTGTCGCATACGTAAAAAATACCTGCATCGGAAAATGCCAATGAAGTAAATGCCTCTGACAATGGCGAAGTGCTCTTCAGCAAAGCCGCTTCGTGTACCTCGGCTAAAAGCACACCTACTTCTTCATTTTGGACAGATCGAATTATCTAACCTCGGCCCTAACCAAGATACCTCTGCAATTCTTGACCATTCCAAGCCGAGCCATCTGCTGTATTTCGGCCTAAACCGAGACATTGCTCAAAGCCGAGATAGTCCCCTTATTTTGAGAAAAACCGAACGTTCCCTTATCCCTCGATCCAAACCAAGATAGCAACTCTCGTCCTGACACTAACAGGACACTCGTTATGTTTCGGCAAAACTGGGCGATATACTATGCTCCTACTGGGACTTGTGAAGTTCTCCTTACCTTGGCGAAAACGGGGACACCATACCTTAGTCTCACCAAGATCACCAGAGATCCCCCCAAGGGGGTGGTTCGTTCGTAAGACTCACATGATAAGGACATTTCAAAGATGGCAGTAAGCACAAAAGTTGTGAAAACTCTTTTTCATTCATCATAAAAGGGGAAAACAAAAAGAAAAGTAAAAAAGTACATGAGCCCTCACTAGGGCCTGCCATCTTCTCCGGGTGCTACCGAGCTCCCCCCGCACCGCAGAGCTAACTCGGTAATCTGTCGCTGGAGGGATACTACTTGCCCCTCAAGCCGGCTGTTGGCCCGATGAAGGAGCTCGTTCTCTCTCATGGAAATGGCCAGGTATTGCTCGGCCGCCCTCTGGAGTTGCTCGCGGTCTACGAACAGTGACGCCAGGACCTCCCCATCGACGGTTACCGTAGTGCGACTCCTATGGGGCCCCCCACGACCATTAACACCGCTGCTTGGCGCTTCGGTCGATCGTCCCTCACCTTCGGAAGCCATCTCAATATCCAAAAATTTTAGGGGATCAGCAGAAAAGGTAATTAACAATGGCGCCCCCTATCCGTATTTAAACTACTTCTGGCGAGTATTTCGATTACCCGGGCCATCAATTTCAACTCGCGGAAACTTGCCACGCGTCACCGCCTCAGTGGGCGCTCGCAGGAAACGAAGAGTTGCGCCCCCTCACCGAGGAGGATCAATAAATAGCGGCGAGGCGCTCAAGAGGCTTCCTTTTTTTTTGGACCAGGTCCCTTCGATCTGCCGGACCATTTTATATCTCGGTCGAGCGCCCCAATTTTTTTCGAACAAACCAAGCTATCCTTATACCTCGGCCTTAACCGAGACGTTTACTTAAGTCCGAACCAAACCAACCTAAGATCGTGAATGAATTATAATTCGTTCACAGTCGGAAGAAAACTCGAGATAAGGAGATCATCCAAAAAAAGGCAAACAAGCGAAGGCGAAAGACCCATTCATCAGAAATTTTATCCAGATTACAAATATGAGAAGTGAAAAGTACACAAGTGACCCTTAAGAATCAGGGGTTGGATCGGTTCCAACAGCCTCCTCAGTAACGTTCGGAGGGGGGCTTGGCTTGTTTCGCCCACCTCAAATATCATTGTTTCCTCAGCGGCAAGCTGAGAGCTCTCTTCGAAAGCCGCAGCCTCACTAGAACCCAGAATAACATCAAGATCAACGTTTGAAATATCTTCATACTCAGTTTCTTCAGCCCCTAGGGTACAGGCCTCAAAAGGTTCAACATCCAAAAAGGATAAATCACACTCAGGATGCACCCGAGAGATCTTTGCTCGAATCTCCTCTTCGTAGAACCGAAATGCGTCGACGCAGGCTTCTCTGTGTTCTTCTGAAAATTGGGTGGAACCTTTATATTCCTCCAAGGCCGAGGCAATTCGGCCATTGGCTTCAGCTAGTTGACCTTGAAGTTCAAGGTTTAGTTGGCAACTCGCGGATAGCTCCGCCCCCAAGGCATCGATTTGCTCCCGCGCCTTGTACTCAATTTGCCCATCTACAAAATATCGAAATGCTCAAACCTACGGACGAAATGAAAGCGCTAAAGGCGAACGAAAAAGAGAGACACCATACCTCTTCCAGTTCGCTGCTCAGTTCTTGTACCTTCTCCAAGGCCTTCGACTTAGCCGACTGATTTTGGCAAAAGTCCTCTTTGAGATCATCAATCCGGGACTGCTTATCTCCAATTTCCTGCTGAGTGTAATCGAGGTCGTCGGTGAGCCGAGCAACCCGCCCATTTAACCATTTCAGTCGATTCTCCATTTCGGCGAGTTCTTTATTCAAACTGGTGAGCTGGTCTCGCTGCTGCTGACACTTGTGCTCCTCCTCCTCAAGCCTCCTGCTCCATTATTTCTATCTTCAGCATGACTGGCCTTCAGCTGGTCCCATCTCTTTTCAAAGTACTGTTGCATGGCCTTAACCTTGTTGTCATGCTCTGCTTTAATCTGGGATAACTCCAGACAAGCTTTGTCCGATCGCTCGCGAAAGCCCTGAAACTCTTCGACCTGAGTTTCGAGCCAAGAAGCCCTCTCGGCTGCAAGACGAAAGACTCAGTCATCCTTTCGAAGGCCTTTTTGCTGAACGCCAAGGCCCTAGAAAGCGAATCGATTGGTTGCACCCTCTTCCGAAGTTCGGCCGCCTCCCTCCTGGCCTGAGCACAGGCCCCAACGGCCAAATTTAGGCACCAGACCAGCGCCCTTGTGATCAAGGAATTCTGCAAAGAAAATACAAGTGAGAAGCTGTAGTCTGACCAATCATTAGTTACAATTCCGGTATAGTGGCTTATCCGGGCAGCGTAATTTGAAGCCATCATCATGAGAGTGTCATTACTGATTTCTGGGATAAGGAAAATATCCCTCAGCACCTCAAGCCGGCGAAAGGCCACATCGATGATATCCTCGATCGCAGATTCGTCCATGGAGGAACCCTCCCCCGTGTGCAAAACGGACCTCATCAAGGCGGTGAGCATATCATCCAACTTCGAGCTATGGACGGAAGAGCCCATAACTGAAGAGCTAGCCTGAAGAGCTTCGACCTGAGAAATCGTCTGCCCGGCCTCCTCTGTCAAGACTCTAATCTGCCCGGCCTCGAATACCTCGGATTCGACTAAAGGAATCTCGGTCCGAATATCCCCCTCACTCTGTGATTCTTCTTCTTCCTCTTCCACCAACGCTTTGCCTCTGGCAGGCTCCGCTTGAACTCCAACCTCTCATGCGATGTCCTCCGGAGCCGCGGAAGAGAGATCCTCGATGGAAGGCACCACAACTTTCACCGGCCTCTCAGCAGGCAGCTCCGTCAGAATTTCGGCAGCCACTACTGCCTCTCTTGATCCCTCCACCTGTACGGGGGCCTCTTCCGCATGCGATGGACTTCTCACCATCGATGACTGGAGCATCTCTTGCAGGAGGACCGCTAGGTCGACCGGCGACGTATCCTTCGTATCATCCAATACGACTAAAATTTGGAGAGGGAAAATCCCAACAGCTCCCTCAAAACTCCCCTCAGCCATTTCCTCTGCCATTCTGCCTCCCTCAGGCAAAGAGGACTCCTCGACCCTGATTCGCGCCCCCACTTCCTCTCTTATTGGGATGGGAGAGGGATGTCTGGAACCATCTTTCTTCGATCCCTTCGGGCGGGCCCGGAAGGGCGAGGCCTCTTCTCAGATTTATGCCTCTCTCCAGAGCCAGAGTCCCTATGGCGCTTGCCCAGTTCCTTCTTCATCTGGCCCACAAATGCCGACCTCTCAACTAGGAACACATCAAACGGGTCAATCGGATAGGAATAACCGGGCACACCGGCCGTCATGACCAAAGAAGAAAAGTATGCTCACCTTGAGGATTGATAGAACTGAGTTCGGTAGCAAAAAGGGCATCCTCTGCTAACAGGGTGCTAGCCGACACCATCCGACCGCCAAGAAGGGTCATCAGACCCCTCTTCTCCTGTTCGCTCAACTCCGGGTGCGCCTCTGGATCCTTCACATAGCTCGACCATCCCCTTGAAAAATTGAGCCGATGTTCCCATCGGTAATAAAAAATCTGGACTTTAACTCCAATATCGAGGATGGATTATCAATGATCATCTTGAACGACTTCCGGGGACTGATGAGGTTGCACCAGCTATTAGGTACCACCATTGTTGGACAGATGTTGTAGAACCTCATCATCTCCTATACCAATGGATGAAGAGGAAATCGAAGGCCGGCCCTGAGACTTTCCTCATAGAAGAAAGCTCTCAGACTTAACTCGGTTGAAACCCTATCATCGGCCTTTGGTGCATATAGAACCATGTCTCCAGGGACTCTATAAAGCTGGTGGATCCTCTCCAGGTCCCCCAGAGAGATCTCTGAGGCAATATCATTTGAGCCTGTTGCCACAGAAATCCATTCTGCGACTCGGGTGCTGTTGGGGCTTCAAATCTGGGCTCGTCTCCTGGCCGGGACCTGCAAAATAGTCCTCGAGCAGAGGATGGTTTGGGGGGTACCCTCTACGGAAGACCCTCCGACGCCCAAGTCAGTGGAGATTCACAGCAAGCAGACAATAAGGAGAAGGATCCCCGAGAAAGAGTTCCTCTAAGGGTGGTGCTAGGAGCTCTGTCTGAGCTCTAATGGAGTTTTTCTCAGAGTGTGAGTGAGTGAAAGAGAGGTATCTTGAGTGTGTAAAATGCCATACCTGAGGGGATCTGAGGCTGTGATATTTATAGGTGATCACCTGATTCCTTGGACACGTCACAGAGGGTCTGAAAGTTGTTGGGATTCGAAGCTGATTCGAATAAGGCTATTACAGGCCAGTAGGATTCGTATCCGGTTGGTTAGAGGATCAACAGCCAGGAAGAGCAGACGGTGCTTCAAGATTCAGTGACTACATAGGCTCTAAGCCATTTCTGGTAGTGTAGGCACGATTTTCTATTTGGAATCTTATTAATTTAAGTCGTTCCGCAGATGTGCTTGAGTACCTCGATCGGGCCGAGGTATAGAAGATGGTCGAATCTGCCGAAGTATGGTGAAACTTAATTTACTGAGGTATGAGATAGTTTGGCTTTCTTGAGACATAGAATGGCTCGGCTATCCGAGATATAACAAGGCTTGGCCTACCAGAGCACACAATGGTTCGGTGGTGGTAGCTCGGCCTATGGGGGTATGATAATAGCTCAATCAGCTGAGGTATAATAATAGTTCGGCCAACTGATAATAGCTCGATCAGCCAAGGTATAATAATAGTTCGGCCAACTAATACACGAAAGCTGTTTGGAGGGGGTAGCCTACTCATTGCTGCCTTTCGGATGTGACAGCTATGCGACGGGGTGTACGAGCTAGCCTTAGCCCGATGTCTTGGATTGCATGAACATTAATGCAATGATATTTTTACCCCTCATCATATGCCCCCCACTCCCTAGTCTGAAGTGTAACTTCAGATTTAGGAGTAGAGTCTAGAATAATCCTATCCGGAAGGATTTGAAAAGGGGCTATGATGGCTCCGAAACTGACGGGCCCTCAATTCGCTATCATTATTTACTGTTGCACGAAGAGGAAATTCTTCGGATTCTGTGAGCAGCGATTGGGGGAGTCTCTTATGACACCTATTGCGGGAGCCTTAATGCTTAAAGCAACTTTCTGAATCGTTGTTTAAAGGGGAGAAAGGAAGCCAGGGCGGCGTCCTTCCCACAATACTCTTCCGTTCCTTCCATAGAGACCCTTTTCTCTCTTTTTCTTTCCATAGATTTGCCTGTATTTTGCTCCTTGGCTGGAGAACATGAAGGGCCCAAACGATATTGCCTCGGAGATCTCCCTGGGGGACCTAGAGAGGATCCGTCGTCTTTACAGAGTCCCTGGAGACGTGGTTCTATATGCGCCGAAGGCCGATGATAGGGTTTCAACCGAGTTAAGTATGAGAGCTTTCTTTTATGAGGAAAGTCTCAGGGCCGGCCTTCGATTTCCTCTTCACCCATTGGGATAGGAGATGATGAGGTTCTACAACATCTGTCCAACAATGGTGGCGCCTAACAGCTGGCGCAACCTCATCAGGTTTATTTCGCTCTGTAGTCGCGCCGGGGTGACTGCGACCCTCCCCATGTTTTGAGTCTGCCACAATCTAGTTTCCGGAAGGGGTTCCAAGTGGTCATATATCGGTCTCCGGAAGTCGTTCAAGATGATCATCGATAATCCATCCTCGATAAAGGAGTAGAAGTCCAGATTTTTTATTGCCGATGGAAACATCGGCTTGGATTTTCCAAGGGGATGATCGAGCTATATGAAGGATCCAGAGGTGTACCCGGAGTTGAGCGAACAGGAGAAGAGGGGTTTGGTGACCCTTCGTGGTGGTCAGATGGTGTCGGCTAGCACCCTGTTAGCATAGGATGCCCTTTTTGCCGCTGAACTCAGTTCTATCAACCCTCAAGGTGATCATACTTTTCTTCTTTGGTCAAGACGGCTGGTGTGCCCGGTTATTCCTGTCCGATTGACCCGTTTGATGTGTTCCTAGTTGAGAGGTCGGCGTTTGTGGGCCAGATGAAGAAGGAACTGGGCAATTGCCACAGGGGCTCTAGCTTTGGGGAGAGGCATAAATCTGAGAAGAGGCCTCGCCCTTTCGGGCCCCGCCGGAAGGGATTGAAGAAAGATGGTTCCAGCCGTCCCTCTCCCATCCCAATAAGAGAGGAAGTGGGGGCACGAATCAGGGTCGAGGAGTCCTCTTTGCCTGAGGGAGGTAGAATGGCAGAGGAAACGACTGAGGGGAGTTCGGAGGGAGCTGTTGGGATTTTTCCTCTCCAAATTTTAGTCGTATCGGATGATACGGAGGACACACCGCCGATCGATCTGGTGGTTCCCCCACAAGAGATGCTCCAGTCATCGGCGGTGAGAAGTCCACCGCATGCGGAAGAGGCCCCCGTACAAGTGGAGGGGTCAAGAGAGGCAGTAGTGGCTGCTGGAGTTCTGACGGAGCTGCCTGCTAAGAGGCCGGTGGAAGTTGTGGTGCCTTCCACCGAGGATCTCTCTTCCACGGCTCCGGAGGACACCGCAGGAGTGGTTGGAGTTCAAGCGGAGCTTGTCGGAGGCAAAGCATTGGTGGAAGAGGAAGAAGAAGAATCGCAGAGTGAGGGGGATATTCGGGTCGAGATTCCTTCAGTCGAATCTGAGGTATTCGAGGCCGAGCAGATTAGAGTCTTGACAGAGGAGGCAGGGCGGACGATTCCTTAGGTTGGAGCTCTTCAGACCAGCTCTTCAGTTATGGGCTCTTCCATCCATAGCTCGGAGTTGGATGATATGCTCACCGCCTTGATAAGGTCCATTTTGCGCACGGGAGATGGTTCCTCCATGGACGAATCTGCTGTCGAGGATATCATCGATGTGGCCTTTCGCCAGCTTGGGGTGCCAAGGGATATTTTCCTTCTCCAAGAAATCAATAATAACACTCTCATGACGATGGCTTCAAATTACGCTGCCCGAGTAAGCCACTATATCGGAATTGTAACTCATGATTGGTCAGACCACAGCTTCTCACTTGTATTTTCTTTGCAGAATTCCTTGATCACAAGGGCGCTGCTCTGGCGCCTAAATTTGGCCGTTGGGGCCTCTGCTCTGGCCAGGAGGGAGGCGGCCAAACTTTGGAAGAAGGTGCAACCAATCGATCCGCTTTCTAGGGCCTTGGCGTTCAGCAAAAAGGCCTTCGAAAGGATGACTGAGTCTTTCTGTCTTGCAGCCGAGAGGGCTTCTTGGCTCGAAACTCAGGTCGAAGAGTTCCAGGGCTTTCGCAAGTGATCAGACAAAGCTTGTCTGGAGTTATCCTAGATTAAAGCAGAGCATGACAACAAGGTTAAGGCCATGCAGCAGTACTTTAAAAAGAGATGGGACCAGCTGAAGGCCAGTCATGCTGAAGATAGAAACAATTGGAGCAAGAGGCTCGAGGAGGAGGAGCACAAGTATCGGCAACAGCGAGACCAGCTCACCGGTTTGAATAAAGAACTCGCTGAAATGAAGAATCGGCTGAAATGGTTAAATGGACAGGTTGCTCGGCTCACCGATGACCTCGATTATGCTCAGCAGGAAATTGGGGATAAGCAGTCCCGGATTGATGATCTCAAAGAGGGCCTTCGCCAAAATCAGTCGGCTAAGTCGAAGGCCTTGGAGAAGGTACAAGAACTAAGCGGTGAACTGGAAGAGGTATGGTGTCTCTCTTTTTTGTTCGCCTTTAGCGCTTTCATTTCGTCCGTGGGTTTGAGCATTTCGAAATTTTGTAGATGGGCAAAATTGAGTCCAAGGCGTGGGAGCAAATCGATGCCTTGGGGGCGGAGCTATCCTCGAGTCACCAACTAAACCTCGATCTTCAAGGTCGACTAGCTGAAGCCAATGGCCGAATTGCCTCGGCCGTGAAGGAATATAAAGGTTCTGCCCAGTTTTCAAAAGAACGCAGAGAAGCCTGCACCGACGCATTTCAGTTCTGCGAAGAGGAGATTCGAGCAAAGATCTCTCGGGTGCATTCCGGATGGGATTTATCCTTTTTGGATGTTGAACCTTTTGAGGCATGTACCTCGGGGGCTGAAGAAACTGAGTATGAAGATATTTTAGACATCGATCTTGATGTTATTCTGGGTTCTAGTGAGGCCGCGGCTCCCGAAGAGCACTCTCAGCTTGCCACCGAGGAAACAACGATATTTGAGGTGGGTGAAACAAGCCAAGCCCCTTCGAACGTTGCTGGAACCGATCCAACCCCTGATTCTTAAGGGTCACTTGTGTACTTTTCACTTCTCAGATTTGTAATATGGTTGAAATTTCCGATGAATGGATCTTTCGCCTTCGCTTGTTTGCCTTTTTTTATTTTTTGATGATCTCCTTACTCGAGTTTTCTTCCGATTGTGAACGAATTATAATTCAATCGCGATCTTAGGTCGGTTTGGTTCGGACTTAAGTAAACGTCTTGGTTAAGGCCGAGGTATAAGGATAGCTTGGTTTGTCCGAAAAAAAAATTGGCGCGCTCGACCAAGGTATAAAATGGTCCGGCAGATCGAAAGGAGCCTGGTCCCAAAAAAAAAAGGAAGCCTCTTGAGCGCCTCGCCGCTATTTATTGATCCTCCTCGGTGAGGAGGCGCAACTCTTCGTTTCCTATGAGCGCCCACTGAGGCGGTGACGCGTGGCTAGTTTCCGCGAGTTAAAATTGATGGCCCGAGTAATCGAAATACTCGCTAGAAGTAGTTTAAATATGGATGGGGGGCGCCATCGTTAATCACCTTTTCAGCTGATCCCCCAAAATTTTTGGATATTGAGATGGCTTTCGGAGGTGAGGGACGATCGACCGAAGCACCAAGCAGCGGTGTTAATGGTCGTGGGGGGTCCCATAGGAGTCGCACTACGATAACCATCGATGGGAAGGTCCTGGCGTCACTGTTCACAGACCGCAAGCGACTCCAGAGGACGGTCGAGCAATACCTGGCCGTTTCCATGAGAGAGAATGAGCTCCTTTGTTGGGCCAATAGCTGGCTTGAGGGGCAAGTAGCATCCCTCCAGTGACAGATTGCCGAGTTAGCTCTGCAGTGCGAGGGGAGCTCGGCAGCGCCCGGAGAAGATGGCAGGCCCTAGTGAGGGCTCATGTACTTTTTTACTTTTCTTTTTATTTTTCCCTTTTATGATGAATGAAAAAGAGTTTTCGCAACTTTTGTGCTTGCTGCCATCTTTGAAATGTCCTTATCATGTGAGTCTTACGAACGAACCACCCCCTTGGGAGGATCTCTGGTGATCTTGGCGAGACTGAGGTATGGTGTCCCTATTTTAGCCGAGGTAAGGGGAACTTCACAAGTCCTAGTTGGAGCGTAGTATATTGCTCGGTTTTGCCGAAACATAACGAGTGTCCTGTTAGCGCCGGGACAAGAGTTGCTATCATGGTTTGGATCGGGGGAGAAGGGAACATTCAGTTTTTCCTGAAATAAGGGGACTATCTCGGCTTTGAGTGATGTCTCGGTTTAGGCCGAAATACAGCAGATGGCTCAGCTTGGAATGGTCAAGAATTACAGAGGTATCCTGGTTAGGGCCGAGGTTAGATAATTCGATCGGTCCAAAATGAAGAAGTGGGCGTGCTTTTGGCTGAGGTACACGAAGCGGCTTTGCTGAAGAGCACTTCGCCATTGTCAGGGGAATTTACTTCGTTGGCCTTTTCCGATGCAGGTATTTTTTATGTATACGACAAGCATTTGATTGCCATTGGATGGCATCATTTTTGAAAGGGGATTTCCTAGGCTTGCTTGTATCTCAAGGACCTGCAGCCGATTTCATGCATTTAAGGCTCTCGATTTGAGATCAGGGGGAAATCTCATGGCCTGGGAAATACGTTCGGCGCGCTTTGGAAAGCGCTCTCTTACCCTAAACCGTCACGTGGTAGCGGGGCCAGGGCATTTTGAATCCTGGGGTTTTCTATTTTAATGGCTGCCCCCGGTCTTGCTTGCCTATAAAATGGGGAGAGCGGGCCGTGTTAGGCCATCTCCCAAGACTTTGTTCTCCTATGAAAGTTTTCATGATGTCTGTGTTCCTGAGGTTGAGAGTGGGGAGACTAAGCTTTTCTTTTGCAAGTCAATTTCCCCCGGATAGCTGGGGTGATGAAGAAGCCACTGAAGAGCAGACCATCCTCAAGAGAGGAATTTCGGAGATCATATGGAGAGCGCACGGGAGGTCCGCAGAGACCATATGGGGAGCGCATGTATGCGTTCCCTGTATGTCCTTTGTCACTTGTCATGGGGACCGTCGAAAATGCAAAGCATGCATATCCCCATGGTAAGGACGAACTTTTCCTTCTCCCTCGAGCTGGATTCCTTAGTTCATCCGATCGGGGAATCTTTCACCACGTGAAGAGGGAGGAGAGCAGTGTGGGCCTGCTGGTACCCTGCCTTTCACAATCGGGCAGTGACTCGCAGCCCAGCATCCCGCCTAGGGGGAATGTCTCCCCGGCATCGGCATCCGCAGGACTTCCTCCCGTTTTTGGATCTCTTAGTTCATCCAGGGGACCTTTGGGTGGCCAGTTCGTTCTTTGGCAGCGGCTCAATAGAGCTTGTCTGATTCCCCTAATTTCTTGGGTCTGATGTGGAAGCACCGTCGTTGACCGAAGTTATTCAGTGGAGCTTTTATCTTATTTGTATTTTCTGTGCTATGATGCACTTGTAATGCCTCTCAAGAGGTTGTAACTCTTTCATTAATAAAGAAAGTATTCTACTCTTTCTTCTTTTATCATCTGTTTCTTTTCTGATGTGATTGTGTTGAGAGTTGCCGCTCTCATTTTGTGCTTTCCAGCCCGTAGCCTAAGCTATAAATCCAGCAGCGTTTTTGCTACTTTGTTTTCGTTAACATTTCATTCAATCCTCTGTGGAGGAAGTGTTTGTCTTTGTTTAAGTCAGAGGGAGGCCTGAGCGGCCCTAGCCACATTCAAGGAATAAATCGCATGGTATCGCTAATGGGCAGGAAGAAGTTACTCACCTCTGCCGAAGTATAACAGGATGTTTTTGTCACCTTAGAACATCTGAGAAGTCATTCAATTCGACCAAAGCTTTAGATAGTATTTTAGGTATGGAGATACCACTTGGTTCGTCTGAGCTTCATATTATTCAGAGATGTAACACTCGGTTTGGCCGAGGATTCAGATCATTCGGAGATATATTGTTCGGTTCAGCCGAGGCTTCAGAAATGTATCACTTGGTTGTAGCTGAGCCTTCAGAGAATAATAATATTACTCGGTTGTAGCCGAGTCTTCGAAAATGTATCACTCGGTTGTAGCCAAGGCTTCAAGATTACATTTTACTTGGCACTGCCAAGGTACGGAGTCCTTCCAGCCCAGCTGGGATATATTTTACTTGGCGCGGCCAAGGTCTGGAGATTGCTCGGCCTAGCCGAGGATTTATAAAGATTATATTTTACTTGGCGCTGCCAAGGTATGGAGTCCTCCCAGCCCAGCTGAGATATATTTTACTTGGCGCGGCCAAGGTCTGAAGATTGCTCGGCCCAGCCGAAGATTTATAAAGATTATATTTTACTTGGCGCTGCCAAGGTACGTAGTCCTCCCAGCCCAGCTAGGATATATTTTACTTGGCGCGGCCAAGGTCCAAAGATCGCTCGGCCCAGCCGAGGATTTATAAAGATTATATTTTACTTGGGGCTGCTAAGGTACGGAGTCCTCCCAGCCTAGCTGGGATATATTTTACTCATGGCCAAGGTCCGGAGATCGCTCGGCCCAGCCGAGGATTTATAAAGATTATATTTTACTTGGCGCTACCAAGGTACGAAGTCCTCCCTGCCCAGCTGGGATATATTTTACTTGGCACGGCCAAGGTCCGAAGATCGCTCGGCCCAGCCGAGGATTTATATGACTTGCTTCTCACTGTAGCTTTCAAGGAGAGTTATAAGAATTTTGCAAGCCTTTTAAAAGCCAAACTTAATTCAATGAATAAAAAATGAGGTTAGCAAGAGCATACTTTTATTGATGATATGCACGAAGATTATCCGAGTTCCATGTCTAAGGAATTGATTTCCCACTTAGCTCTTGGAGTTTATAGGTACCGGGCCCGACGACTTCCGCCACTTGATAGGGCCTTCTCAGTTCAGAGACAGCTTTCCTTGTTCTGTTGGTTTGGAGACAGACGCCTTTCGGAGGACAAGATTGACGGGCGAGAAAGATTTTTCCCTGACTCTGGAGGCATGATAGCGAGCCACTCTCTGCTGGTAGGCAGCTACTCTGATCCATGCTTTCTCTCTGATCTCCTCCAGTAGGTCGAGGTTGGCGCGGAGTTGCTCATCATTAGACTCCCGAATAACCTTCTACGCGAGGGGAAGGGAGCCCAACCTCCACAGGAATAACAACTTCAGTGCCGAAGGCCATTTTGAAAGGAGTTTGGCCCGTGGGCATCCTCTCGGTGGTTCGGTAAGCCCACAGCATGTGGTGGAGCTCTTCTGCCCATTTTCCTTGTGCTCGATTAAGACGAGCTTTGATTCCTTGCAGGAGGGTATGGTTGGTTACCTTGGCTTCTCCATTAGCCTGGAGATGTCCCACCGATGTGAAGCGATGAATGATGCCATGATCCTTGCAGAATTTCCGAAACTTGGGATTATCAAATTGCTTTCCATTGTCGGTGATGATTGTGTGGGAAAGACCGAAACGATAAATAATGGACCTCCAGACAAAATCCTTAGCCCGAGCCTCGGTGATCTGGGCGACTACTTCGGCTTCAACCTATTTGGTGAAGTAATCAACCGCAATAAAGAACTTCCTTTGTCTCATTGCAAGGGGAAAAGGACCGAGGATATCCATTCCCCACTTGATGAAGGGCCATGGGGATGATATAGCGGTCAAGTGAGTAGAAGGGAATCTTTGGATGTTAGAATGTCGTTGACATGAATCGCAGGCTCGGACAAGGTCGTTGGCATCTCTCTGCAGGCTCGAACAAGGATGTTAGAATATCATTGCATTAGTGCAATCCAAGACATCGGGCTAAGGCTAGCTTGTACACCCTGTCGCATAGCTGTCACATCCGAAAGGCAGCAATGAGTAGGCTACCCCCTTCAAACAGCTTTCGTGTATTAGTTGGCCGAACTATTATTATATCTCGGCTGATCGAGCTATTATCAGTTGGCCAAACTATTATTATACCTCGGCTGATCGAGCTATTATCATACCCCCACAGGCTGAGCTACCGCCACCGAACCATCCTGTGCTCTGGTAGGCCAAGCCTCGTTATACCTCGGATAGCCGAGTCATTCTGTATCTCAAGAAAGCCGAACTATATCATACCTCGGTAAATTAAGTTTCACCATACTTCGGCAGATTCGATCATCTTCTATACCTCGGCCCGATCGAGGTACTCAAGCACCTCTGCAGAACGCACTTAAATTAACAAGATTCCAAATAGGAAATCATGCCTATGCTACCAGAAATGGCTTAGAGCCTATGTAGTCGCTGAATCTTGAAGCACCGTATGCACTTCCTGGCCGTTGATTCTCTAACCAATCGGATACGAATCCTACCGGCCCTGTAACAGTCTGATTCGAATCAGCTTCAAATCCCAACAACTTTTAGACCCTCTATGACGTGTCTAAGGAATCAGGTGATCGCCTATAAATATCACAGCCTCAAACCCCTTCAGGTATGGCATTTTACACACTCAAGACACCTCCCTTTCACTCACTCACACTCTAAGAAAAACTCCATTAGAGCTCAGAAAGAGCTCCTAGCACCACCCTTAGAGGAACTCTTCCACGGGGATCCTTCTTTTCATTGTCTGCTTGCTATGAATCTCCACTGACTGGGCATCGGAGGGTCTTCCGCAGAGGGCATCCCCCCAAACCATCCTTTGCTCAAGGACTGTTTTGCAGGTTCCGGCCAGGAGATGAGCCCGGATTCGAAGCCCCAACAGCACCTGAGTCGGAGAACGAATTTCCTCGACAACAGTAACATAGAAGAAAATGCTGAAGAAATCTGTTCCATCATCCAATATAAAGATTGCAAGGAATTTGAAAGGAAGAAATATACTGCTAGGGATTTGTGAATAAAGAAAATTTTAGATCAAAATTTATGTGATTTAAAAGTAAAGCCCATTCTACAGGACTTATTTTATATATATAAGAAAACTAAGATCCCTTTTTTTAATGCTTACTCCCCCTTTCTACCTTCCTCGTATTGGCTTATTATTGACTCTTGATGGACTTAAAATAAATTTAATTAGAAAATATACAATACTAATATTTTTATAAGGATCATTGAGCCTTGATAAGAGCTTTAAAAAAGAAAGATAATTAGTTAGAGAAGTAATAATGAAATTTTAAATAAATTCAATTAATTCTTGTCTATTTCAAATTATAAAATTCAGTTGAATTTTGATACTTTAAAATTTGTTCCAAATGCTAGAATTTTATTACAAATTTACTTCAATTTAATTATAACAATGGAGTTGAATTTCACTCTATAATTGATTCTAAATAGAGTATAATGGAGATATCTTTAATTTTCCTAGATTCATTCTAACAAACCCTGAGCTAGCTTTAAAAACCATAAAACCTTTTTTTTCCCTCCTACTTGCATGAAACCAAGGGAATTAACACATATTTTCTAATATAAAAAAAATTAATAAAACCATAAAAACTTTTTTTTTCCTTTGCTTGCATGAAACTAAGAGAACACATATTTTCTAATATACAAAATAATTAATAATTTGATGGTGTGCTCACACTTCTATTTGTCTCATCTCGGGACTCCATGATGGGGTCATGGTAGCCATGGTGAGTTGAGGAGCAGAACGCAAATGATAGACAAGGAAGAAAATAAAATATTTTTATTGCCAAAAATTACAACTCAAGTGATCCAAAAGTCAGGCCCTCCAGCCCAACCTAGCATATGATAAAACTTATTAATCATATCACAAAAAAAGATTGGATTCAGGAGAACAATCAAATTCAATATTTAACCAAAAAAATCAAAATATGAATCAATATTTTTGTTGATAACTTTGTTTCCAGTTTTTGAATATTTTTAAACAACTAATAATAAGTAATATGTTTATTTATTTAAATTTGGGACCACGCAAGTGATATCATGAAGCTTGAGAATATTAGAGGACTGGCAAAAATCTTTTCAATAAATATTTTTTATTCTTGAGATCTCTAGTTGGCACCATCATAAATCCTTATCCTTTAGAAATAAATCAATTCATTAAGGACCAAAAAAAAGAAAAATATTTATCCCTAATAAACAGGGATTAGTTGTTTTATTGAAATCTTTTTGTTTTTAATTTAAACTAAAATATATTTTTAGTTCTCAACAAAAAATTCATTAGGGCCCTTAAACCTTGAGTTATTGCAGTTTAGTCTCTCATTTACATTCTTAACATTTCATTATACATGATTACCTAAAATTAATAAGTTGGCCAATGTCTTAGCCTGATGCAAACTTGGCTAATATGGTGATACGTCAATCAGAAAGATAATTTATATTTTTATATTATGATCATGTCTTATTAAAACTAAAGTGTAATAGTATATAGCTCGACATGAATACAATATGATTCATTAATCAAATCAAAAATTTAAATACGAACACAAACATAATTATTATATGAGTAATATGATATGATATCTATAATCTATTTAATAAATAAATTATATTAGATTGATCGTCGAGCATGAATAAATATGATATGCTTAATACAAATAAATATAATTCGGTCCACTTAACATAATCCACTTAATACATCATTGGATAAATGGATCGTTTTACTCTCAGATTAGCGGGTCAACTTGTGATACAATTATCTTATATTATAGTTGCATCTAAAAGTGCTGGAATGAACCTACTTAAGATTAATACAATCATATTTGCATATCGTGTTCAATTCTGTAAGTTAACTACTTCATCAATTTTAAGACGGTAGGAATGTAATATGGACTAAACTTCGACTATCTTTAGGTAGTGTTTGATAGAGAAAATATTATCCATGGATAAGTGTACGGGATAGAGTTTGTCCCCTGGCTATCCTAGGGATATCCCTTGGCTATCCCATTGATCATATCAAATGCAAAAATGTAAATCCATAGGATAACTTTTTTTTACTCTTATTTAGAGGAATAACTAGTTATTCCTTCATTTTCTAGGGAATAAATTGAGGGGATATCCCATGGTTAACCCTGGATTATCCCTTTGGTTAACTTTATTCCCAGCTATCCCTTATAATTATAGCTTTTGGGGATAAGAAAGGATATCCCCTGAATATCCCCTCTTATCCCCTGTTTCAAACACTACCTTAATCCCTAAAGATATTCCCACTTCACCAAAAGAAAAATTAACGGTAGATTATAAACTAGCATAAGATCAAGGCTAATAATCCATCATGATCCAAGACAAATTAAAGAACAAAGAAAAGAAAAAGAAGTCAAGAATACAACTACAAAGAGCACACCGAGCAAAAGCGTGGAGGAGAAGGTGATACGAAACACAGAATGAAGGAAGGTTGTTCATGGGTCGACATGGGAGCACTCTTGGTCCTCGAAATCCTTGGCATTCCCCTTCGAGTCCTCCTCAAACCTCCCAATCCTGAAGTGCTTCGCCTCAAACCCCGCAGCCTCTCCATGGATCGCCAGCTCCGCCAGAATCCTCCCCATCACTGGCCCCATCTTAAACCCGTGGCCGGAGAACCCGCCGGCGACCACCACGTCCTTCCCGAACTCCCCACCGAGGAAGTCGACGACGTAGTCCCGGTCGGGCGTCATCGAGTACATGCACGCCTGCTTCATGACCGGCTTCCCGGCCTCCACGCGACCGTGGAACACCTGTTCGATCCACGGCACGACCGAATCCACCAGCGCGCCCGAGTCCGCCGTCCAGTTCCTCCGGTCCGGGTCGCACGGGTGGCCCCCGTCCAGCGCTATCTTGATCAGCCCCGGGAACTCCATCGACGGCGTCCCATAGATGTGAGGCTCGCCGTAGCTTGCGAAAGTCGGGAAGCCGGCCTCCGGCGAGAACTCCTTCTCGTGCCCCTCCTTGATCTTCCAGTAACAAGCAAGCGTGTGGATGGGCTGGATGGGGAGGATCAGGCCGCTGACCGCTTTCACCAACTTGCTCGTCCAGGCTCCGGCGGCGACCACGCACTTCCTCCCCCAGAAACGACCCCCGCCGGCCGTCGAAACCTGGATGCCGCTTCCCTCCTCGTCTCTCTCGATGCCGACCACCTCCGTGCGGTCTCTGAGAACGGCTCGTCTCTTCACGGCCAGCGCTTGGAACATGGCGACAGCCTTCGTCGGCTTGATCACGCCGCCGACGTCGGTCTTCAGCCCGACCCACCGCTTCGGCAGTCGGAACGCGCCGGAGAACTCGTGGCGAAGCTGGGTTTGATCGAGCAGACGGGCGTTGATCGAGTTGGGCTCGCAGTTGGCGATGACGCGCTGGAGGCTCGTGTTCGCCGCGTGGCCCAAGACGAAGTGCGGGGTCTTGGTGAGGACGCGGTAGCCGATCTCGGACTGGGCTTGTTCCCAGAGGCGGTAGGATTCGAGGACCATGGGGGCGTAGTAGGAATCGGTGTAGGTGGCGCGGATGGTGCGGGACTCGCCGTGCGACGAGCCGAGGTGGTGGAGGAAGTCGAACTGCTCGATGAGGAGCACCGTTTGGCCGCTCTTCGCCGCTTCGTAGGCCGTGCAGCTGCCCATAATCCCGGCGCCGACGACGATGACATCGAACCGATCTCCGGAGGGCTCCATCTCGTCTTCCTCGATCTGTCTCTGGACCAAAGAATAAAAAGAGAACAGGAGCTCAGACGTACAGCTCAGATTCCACTTAAAAAATGGCCTCCGTTTGTCTTTCGTAAAGGATTCCCAAACTGATCAACTCATAAATATTATAACTGATGTGGCTGATCGTTAAAGTAAACGATAAGAAAATGATGAACTAATGGAGCCCAATCTTAGCCTTCGAGACCCCCTCGGCCTTGAGCATCAGCCTCAGCCTCAAGCATCAAGGTCGGCCTCGGCTCCGAGCTTCAGCCTTGCTTTTGTCACTGTCAGCCTTGCTTCCCTGAAAAAAGGTATCTCGAAGTCAGAAACCTTCTGGAAGCGAAAAAAGAAAGACTACGGAACAGGTATAAAAGCCCACACTCATAACGAGAGAAGGATTCGAAAAACTTTTAGCTCTCTAGCCTTCTTCCGCTAGTTAACTCTTGTCTGTTCCCGAGTGACTGACTTGAGGTTTTCTACCAGCGAAGGAGTCGGAGAGATGCAGGGGGAGCAGAACCCGTCGCCGCTATATTACCATATGGCCCCCAGTCCTCAGGGGATGGTATCTGTACCTGCACCAGAAGCGCTGGATCCCTGAGACTTAGAGAGAAAAGGGGAGCCGACCGAGCATCTACTGGCCTTCCCCCTAGGGGAGGACTCAACGAAGATAATCCAGATCGGAGCTTTACTTCCCAAGGAGGCCCGCGGTCAACTCCTCGCTTTCCTGCAGGCCAATGCGGATATCTTCGCATGGTCGGTGTTGGATATGCTGGGCATCCCAAATGAAGTAATCACCCACCAACTCAACATTAAGCCGGAGTGCCAATCCGTCCGCTAGAGGAAAAGGAGCTTCGCTCCTGACAGACAGAAAGCCATAGATGAGGAGGTGCATAAGTTGTTGGCGGCTGGCCATATTCACGAGGTACATTACCCCGACTGGCTGGCAAATGTCGTCATGGTCCGCAAGGCCAGTGAAAGTTGGAGGATGTGTGTGGACTTTACCGACCTTAACAAGGTATGCCCCAAGGACAGCTTCTCGCTGCCTCGGATCAACCAGCTGGTGGATGCCACATCCAGGCACGAGACCCTCAGCTTCATGGATGCGTTCTCGGGGTACAATCAGATCAGGATGGACCCAACCGACGAGGAGGCGACCTTCTTTGTAACCGAGAAGGGGATATACTGCTACAGGGTGATGCCATTTGGGCTGAAGAACATGGGAGCCACCTACCAGAGGTTGATGAACAAGGTCTTTGAGGATCAGATCGGGCGTAATATGGAGGTGTACGTGGACGATATGCTGACCAAGAGCACCGACACTGCTGACCACGTCGCCGATCTCGTGGAGACCTTTGGCAATCTCCGCCGATATCATATGAGACTGAACCCCCACAAGTGTGCCTTCGGGGTTACATCATGCAAGTTTTTAGGCTTCATAGTGACTCAGCGGGGAATCGAAGCTAACCCCGATAAGATCCGAGCCATTCTGGACATGAGGCCCCCGGCTAACAAAAAGGAGGTGCAGTGCTTGATCGGAAGGATAGCATCTTTAAGCCGTTTCTTGTCCAAGTCGGCAGAAAGGTACCTACCTTTCTTCAAGGCGTTGCGCAAGGTTAACGGCTTCGAGTGGATGAAGGAGTGCCAGGAGGCCTTCGAGGAGCTGAAGAAATTCTTGTCCACTCCTGCACTGCTATCCAGGCCGAGGGATGGGGAGGAACTCTTTCTGTATCTTGCGGCCTCCCCCGAGGCCGTCAGCTCTGTGCTTGTTCGCATGGATGCCGATGGAGCGCAGAGGCTGGTCTACTACACCAGCAAAGTGCTTCATGATGCCGAGACAAGATACTCCAGGACCAAGAAGGTCATCTTCGCCCTAGTGGTCGCTGCTCAACACTTCCGACCCTACTTCCAAGCTCATCTAATTGTGGTGCTCACGGATCAACCTCTCCGGACTATCTTGTCCCATCCTGATACCTCCGGTCGGTTAGCCAAGTGGGCCATCAGGTTAAGTGAGTTTGACTTATCCATTCGGTCGAGGTCTGTCATGAAGTCCCAAGTGTTAGCCGATTTCTTGGTCGAGTGCACTTAGGCCGAGGAATGTCTGGAGGAGTCACACCCGGAGGCGCGCACGGAAACCCCCACGGCCGAGGGAGCATGGAAGGAAGACTGGATCCTTCATGTGGATAGAGCGTCGAATTCCCAAGGGAGCAGGGCCAGACTTATTCTGCGAGCCCCGAGGGGGAAGTGGTGGAGTATGCTCTTCGATTTCTTTTCCCAGCCATAAACAACCGGGCGGAGTATGAAGCCTTGCTGGCAGGGATAAAGCTGGCCAAGGAGCTCGGTGTGGAGCGTCTGAGGGCCTTCACGGACTCTCAGCTTATCTTCGGATAGGTCTGTTAGTAATAGTGCCCTAGGCCTATTGTATGGACATGATATTTTTAATATTTATGAACATTTACTATTATCATAATTTGTATGTTTATTATATAATAATGTCCTTGAATAATATTATGAATTATTCTAAATGTCCCTAATCGGTTATTGTTGTGGGAATAACAATAAATTAAGATTTGTATGAAATTTGATTGATATTCATGGGATGAATATGTGTATGAGATACAAATCAAATTTATATGTATTTGTTGAGAACAAATATTGGACAAGACCCGCCTTGAGATTAATACATGGATCAAAGTCATAAGTTAATCTCTAGTAGTTGTGTAATTAAATCCTTAGACCTGAGATTGCCATAGTTCTCAACATGAGGAATATTATATTTTGACATAATCAAACGTTGTCTTTAACCGGATGATTATAAAGATTATGATTGAACATAATAAGAATCATGTAGTGAGATGTGAGTGATTAAGATAGAATTTGTCCCTCTTATTATAAGAGAGATATCTCTGGGCCCCTCGATGATTGAGACTGAGAAATGCATGTCCATGATCAAATAAATTGATGGAGATCAATATATTTGTTTAGTCAGTCTAATTGGATTTCGAGAAATTAAAGATAGAGAGATATAAGGTTGACTTTATCCATGCCTTATATTCTATCAAGATATTATGTGACAAAAGGATTATGTTAATAGCTACTTTAAGGTTGTCTCGGAACATGAGCTTTTCATTTAACTTGGGTAGTCATAATGTCTTGCTAGAGGCCGCTTATGACTTGTAGGTTTAAAATGTGATTTAGGCCTACTGCCAACGTTAATTGAACCTATAGGGTGGCACACTAAGAACGGACAATAATGGTTACGATTTGTTACTCTCTATATAATTTAAAATGATGAGATTATTTTAAATTACAAATAATAATTAGTTGTCATTTAGATTCGAGTTTAATTTTGAGAAAATTTAAATTCATAATTTAAATTGTGACAAATAATTAAATTGTTACATTTTCTTATTGGATAAGGAAATAATCCATAAAGTTTTTTTTGGTTAAAAATATATATTCCTTATTTTGTAAGGAAAGGATTTAAATTGTTATTATTTAAAAGGAGTTTTAAATAAATATCAATTAAAATCTTAGTAAACCAAAATTCCTAGCAGGCTTGTATATATGTTCGATATATACATTTTAGAGTCTGTGGAGCATTTGAAAGGTAACGTCGATTGGGGCATTTGAAAGGTCACGTCGATTGGGGCATTTGAAAGGTCACATCGATTGGGGGCTTTTGAAGCGTCATATCTTTTGCCTTAAAGATGAAAAAACAGAGAGTTAAAAACATGGGTTCATTTTTGTGAAAAATGAAATGGTTGAACTAGCATTCAAAAATCATTTTGGTGTCCGTTCGTGTGTGGATACTTGTAGAGGGTGATCGTCTTTCTGAAAGGTAGCATCTTTGAAGATCCGAGAAAATCCAATACAAGAACAGAAGGATTACATACTGATTAAAAAGGTAATAACAAAAGGTAATATTTTGTTTATCCTTCTTTCGGTTTTTATGAAACGCATGTGATTCTTGGTGGGTTATAAATTTATTTTATTTCCGCTGCAATTTTATTCCAATTAGATTGGGATTTTTCATTACGTAACAATCAGTATGTAATATATAACAATCTTCCAATTAGATTGGGATTTTTCATTACGTAACCCAACAGTGGTATTAGAGCCTCTTGCGTTTTCATAAAAATCGAAACTGTCATGTTTGATTGTATGTATGAGATGTATATGATCTTGGCATAGTTTGCATTCTTGTATATATATATGATATTAGTGTTTGCATGAACGACATAGATAATAAGTTTTCTAAGGTGTTAATTGATGAATCTGTTTCATGTAAGGATTCGTTAATATGATTAAAAATCTGAATGGGATATTGCAATTAAAGTGTTTAATATCTTGATATATGATTTCGGTGATGTCTTAATTAGATTAATACATAAACTGAATTCACATATCAATAAGAATTTATCAATTGCTGTTTATGGTGGTGCGGATGTGAGCCTTAAATTTTTGATGAGATCAATAAAATCAAATTTTAGGATGAAACTTTATTATATCTCCAAATTTTAGGAACCGCAGTACTACCTAATCAGAGCGCCTTGTAAATTTAATTGGTTTTAAAAACATGCCTATTTTCTTTAATGCAATATGTATATGCTATATGATAACATGATATATTTTGCATGGCGTGTTGCTTTGCTTTGTACGATGCATGGTATGGCCTTGTGACCAATATGATTGGCAGGTTTTTATTATTCTTTTATAAGGGTTGTAATTATCACATATATGGCCTGCGTGCTATTTTGTTTCATTATAATTTTTCTTTTACTTTTAGTAGTATTTGTTTATTTATTGTAATAAAGCAAAAAGACAAAGCAAACCATTTAAAATCCTGAAATCCAACCATGGTGATAGAGGAGCTAGGTGTCTATGCACATGATGATGGTCAAGTAGACATTATGGTGTTGCTCATTATTACCTAGGATTGACCATTGATCTTCATATTGGCTTATGAAGATCAATCTTGATAAGGTCATACTATGACATGTTTATTATATACATGTATGAGATGCTATGTATGATGTTTCATAAGTATGTGATGCTATGTATGATATCAATGAGTATGTGATACTAAATGCATGATGAGATCTACTAATCTATCTAGATCCCTCACATAAAATCTTAAGTTGACATGCCATCCATATTTGAACACTTGTCAAGCTTTTATCACCTTAATGTGGGTTCTACCAAAGTAGAAGTACATTGGGTTACATTAGTGAGGTAAGATGGGTAATGGTGCTACCATATGTTTAAAAATGGTTTAACTTAATTAGGTTATCAAAACGGTTTTGGGCCTAATGGCATGAGATGGGATTTAAACATGCCGAGACATATGATGTCATAATCCCATAAATTTCTAAGAGTTGCATGAGTTGCAATTGGTAAGAGTTACCTACCTAAAAAACTTAATTTTAAGCGTCATGCCAAAGCTGACTTAAAGTTGAGTATAAATATGGATCTTAGCTCACTAAATTAATATGATTTTATCATTGAGGGTTGTTAATTTAGTGGGAGTTTTTCATAATCAAAATACTTAACGAACTTTGCATTTATTGTAGATGGCCAACAATGATAACAATTCTACTATGTCACTGCGATCAATCCTTGCGAAGGACAAACTTACTGGGACTAATTTCCTTGACTGGTTTCGAAATTTAAGAATTGTTCTCAAACAAGAAAGGAAGCTTTATGTCCTTGATCAACCTCACCCTGAAGAACCAGCCGATAATGCTTCTAGAGCTGAAAAGAATGCTTATGAGAAGCATCATAATGACTCTATTAATGTTGCATGCTTGATGCTAGCTACCATGAGTTCTAAACTTCAGAAAGATTTGAAAAACATGGAAACTTATGATATGATTGTCAATCTAAAGGAAATGTTCCAGCAATAAGCAAGGCAAGAAAGGTATGATACTACCAAGGCATTGCACTCTTGTAAAATGGCTGAGGGTGCTTCAGTTAGCGCTCATGTGTTGAAAATGAAAGGCTATATTGAGCACCTTGATAGGCTTGGATTTCCAATGAGCCAAGAGTTGGCAACAAATTTGATCCTAAATTCACTTCCTGATAGTTATGATCAGTTTATCATAAACTATAACATGAATGAAATGGACAAATCAATTTCTGAGCTGTATACGATGCTTAAAACTGTTGAACAGAATATTAAGTCCAAGCCTGGCCATATTCTGATGGTTCAAAAGGGAAAGGGCCTTATAGAAAAGAAAAGGAAAGGGTAAGGGAAGGGCTGGAAAGTCCAATGCTCAACCCAAGCCCAATCCTAAACCCAAGGCTAAAGCCCCAAAGGAGGGTGTCTGTTTCTTTTGCAATGAACCTGGTCATTGGAAGAGAAATTGCAAGCTGTATTTGGAGGATCTAAAGAAGAAGAAGAAGATTGGTGAGACCGGTTCTTCAGGTATTTATGTTATAGAGATTAATTTCTCTCCTTCTAGTTCCTGGGTATTAGATACTGGATGTGGATCTCACATTTGCACAAATGTGCATGGGCTCAAAAGGAGTAGACAACTGAAGAAGGGCGAAGTTGATCTTCGAGTAGGCAATGGAGCAAAAGTTGCTGCTTTAGCTGTAGGAAGTTATGAACTTTCTTTGTCCAGTGGGCTTTTGTTAGTTTTGAACAATTGCTATTATGTTCCTACAATGTGTAGGAATATTATTTCAGTTTCTTGTTTGGATAATGATGGTTTTTCTTTTATTATTGAGAATAATAATTGCTTCATTTATCATAAAGACATGTTCTATGCAAATACCAAATTACTAGATGGTCTTTATGTTTTGAATCTTCAAAAATCCAACAATTCTTCTGTCTATAACATAACTACTAAGAAAGTTAAGTCCAATGACTTAAATTCAACCTATCTTTGGCATTGTCGCCTTGGCCATATAAATGAGAAACGCATATCAAAACTCCATCAAGATGGACTTTTGAACTCATTTGATTTTGAATCATATGATACATGTGAATCTTGTCTATTGGGTAAGATGACAAAGGATCCCTTTACTGAACACAGTGAAAGGGCCAATGAATTATTGGGCCTAATACATACAGATGTATGTGGACCATTAAGTTTAGAAGCCATAGGAGGTTACAAGTACTTCATTACATTTACTGATGACTTCAGTAGATATGGTTATGTCTACTTGATGAGACACAAATCTGAATCATTTGAAATGTTTAAATCTTTTCAATATGAAGTACAAAACCAACTTGGCAAGACAATCAAGGCACTTCGATCTGATCGAGGTGGAGAATATTTGAGCCAAGATTTTTATGACCATCTTAGAAGTTGTGGAATCATTCCACAGCTAACTCCTCCTGGAACACCGCAATGGAATGGTGTGTTTGAAAGAAGGAATCAAACCTTATTAGATATGATTCGATCTATGATGAGTCTAACAGATCTTCCACTTACCTTTTGGGGTTATGCACTTGCCACAGCTGCATTCACACTAAATTGAGTTCCAACCAAAGCGGTTGAAAAGACGCCATATGAGATGTGGAATGGTAAAAAGCCCAGTTTGTCTTTTCTTAAGATTTGGGGTTGTGAAGCTTATGTAAAACGTCAAGTTTCAAATAAGCTAGAACCCAAGTCTGATAAATGTTTTTTCGTGGGATATCCTAAAGAGACTAAAGGATACTACTTTTACAATCCCATTGAGAACAAAGTGTTTGTTGCTCGGAATGGTGTCTTTCTAGAAAGAATTTATTTCTAAAGGAACCAGTGGGAGCAAGGTACAAATCGAAGAGATTCGAGAATCACAAGATAACATTGAACCGCCTGTGGATGCTCAAAGTCAACAAACCACTGTTGACACACCACCTATAGCACAAAAGTTACGTAGATCTGATAGGATACGTCATGAGCCCGAGAGATATGGATCTTGTGACTGATAATCATGATGTATTGTTAGTGGATCAAAATGAACCTACTACCTATCAAGAGGCTATGTTAGATCCAGACTCTGAGAAATGGTTAGAGGCTATGAAGTCTGAAATCCAATCCATGTATGATAATCAAGTATGGACCTTGATTGAGCCACCTGAAGGTACAAAGACTATTGGGTGCAAATGGGTTTTCAAAAAGAAAACTGACATGGATGGTAAAGTGCATACTTACAAAGCAAGGCTAGTTGCAAAAGGTTTTAAACAAACTCATGGTATAGACTATGATGAAACTTTTTTACCTGTAGCCATGCTAAAGTCTATTAGAATTCTTATTGTCATTGCTGCATATTATGACTATGAGATTTGGCAAATGGATGTTAAAACAGCGTTTCTTAATGGAAACTTACTTGAGGATGTGTACATGACACAACCTGAGGGTTTTGTACAACCTGAAAATTCTAGTAAAGTATGCAAGCTTCAAAGATCCATTTATGGTTTGAAGCAGGCTTCTCGGAGTTGGAATCTTCGTTTTGATGAATCAGTCAAAGAGTTTGGATTTATCAAAAATGAAGATGAACCTTGTGTTTACAAGAAAGTTAGTGGGAGCGCCATTGTATTTCTGGTCCTATATGTTGATGACATTTTACTCATTGGGAATGATATCCCTACCTTGCAGAGTATCAAGTCTTGGTTAGGAAATGTTTCTCAATGAAAGACTTAGGTGAAGTTGCCTATATCCTAGGGATAAAGATCTATAGAGATAGATCTAAGAGGCTGATTGGTCTAAGTCAAAGTACTTACATAGACAAAGTACTAAAAAGGTTTAGTATGCAAGATTCCAAGAGAGGATACTTGTCTATGTCTCATGGTATTACACTCAGCAAATCTTAGTGTCCTAACACAAAAGATGAGCGAGAGCGCATGAGTAAGATTCCTTATGCTTCAGCAATAGGATCTATCATGTATGCTATGTTGTGCACTAGACTAGATGTCTCTTATGCTTTAAGCATAATGAGTAGATACCAGTCAGATCCTGGTGAGAGTCACTGGACAGCGGTCAAGAACATTCTTAAGTATATGAGAAGATCTAAAGATATGTTCTTGGTGTATGGCGGATTGGAAGATGATCTAGTTGTAAGTGGTTACACAGATGCAAGCTTTCAATCTGACAAAGATGATTTTCGATCGCAGTCAAGATATGTGTTTTGTTTAAATGGTGGTGCTGTTAGCTGAAAGAGTTTGAAGCAAAGCACTGTTGCTGATTCTACAATTGAAGCTGAATACATAGCAGCATCTGATGCAGCAAAGGAAGCAGTTTGGATCAAGAAGTTCATTACTGACCTTGGAGTGGTTCCTAGCATCACAAATCCTGTTAATGTTTATTGTGATAATAATGGTGTTATCGCACAAGCAAAAGAACCTAGGTCACATCAGCGATCCAAACACATTCTTAGGCGGTATCATCTCATTCGAGAAATCATTGAGAGAGGTGACGTAAAATATGCAGAGTTCCAACAGATGACAATGTTGCTGATCCATTGACTAAGCCTCTACCATAAGCAAAGCATGATCGTCATGCTAGGTTCATAGGTATTAGATACATTGATGAGTGGGCCTAGTGCAAGTGGGAGATTGTTAGTAATAGTGCCCTAGGCCTATTGTATAGACATGGTATTTTGAATATTTATGAACATTTACTATTATCATAATTTTATGTTTATTATATAATAATGTCCTTGAATAATATTATGAATTATTCTAAATGTCCTTAATCGGTTATTGTTGTGGGAATAACAATAAATTAATATTAGTATGAAATTTGATTGATATTCACGGGATGAATATGTGTATGAGATACAAATCAAATTTATATGTATTTGTTGAGAACAAATATTGGACAAGACCCGCCTTGAGATTAATACATGGATCAAAGTCGTAAGTTAATCTCTAGTAGTTGTGTAATTAAATCCTTAGACCTGAGATTGCCATAGTTCTCAACATGAGGAATATTATGTTTTGACATAATCAAACGTTGTCTTTAACCGGATGATTATAAAGATTATGATTGAACATAATAAGAATCATGTAGTGAGATGTGAATGATTAAGATGGAATTTGTCCCTCTTATTATAAGAGAGATATCTCTGGGCCCCTTGATGATTGAGACTGAGAAATGCATGGCCATGCTCAAATGAATTGATGGAGATCAATATCATTTGTTTAGTCAGTCTAATTGGGTTTCGAGAAATTAAAGATAGAGAGATATAAGGTTGACTTTATCCATGCCTTATATTCTATCAAGATATCATGTGACAAAAGGATTATGTTAATAGCTACTTTAAGGTTATCTCGAACATGAGCTTTTCATTTAACTTGGGTAATCATAATGTCTTGCTAGAGGCCGCTTATGACTTGTAGGTTTAAAATATGATTTAGGCCTACTGCCAACGTTAATTGAACCTATAGGGTCGCACACTAAGAACGGACAATAATGGTTACGATTTGTTACTCTCTATATAATTTAAAATGATGAGATTATTTTAAATTACAAATAATAATTAGTTGTCATTTAGATTTGAGTTTAATTTTGAGAAAATTTAAATTCATAATTTAAATTGTGACAAATAATTAAATTGTTACATTTTCTTATTGGATAAGGAAATAATCCATAAAGTTTTTTTTGGTTAAAAATATATATTCCTTATTTTGTAAGGAAAGGATTTAAATTATTATTATTTAAAAGGAGTTTTAAATAAATATTAATTAAAATCTTAGTTAACCAAAATTTCTAGCAGGCTTGTATATATGTTCGATATATACGTTTTAGAGTCTATGGGGCATTTGAAAGGTCACGTCGATTGGGGCTTTTGAAGCATCATATCTTTTGCCTTAAAGATGAAAAAATAGAGAGTTAAAAATATGGGTTCATTTTTGTGAAAAATGGAATGTTGAACTAGCATTCAAAAACCATTTTGGTGTCTGTTCGTGTGTGGATACTTGTAGAGGATGATCTTCTTTATGAAAGGCAGCATCTTTGAAGATCCGAGAAAACCCAGCACAAGAACAGAATGATTACATACTGATTAAAAAGGTAATAACAAAAGGTAATATTTTGTTTATCCTTCTTTTGGTTTTTATGAAAAGCATATGATTCTTGGTGGGTTATAAATTTATTTTGTTTCCGCTGCAATTTTATTCCAATTAGATTGGGATTTTTCATTACGTAACAATCAGTATGTATATATAACAATCTTCCAATTAGATTGGGATTTTTCATTACGTAACCCAACAAGGTCGCTGGGGAGTATGAGGCCAGAGACCCGACTATGTTCCGCTACTTGAGCAAGGTGTAATCCCAGGCCTCTTGGTTTTCCTACTTCCGCGTAGGCTACATTCCTCGGGTGGAGAATGCCAAGGCTGACGCGCTATCCCGTTTGGCCACTTCGGCCGACGGGACCTTGGTAAGGGTGTACATGGAGCACTTGCAAGCCCCGAGCATTGAAGCAGCGGATGAGGTTTTGCCGGTCGAGCAGGAGCCTTCTAGGATGGATGCCTATGTCCGATATCTGACTGATGGCGCCCTCCCTGAAGACCCAACCGAGGCAAGACTACTTAGGCGGTGAGCCTCGAAGTTCTTGCTAATGGATGGAAATCTCTACCGGAGGTCATTCTCATACCCTATCCTAAAGTGCATCAGCCCCACGGAAGCTGATTACATCCTGCGAGAAATTCATGAGGGCATCTGCGGGAGTCATCTGGGGGGCAGAGACATGGCGTACAAGGCCCTACGGCAGGGGTACTACTGGCTGACCATGAGGGAGGATGCGGCCGAGCTCGTCAAGAGGTGCAATAGCTGCCAGTGCCACACCACCATCCAGTGGCAGCCGATGTCTCAGCTGACCCCCCTGGCGGCACCTTGGCCTTTTATGCAGTGGGGCATGGACATCTTGGGGCCATTCCCCCCAGCCTCCGGTCAGCGCAAGTTCCTGTTGTTGGCCGTTGACCACTTCACCAAATGGATCAAAGCTGAGGCACTCGCCAAGATCACCGAGGGTAAGGTGAGGTCTTTCTTCTGGAAGTCCATAATATGCCAGTTTGGGCTACCGCACACCCTGGTAACTGACAACGGCCGACAGTTCGACAACGCACCCTTCCGAGGATTCCGCACCGAGCTGGGTGTTCGGCAGTGGTTCACTTCGATAGGGCATCCTCAAACCAACGAAGCGGTCGAGGTAACCAACCGCATCATCCTCCAAGGACTTAGGGCCCGCTGGATGACTGCAAAGAATGATCGACGGAGGAGCTCCCTAATGTTCTGTGGGTCTACCACACAACGCCGCGAGCCCCCACTGGCGAGACTCCCTTCAGCCTCGTCTTCGGGTCTGAATCCATCATTCCAGTGGAGATCGGCTCCGAGCCCCAGGGTGGAGGCGTACAATGAGGAGGACAACCCGAACCAGTTGCGGGCCAACCTTGACCTGGTAGAGGAGGTGCGGGACCTAGCGCGACTCCGAATGGCAGCCTACCGACAGCGTGCAGCCAGGTATTACAACGCTCGCGTCTGCCCAAAAACCTTTTTTCTGGGGGACCTAGTCCTTCGGCGAGCTGAAGTTTAAAAACCAATGGAAGGAGGCAAGTTAGCGCCGAACTAGGAAGGACCTTATTGAGTCATAGAGGCACTCCACCACGGAGTGTAAAAGATCGAAGGGCTGGATGGGAAGCCACTCTCGCGGACGTGGAACGCCGACAACCTTCGTCGGTATTATCAATAATGTACCCTCTCTTTACGTTAAATTTCATGTTTGCACTCTTTTGGGCTCTCGCCCTGCTATTAATAAACATGAGTTTAAGTATCTTAGCTTTTCAGCAAAAAGCCCGAGGCCAACTCGGCACCTCAAGACCAATGTACCATCGGCACCGAAGACCGGTGTACCACTAGCTCCCAAAAAGCCCGAGGCCAGCTCAGCACCTCAAGTCCAATGTACCATTGGCATTGAAAATCGGTGTACCACCAGCTCCCAAAAAGCCCGAGGCTAGCTCGGCACCTCAAGTCCAATGTACTATTGGCACCGAAGACCGATGTACCACTGGCTCCCAAAAAGCCCGAGGTCAGCTCGACACCTCAAGTCCAATGTACCATTGGCACTGAAGACCGATGTACCATCGACTCCCAAAAAGCCCGAGGCCAGCTTGGCACCTCAAGACCGATGTACCATCGACACCGAAGACCGGTGTACCATCAGCTCCCAAAAAGCCCGAGGCCAGCTCGGCACCTCAAGTTCAATGTACCATTGGCACCGAAGATCGGTGTACCACCGGCTTCCAAAAAGCCCGAGGCCAGCTCGGCACCTCAAGACTGATGTACCATCGGCATCGAAGACCGGTGTACCATCGGCTCCCAAAAAGCTCGAGGCCAGCTCGGCACCTCAAGACCAATGTACCATCGGCACCGAAGACTGGTGTACCACTGGCTCCCAAAAAGCCTGAGGCCAGCTCGGCACCTCAAGTTTAATGTACCATTGGCACCGAAGACCGGTGTACTACCAGCTCCCAAAAAGCCCGAAGCCAGCTTGGCACCTCAAGACTGATGTACCATCGGCACCGAAGACCGATGTACCACTGGCTCCCAAAAAGCCTGAGACCAGCTCGGCACCTCAAGACCGATGTACCATCGGCACCGAAGACCGGTGTACCATCGGTTCCCGAGAAGCCCGAGTCTCCCTCGATAGTCCAAGGCCGATGTCCCACCGGTCCCAAGGAGCCCGATTCTCCCTTGGCAGTCCAGGGCCGATGTCCCATCGGTCCCCAGAGGCCCGAGTCTCCCTCGGCAGCCCAAGGTCGATGTCCCATCGGTCCCCAGAAGCCCAAGCCTCCCTCGGTAGTCCAAGGCCGATGTCCCACCGGTCCCAAGAAGCCCGAGTCTCCCTCGGCAGTCCAGGGCCGATGTCCCATCGGTCCCCAAAGCCTGAGCCGACCTCAGCGTCCGAAGGCTGATGTCCCAGCGGAATGGAGTTCCCTATAAGCATAGGATCGCTGCCCCGATGACGCTGGAGGCGCGGGGCAGGCATGGTCCCTGTCCTGGCCTTTACACTCCCGGAGGTCTGGTCCTACATAGCTAAGTCGCTCATGGATGGGGGGAGGCTGCCCTCGGTGCCGATGAAGCCCCTAGGAGTCCCACATCGACAACCCAAGGACTCAGAGATGACACATTGCAGTTGGCAAAAAAAAAAAACAATTTCATTGATGGAAAAATGTTTACAAAATGCCGACCGAGTCGGACTCGATACAAAAAACAAAGGAAAATTATAATAAGATCAAGGGTTGGCCATGGGCTCGTCGTCAGAAGATGCCCCCTCGAACTCTTGATCCGGTTCGATCTCCAAGGCACGTGGGAGGTCCAAGACCGGGCCACCTTCTCCCTAGCGTCGCGAAATCCTTGGATGTAGGAGTCCGCATTGGCCTCGACCAGCTCGTTGGCGAAGTGCTCCGACACCTTGAATTCCTCCACGGCCGCAACAGCCCTAGCCTCGGCAGCAGCCTCCACCTTGGCAACCCTGACCTCCTTCTCTGCGACCAGAGAGGCTGCTGTCTTCTCTGCCTCCTTGGCATGCTCCGCTTCCTCCTCGGCACGCTTGGCCCTGTCTTCAGCCGCTTGGATGGCCGAGTTCAGCTCGGTGATGTGAAGGTTCCGGGCCTCGATAGCACTCTCGGCCTCCGTGAGCTGACTGAGTGCTGCCCGAAGTTGATTAGCTTTGGTCTTCGCTCGGCTCTTGGCCGCCCTTATTTCATCGGCTTGGTCTGCCCTAGCCGATTCCAGGGCCTTTTCTATCGCTTCGACCCGAGCCTGAGCCGCCTCAGCCTCCAGCTGAGCTTGCCGGATGAGGGTCTTTCCACCGCTGATGACCTCCCTCGTGGCCGCTAGGGAGTTCACCAACTGCATTCAGGCTACATGTCAGTACAAGATCATATATTCATTGGATAGAGGGCCGCAGGACTACTTACTCGGACGAGGGCCGAATAGGACTCTCGGAAGAACGTAGTCGCTTTCAAATGACTAAGTTCCTCCTGGACCTCGAGCATGACGATCCTTGAGACGAGCTGCTCAGCCCAGCGTCCGTCATTCAGAATGGAGTCCATGGGCGGCCTTGGCTGGATCCCGCTTCCCTCCGCGGCCTTGGTGGTCTCAGGCTCGGTGCGTGGGGAGCTGACTGTCGGCATCTGCTCGGGGGGCGGACTCGCTGCCAGTGATGGCCCCTCCCCCCAACTCCTTTCTGCCTCAGCCGG
This sequence comes from Calamus simplicifolius, assembly GCA_900491605.1. Lineage (NCBI taxonomy): Eukaryota > Viridiplantae > Streptophyta > Magnoliopsida > Arecales > Arecaceae > Calamus > Calamus simplicifolius. Next base: position 666,971 of record UESW01004225.1, on the reverse strand, counting down.
GGCTGGCTTGGCAGGCACCTGGGGCTCCTCTCCTGCCTCCTCGACCCTCACCTCCTCCGGTGGGGTGTCGGCCGTCAGGTCCACCTCCGGAGCGATTGGAGGCTTTCGCTGCCCCTCGCTCGGATCCCCTTGGGCCCTCATCCTTTTGGCGGCGGCCTTCCTAAGCTTGGTCGTTGGGGGCTTCATCACTGCACAGCATCAGTCGGGTTAGTTAAAAAAAAAGAAAAAAAAAGAAGAAAGAGAAAGAAAAAGGGAGGAAGGAAATCTGGCTAAGTATGGGGGCGGCTGCCACTCACCCTTCCCAGTGGAGACTCTCGCGAGTCGGAGATTATCCTCCGACAGAAGATGGTTACACTTGGGGATGTCGGCCAATAGCAGCTGCCCCAACGCTTCTTTATCCTCCGGAAGGATGGTGGAGTTTATGTTAGGTCGAAGGTTGGGGTCCCCCAAGGCGGGTTTGACCTGGTCGAGGTTGGCAAAAAAGAATCGGGGTTTCCACCCCTTAACAGAAGAAGGAAGGTGGAGTTTGAGGATTCGGCGGGAAGGGGCTAGAACAGCCACCAGCCTGATTGCTGCCGAAGGACATAGAGGCTGCAGAAAAGGGAAACTCTGGGTGTGATAGAATGGAAATGGCATAGGATGATGAAGGCGCAAATGGTTCGGAGGGAGTTCGGGACCAGTTGGGTGAGGGTCAGAGAATAATAGTTTAGGAGATTGGCGAAGAAAGGATGGAAGGGTAGGCGGAGGCCCAACCTAAAGAATATTTCATAAATGGCCATTCGGCCGAGTCGGGAGGAGACCACCCTATCTTCGGGGGTCAGAAGGTAGAGCCCGATATCTCGGGAGATTTGGTAACAGGCCCTGATATTTGCCAGGTCCTGGCCTGTTACCATGGAGGCGGTCCCTGCCGGGGATTCCACCCCCACCCTCGAGGAGGTCCCGGCCACCGCCTGGTGCCACCTCGCTGGAGCCCTGCCGCCGGCCACCGGGCGTCTCCTCGAGGGAGCCCTATCAGTGACCAACCGCCGGGCAAGAGGAAGGCGGTCCTCCGGATCGGAGGACCACGAAAGAGGAGGAGAGGAAGAGGCACGAAGCATTGAAAGAGAAATGTGGTCCTCGGGATCAACCGACGAGGACTAGGAGGGGAAAGATCCCATGGTAAGAGTTCGAAAGAAGAAGAAGGAGGTCTGGGAGGGGCGGGGGGCTGACCTGTGGGAGAAGATGACGGACGCTGGTTCTCGAGTTGCAAAGAAGGTCGAAGGTCAGGGGTTCAGAGGAAGAAGACGATGGTAGAAGCAAAGTGGCCAGATTCAGCCCCCGCCCGGGTTTTTGTTGAGTTTCAAATCGTCCTGCCTCGTCTTGCCAGCCATGTGGACTCCCACCATAGGCTGGGTCGCCTCGGCAGGCACCCGGCGCATGAGACAATTCACCTCCAGCCAATGACAGGACACCACTAACGTCAGCGTCATGATGGTAATGATGGTGGCCACTTTTTGTGGGAGTGGCCTCGCCTCGAGACCGTCACTGCAGATCGGACGGACAGCAGCGACTGCCCCTTCACATCCCCCAGGTCGCCCGTGTTAAGCTATCGTAGCACCCAGAGACACATGTCCAGGGACGGTTGGCAGCGGACGGGGATCAGCCACTGAGGAGGAGACACCCCTTTCGCTTCACAGGGTGGACCCACTTCGTCTCAAGGGCGAGGGGCATCTAATGTGGTTGATCCAAGATCGTCAAAGTAAACGGTAAGCAAACAATGAACTGACGGAGCCCAACCTCGGCCTCCGAGGCCCCCTCGGCCTCCAAGGTCCCCTCGGCCTCGAGCATCAGCCTCGGCCTCAAGCATCAACGTCGGCCTCGGCCCCGAGCTTCAGCCTCGGCCTTAGTCTTGGGCCTCCGTTTTAGTCCGGCCACCGGGCTGGCGACCCGCTGCCTTGAGCCACCTGACACATCCACGTGGCCCATCAACCGCCTGTAGCGGCCACGTGACCCACCACTCGCCTGCAACAGCACATGGCCATACCTCGTAACGGTGCATGCCAGATGCAACCATATCCACCTGCCACCTGCAGCGCCGTGCTCGGCAGGTGGCAGGCGAGGCAGGACACCTCTGACAGGCGGTTGTGATCTGTCACTGTCAGCCTTGCTTCTTGTCTATTAGTGGACAAAGGCACCTCGAAGTCAGCAACCTTCTGGAAGCGGAAAAAGAAAGACTATCGGACAAGTATAAAAGCCCATACTCATAACGAGGAAAGGATCCGAAAAACTTTTAGTTCTCTAGCCTTCTTTTGCTAGTTAACTCTTATTTGTTCCCGAGTGACTAACTTAAGCGTCGAAGGGTTCCCACTAAGCATCCGGTTTTCGAAGACTTTTCTTGCAAGAGTTCGCTAAAAAAGATTTTCATTTCTAAAGAAGGTAACTTAGCGTCACCAATAACCAAAACAAATCTCAAGCGACGAAAACAACTCATGGGCGACGGGCATCTCCAGAAAAAGAAAAAGAAAACTTATTCAGTAAATATTATAATTTTTCTTCTCAATGTTGCTTAATTTACTAAAAAATTATTTTTTTAATTAATTTTTTAAATAAATATGCAACTTCGCAGTAGGATTCGGTACGTATGGGACGAGCGAGGTGGCGGAGGAAGTCGAACTGCTCGATGAGGAGCACCGTTTGGCCGCGCTTTGCCGCTTCGTAGGCCGTGCAGCTGCCCATGTGTCCGGCGCCGACGACGACGACATCGAACTGATCTCCGGAGGGCTCCATCTCGTCCTCCTCCTCCTCCTCTCTTTCTCTATGTGGACTAAAGAATGAAAGAGGGTCAGTGGAAGGTCAAAGCTCAGAGATGGAGCTGAGATTGCATTTTAAAAAATGCTCTGTTTGTCTTTTGTGAAAGGATTCCACTCAGCCTTTAAAAAAAAAAAAATCTAACAAATATTATATTATTTTTTTCTCGATGCTGCTCGATTTTCTAAAAAAATATTATTTGATTGATCTTTCGATAGCTATGCCGGCATTCAAGCTTTGAATTATAAGATGTGTGTGAAAATCAGATTCAAAAACAAATTAAATAATAAATAAATAAAGAATAAATATTTACGTGGTTTGATCATGATGATCTACATTCACGAATAAGGCAAACAAAGTTTCATTATCAAAAAAAAGGAGAAGATTAGGGTTACAGAAGTTTCACATGTATATATATACGCCCCAAAAAAATACTTCCATAAAATAAACCCTAGCGGACCGGTTTGGTCCGGGCCCAACAAGAATATCGGATCGGGTCAAAAAACCGGGCCCGATATATAAAATTCAAGACATATTTAACAAATCTCCACCTTGGCTTGAATTTAACAAACTAGAAGTTGAACATATTCTCCCAGCATCCCTAAGCCTACGTGAGCTAACTCGGTGTAGGAAACAAGGGATGCAACGAAAAAACATATCCACTTCAACAAAAATAGAACTTTCATTCACCTCGCCACCAAACCCCAGAAGGAGCAAACCTCAAACAAGCATGCCAATCAAGTCCAAGCAATGCTTAAACTTGTTGGCGGGAACTATCTTGGTCAGCATATCAGCAGGATTGTCAGCAGTATCTACTTTCTTTACTGTAATATTTCTCTCAGTAAATGCCTCTCGAATAAAGTGATACTTGATATCAATGTGCTTAGTCCTCTCATGATATGCTTGATTTTTAATCAAGCAAATAGCACTCTGATTGTCACAAAAGACAACTGAATTGTCTTCCTGCTTGAGCCCAAGTTCTTGAACAAGATTTCGTAACCAAATAGCTTCTTTTACTGCTTCTGCTGCTGCCATATACTCTGCCTCTGTTGTAGACAAAGCAACAGTTGACTGTAAAGTTGATCTCCAACTTATAGCCGAGCCAGATAATGTGAAAAGATAGCCAGTCAAAGATCTTCTCTTATCAATATCCCCGGCATAATCAGAATCCACAAATCCCACAACAGAAGTACAGTTAGAACTATTTCTATCAAACATTAGGCCCAATTTTGTGGAGCCTCTAAGATACCTAAGTATCCATTTCACTGCCTGCCAATGGACCTTTCCAGGATGTGCCATATATCTGCTCACCACACTAACTGCCTGCGCAATGTCGGGACGAGTGCATACCATAGCGTACATCAAGCTACCAACTGCACTGGAGTATGGGACAGAAGACATTGCAGCCTCCTCGACCTCTGACTGAGGTGAATGTATAGCTGAGAGTCTAAAATGTGATGCTAAAGGTGTACTGACAGGCTTAGAGTTTTGCATGCCAAACTTCTCAAGTACCTTCTCAATATATCTCCTCTGTGAGAGATATAACTTACCTACTTTTCTGTCTCTCTGAATCTCCATTCCTAAGATCTTCTTGGCAGGACCCAGATCTTTCATTTCAAACTCCTTACTGAGACATTTCTTCAAGATCAACACATCTGTCATGTTCTTTGCAGCAATGAGCATGTCATCCACGTATAAAATGAGATAGACAAAGGATTTATCTGAAACTTTCCTGAAATACACGCAACTATCATAGCTGCTCCTATGATAACCGCTCCGTATCATAAAACTGTCGAATCTTTTATACCACTGTCTTGGAGACTGCTTCAAACCATACAACGATTTCTTCAATCGACATACATGGTCTTCCTTGCCTTCTACATAATAGCCCTCAGGCTGGGCCATATAAATAGTCTCCTCAAGCTCACCATGCAAAAAAGCTGTCTTCACATCAAGTTGCTCAAGCTCTAAGTCAAATTGAGCAACTATAGCCAGCAACACACGAATAGAAGTGTGTTTCACAACAGGAGAGAACACTTCATCATAATCAATTCCCTCCCTCTGATTGTAACCTTTAGCTACAAGTCTTGCCTTGAATCTACCAATTTCAACACCTGGAATACCTTCCTTTTTCTTAAAGACCCATTTACACCCAATGGCTCTTTTTTCTTTAGGCAATGGCACCAAGTCCCAAGTCTGGTTCTTGTGAAGTGATTCCAGTTCTTCAGCCATAGCAACAGTCCACTTTTCTGATTCCAAACAAGTAACAGCTTCAGTATAAGTAGATGGTTCCTGAATACCCATATCTTCTGCTGTCGTAAGAGCATAAGCCACCAGATCAGAAAACTCATATTTTTGAGGGGCTCGAATCTCCCTCCTTTCTCTGCCAGTAGCAATAGAGTATGGCTGCTCCACCTCATCTAGAGCTTCCTCATCTGAACTAGAATCAATAGTAACAATTTGCTCGCTCAAATCATTTTGAGAGCCCTTTTTTCGAAGCTCGACCTGAACCTCCACTTCATTGGTATCACTCTCATGGTTTCCTGCAGACTCATCAACAACATTCCTTTGATCTAGCATAAACTTTTCATTAAAAGTAACATCCCTACTAATAATGAATTTAGGTGAATTAGGTTCTATGCATCACAGACGATAACCCTTCACACCATCAGCATAACCAACAAAGATACACTTCTTTGCTCTAGGTTCAAGTTTACCATCCTTAACATGATAGTAAGCAGGGCATCCAAAAACCTTTAGATTTGAATAATCACAAGGCTTACCTGACCACATCTCAAAAGGAGTCTTGCATTCAATTGCTGTTGAAGGAGAACGATTAACCAGATAGCAAGACGTGTTAACTGCTTCAGCCCAAAAGCCTTTTCCATGCCAGCATTAGAGAGCATGCATCTTGCCCTCTCCAATAAAGTTCTGTTCATCCTTTCTACCACTCCATTTTGCTGTGGAGTGTACCTGACTGTACGGTGTCTAACGATACCTGCATCTGCACAGAATTCATTAAAATCACCACCACATAACTCAAGACCGTTATCGGTCCTCAGACGTTTGATCTTCTTCCCTGTCTGATTCTCAACAAGGGCTTTCCACTTCTTGAAGGTTTCAAACACTTCACTTTTTCTTTCAGAAAATAAACCCAAACTTTTCTGGAATAATCGTCAATAAATGTCACAAAGTAAAGAGCACCACCCTTAGATGGAACCTGTGCCGGTCCCCATAAATCAGAATGTATGTAGTCGAGTGTACCCTTCGTTGAATGTGTGCCTGTACTAAAACTGACCTTGCACTGCTTGCCAAGAACACAGTACTCACAGAAATCTAGTGAGGTTGTCCGCTCACCACATAGTAAACCACGTTTACTCAAAACTGTCATGCCACGCTCACTCATATGGCCCAAACGCATATGCCACAATTTTGTTCTATCATCAGCAGAAATAGAATTTGTGTGCCAATCGAAGAACCCATAACTGTGCTATCCTGTAGATGATACAAGTGGTTCACCTTGTTTCCTCTCATCACAACTAGATTGCCTTTGGTGACTTTTAGAACTCCACCTCCACCTGAGTACATACACCCAATGGAATCCAAACAGCTCAAAGAAATAAGGTTTCTCTTTAAGTCTGGTATGTTCCTAACTTCAGTCAAGGTTCTCACAACTCTGTCATGGCACTTAATCTGAACAGTACCAATTCCCACAATTTTACATACTGCATCATTTCCCATAAAAACTGATTCACCATTCAATGGTTCGTATGTGGTGAACCATTCCTATTTGGGCACATGTGATATGATGCTCCTGTATCCATTATCCAAACATCGTTTGAAAAACTAACAACAGAGCATGTCGTAAGAACTCTATCTGACACACTAGACTCATCTTTCGCAGCAACATTCGCCGCATCTTGACGTTGACTACGTTGATTATCCTTTTTCTTGAGCACAGGACAATCTGACTTGTAATGTCCTTTCTTGTGACAATAGTAGCACTCAACGTTCGTCGTATCTCCAGGTGGCCTAGATTTTGAACGACCAACAGATTTCTTTCTAAAAGCTTTATCCTTCTTCTTTGCCCTACCTCTCACGAATAAACCATCTGCCCTGTCTTCACTAGTATTTCCATTCAATTTTGTTCTCAATTTTGCAGAATTCAAGGATGCTTTAACATCCTCTAGAGTTATGGATTCACGTCCATAAAGCATCGAGTTCACAAAATTTTCGTATGAGGCAGGCAATGAGCATAACACGATCAAAGCTTGATCTTCTTCCTCGAGTTTAATATCTAGATTTTTCATATCCATAACAATCTTATTAAACTCATTCAAGTGTTCCTTAATAGGCATACCTTCTCGCATCTTTAGGGTATAAAGACGCTGCTTCAAATAAAGTCTCGATGTTAAAGATTTCTTCATGTAGAGACTTTCCAGTTTCTTCCAAAGGCCGGCCGCTGTTTCTCATCTGCGACTTCTCGCAAAACATTGTCTTTTAGAGACAACTGAATCGCACTATGCGCCTTCTCATCCATCTCTTCAATCTCAGCCGTGGTCATGTCATCTGTATAATTATTATCCAGTGCCCTAACAGAACCCTCTCGCTTCAATAAAGCCTTCATCTTTATTCTCCATAATCCGAAGTTGTTCTGTCCATCAAATGGTGCAATCTGAAACTTCAAAGATGGACATCCCAAAAATTTCTAAGAACGAAACGATCTTTCTGAAGAGATCCTGGGAACAGCTTCACGGACGGAACAGATTCACGGACGGAAACAGAGGAGGCTGAAATCCAGTGCAAAAGCCCTAGCTTTTGAATGGTGAAGAAACCCCTGAATCTACGACAGCTGGGAGGTCAGGCTTTTGACGGCGTTTTTGGTACTTGGGGTCCCGGCACGCGCGGTGTCCCAGCGCCATCTTCTCTAAAGAGATCTGCAGCGGTACAAGGACGTCGTAGTGCAACAGAATGGGCATTGGGGTGCACAGATTTACGCCAACCATAGCAGGATCTGGCTGGGTACCTTCAAGTCCGAGATCGCCACCGCGGCCGCCTACGATAGCGCCGCCATCAAGCTGCACCGCGGCGACTCCCACCGCAACCTCCCGTGGAATGATGCTGCCGTCCATGAGCCTCGGTTCCAGGAGCAGTTCTCCACCGAGGCGGTCCTCGAGATGATCAAGAGCGGGTCGTACGAGTCGAAGTTCGCCGAGTACCTACGGGCCTTGCAGCAGTCGCCGCCGCAGGCCTCCCTTGTGGCACCAGGTGGTGCAGACGGCAACGGCAAAAGGGGTTTTTCCTGTAGAAAAAAAGAATGCCAAAGACGCTGATGAGGGTTTCTTTGGTCGTCGTTGAAGCGAGGGTCGTCCTCAGCAACGCCTCCGCTTCTCCATCGAATAGAGAGAGAGTCAGACCAGATCTGCGTCTCTCTCTTCTCCCCTCAACGTGGCGCAGCGGAAGAAAACAAAGGAGGCAGCGGTCGAAAACAGAGGAGGCAGACGAAGACCAACAAAAAAAAAAAAAATTAGGGTTAGGTTTTTTCCCTTTTTTTTTCTTTCAACAAAATTGTTTTCGAACCAAAGCTCTGATACCAGTTTGTTGTGGAAATCAGATTCAAAAACAAATCAAACAATAAACAAAGGAACACCAAGAATTTACGTGGTTCGATCATGGTGATCTACATCCACGGGCAAGGCAAACAAAGTTCCATTATCAAAAAAAGAGGAGAAGATTAGGGTTACAGAAGTTTCACATGTATATATATACGCCCCAAAAAAATACTTCCATAAAATAAATCCTAGTGGATCGGTTTGGTCCGGGCCCAACAAAATATCGGGTCGGGTCAAAAAACCGGGCCCGATATATAAAATTCAAGACATATTTAACAAGATGATAGAGTAAATATCCCTTAACTAAAGTTGTTCACGGTGCCAAACTGGCAATGGCTCTCAAATAAATCTATAGAACTCGTTGAATTGAGCTAAAAAATTAAATTTTCATACCATTAAATTTTAAATTATTTTAAAAATTTATATAAAGTTAAGTCTAGATGAAGTCAAAATTTGAAATTATTGCAGCTAAATATTTGGAAGAAGAATTTCCAATGGAGAAATGTTCTTAAGATCGATTATAGGTGACATTGAAAACTTTTCAAATAAAGACACTTTGCAGTTATTTAAAGCTTAGGTTAATCATAATTTTGTTGGTAGAAAATATTCTGCTGTAGAATTTATAAACAAAAATTGAAATTATTTGAAAATATCCTGCCTAATAGTTAAACAGTTTAAGTAAGAAAATTATTAGGTTAAAATATAAAAATATTCATTAGTAAACATTCTAAATAAGAAAATTTAAATAAATAAATGCATTACTAATTATTGGCTGTTTAAAAATATTCAAAAACTGGAAAAAAAGATATCAACAAAAATATTGAAGCATATTTTGATTTTTTAGTTAAATATTAAACTTGATTGTTCATTTGTTCTACTGGATCTAATTAATAAATTTTATCATTTATTCAGTTATGCTAGGATGCGCTGGAGGGCTTGACTGTTGAATCGCTTGAGTTGTAATTTTTGACAATAAATTTTTTTTATTTTCTCCCTCCTCTATCATTTGCGTTCTACTCACCAATGAGGATTATGAATCAGCCCAATCAATTCTAGAGCAAAATTCAATTCTATTATTAGAATTAAATTAAAGTGAGTTTAGAACAAACTTTAGAATATCATATTTCAATTGAATTTTATACTTTGAAATAGACAAGAATTGACTGAATATATATAAAAAGTTTCATTATTACCTCTGTAAATAATTATCTCTTTTTTTAAAGCTCTTATCAAGGCTTAATGATCATTATAAAACTACTAGTATTCTATTTTTTTCTAATTAAAGTTATCTTAAGTCTACTGAGAGTCGATAATAAGTCAATATTATACATATACATGGAGAAGATAGAAGAGGAGAATAAATCTTAAGAAAATGTATCTTATTTCTTTTTATAAATGAGTCATATAGAATGAGTTTTTTACTTCTTAAATCACATTAATTTTGATCTAAATCTAATGGCATGAACATTTGGTTGTGTAGCTTAATTCATCAAATTCTTTGGGTTTATTTGAATTGATAGGTGAGTTAATAGCATTGTGAACAATCGTAGTTGATGTGGCTAGTAAAAGCCACGTATAAGTTAATGACCAAAATTATCTAACGGTGAAAAGTCGTTAGAATATCAACGGCCCCAATCACTAAGTGGCCCGGAAGCAGCCTCGGCTCCTAGGTGGCCCCGGTTCGCAAGTGGCTCCTAAGCAGCCCCAGCTCCTAAGTGGCCCTAAAGTGGCCCCGGCTCCTAGGCGGCCCTAGCTCCTAAGCAGCCCTAAAGCGGCTCCAGCTCCTAGGCGGCCCAGCTCCTAAACGGCCCTGAAATGGTTCCAGTTCATAAGCGGTTCCTAGGCGGCCCAGCTCATAAGCGGCCCTGAAGTGGTCCTGGCTCCTAGGTGGCCCCAATTCACAAGCGACTCCGAGGCGGCCTCAGCTCCTAAGCGGCCCTGAAGCAGCCCCGACTCCTAAACGGCCCTAGCTCCTAAACGGTCCCAGCTTCTAAGTGGCCCTAAAGCGGCCCTAGTTCGCAAGCGTCTCCTAGGCGGCCCCAGCTCATATGTAGCCCTAAAGCGGCTCCGGCTCCTAGGTGGTCCCAGTTCGCAAGCAGCTCCTAGGCGGCCCCAACTCATAAGTGGCCCTGAAGTGGCTTCGGCTCCTAAGTAGCCCCTAGGTGGTCTCATAGCATTTTATTTTATTTTATCTTCAATATTTGCTTTAGCTTCTCAAGCAAGCCTTCACTTCTGACAAGGCCAGGCCTACCAGCCATTGTTGATTCATATAAGACAAACTCTATCAATTCTGGTACAACCCTAAGAAGTCATAATCCATTACGATGCTTTAATGGCCTGGATCAGATGAGTCCGAAAAGTCATCATCCATCTTAAGTTTTTAATGACTTTGGCTAGATAAGCCTCAAAAGGTGATCATCTGCTATGAAGTATCAATCATTCTGTTCAGATAAGATGAATCTAATCCCACTAGTTTTGACATTCCATTCATAAAAGTCATGGCTCATTATGAGATGCCAATCTTATTAAGCAAGCCACACAGACTCAAAGTATCAACAAAACGGGTAAGAGGGACCCCAAACCAAGGTATGAACACTCAAGCAAACACTTAGAGAGTTTTCACATCTTCTTCCTAACTCTCATTTGAGCTTCTTCAAGCTTATGGCTATGATTCTAATCATTAACTTGAGCGTCGAAGAATCCCCGCTGGAATATTCGGTTCTTGGGACTTCTTGTAAATCTCGGAGCTGAGACAAAGCTTCTTCACCAAATTCACGGCTCATTTACTTACGCTTAAGGACGTCAGCTCAAGGTGATTAGGCATCATCAATAGTTAAAAGATTTGTTTACTCCATCATCTTATCTAAATCAAAGCTTGAATGCTTACATATAGGGTGCAACTTGGGCCGAGTTCAACCCGAACCCGGTCCGCCGAAACCGATTTACAGTAGTGTTTAAACTCATGTTTGCCCAACACAAACCGAAAGACTCGGGTTTAACCCGACCCGATTTGCAATTGACCCGGGTTAGGGTTGACCGCAACCCAAACTCGAGATAACCCGAACCCGAGGGTTACCGAACGAGGGTAGCTTATCGGCACCAGATTTTTGAAGGCTTTAAAGGCGCCAATCGGATCGGACGAGATGACCAACTTGAGGGCGAGGAGGGCAAGGCCATCGGTCGCCGGCGAGAAAAAGGATAAACATAAAGGCGGACCATCTGCACATTTCGTTTTACTTCCCGTCTCCTTCTCTTCTTTGTTTACGGCACCTCCTCCTCTTCTTTGTTTCAGTTAAAACTTTTTTTTTTTAATACAATGTTAAAGCTCCGAGTCCAGCTTATGCTTTCGACAAGGGATTTTATTTTTTCATTTTTGGGATCCATAATTCGGTGTTTATTTACTTTGGAAAAAGCATTTTTTTTTCATCAACCCAAATTCCAACCCGAAACTCAATCTGAACCTGATTTTTAAAAATAGGGTTAGGGTTGAGGTTTTATAAATAGGGTTAGGGTTAGGGTTAGGGTTGACATTTTATAAATAGGGTTAGGATTAGGTTAGGGTTGAGATAAATCCGAGTTTCATGAGTTCGAATTGCACCCCTACTTACATATTTATTAAAAAATTAATTAAAAAATATATTTTTTTAAGTAAATTAAGCAACATTGAGAAGAAAAATTATAATATTTACTGAATAAGTTTTCTTTTTCTTTTTCTGGAGATGCCCGCCGCCCATGAGTTGTTTTCGTCGCTTGGGATTTGTTTTGGTTATAATATTTATGAGTTGATCAGTTTGGGAATCCATTACGAGAGACAAACGGAGGCCATTTTTTAAGTGGAATCTGAGCTGTACGTCTGAGCTACTGTCCTCCTTTTATTCTTTGGTCCAGAGACAGATCGAGGAAGACGAGATGGAGCCCTCCGGAGATCGGTTCGATGTCATCGTCGTCGGCGCCGGGATTATGGGCAGCTGCACGGCCTACGAAGCGGCGAAGAGCGGCCAAACGGTGCTCCTCATCGAGCAGTTCGACTTCCTCCACCACCTCGGCTCGTCGCACGGCGAGTCCCGCACCATCCGCGCCACCTACACCGAATCCTACTACGCCACCATGGTCCTCGAATCCTACCGCCTCTGGGAACAAGCCCAGTCCGAGATCGGCTACCGCGTCCTCACCAAGACCCCGCACTTCGTCTTGGGCCACGCGGCGAACACGAGCCTCCAGCGCGTCATCGCCAACTGCGAGCCCAACTCGATCAACGCCCGTCTGCTCGATCAAACCCAGCTTCGCCACGAGTTCTCCGGCGCGTTCCGACTGCCGGAGCGGTGGGTCGGGCTGAAGACCGACGTCGGCGGCGTGATCAAGCCGACGAAGGCGGTCGCCATGTTCCAAGCGCTGGCCGTGAGGAGAGGAGCCGTTCTCAGAGACCGCACGGAGGTGGTAGGCATCGAGAGAGACGAGGAGGGAGGCGGCATCCGGGTTTCGACGGCCGGCGGGGGTCGTTTCCGGGGGAGAAAGTGCGTGGTCGCCGCCGGAGCATGGACGAGCAAGTTGGTGAAGGAGATCAGCGGCGTAGTCCTCCCCATCCAGCCCATCCAGACGCTTGTTTGTTACTGGAAGATCAAGGAGGGCCACGAGAAGGAGTTCTCGCCGGAGGCCGGCTTCCCGACGTTCGTGAGCTACGGCTCCGGCGAGCCTCACATCTATGGGACGCCGTCGATGGAGTTCCCGGGGCTGATCAAGATAGCGCTGGACGGGGGCCACCCGTGCGACCCGGACCGGAGGGACTGGACGGCGGACTCGGGCGCGCTGGTGGATTCGGTCGTGCTGTGGATCGAACAGGTGTTCCACGGTCGCGTGGAGGCCGGGAAGCCGGTCATGAAGCAGGCGTGCATGTACTCGATGACGCCCGACCGGGACTACGTCGTCGACTTCCTCGGTGGGGAGTTCGGGAAGGACGTGGTGGTCGCCGGCGGGTTCTCCGGCCACGGGTTTAAGATGGGCCAGTGATGGGGAGGATTCTGGCGGAGCTGGCGATCCTTGGAGAGGCTGCGGGGTTTGAGGCGAAGCACTTCAGGATTGGGAGGTTTGAGGAGGACTCGAAGGGGAATGCCAAGGATTTCGAGGACCAAGAGTACTGCTCCCATGTCGACCCATGAACAACCTTCCTTCCTGCTGTGTTTCGTATCACCTTCTCCTCCACGCTTTTGCTCGGTGTGCTCTTTGTAGTTGTATTCTTGACTTCTTTTTCTTTTTCTTTGTTCTTTAATTTGTCTTGCATCATGATGGATTATTAGCCTTGATCTTATGCTAGTTTATAATCTACCGTTAATTTTTCTTTTGGTGAAGTGGGAATATCTTTAGGAATTAAGGTAGTGTTTGAAATAGGAGATAAGAGGGGATATTTTTTCTTATCCCCAAAAGCTATAATTATAAGGGATAGCTGGGAATAAAGTTAACCAAAGGGATAATCCAGGGTTAACCATGGGATATCCCCTCAATTTATTCCCTAGAAAATGAAGGAATAACTAGTTATTCCTCTAAATAAGAGTAAAAAAAGTTATCCTATGGATTTACCTTTTTGCATTTGATATGATCAATGGGATAGCCAAGGGATATCTCTAGGGATAGCCAAGGAACAAACTCTATCCCGTACACTTATCCATGGATAATATTTTCTCTATCAAACACTACCTAAAGATAGTCGAAGTTTAGTCCATATTACATTCCTACCGTCTTAAAATTGATGAAGTAGTTAACTTGCAGAATTGAACACGATATGCAAATATGATTGTATTAATCTTAAGTAGGTTCATTCCAGCACTTTTAGATGCAACTATAATACAAGATAATTGTATCACAAGTTGACCCGCTAATTTGAGAGTAAAACGATCCATTTATCCAATGATGTATTAAGTGGATTATGTTAAGTGGACCGAATTATATTTATTTATATTAAGCATATCATATTTATTCATGCTCGACGATCAATCTAATATAATTTATTTATTAAATAAATTATAGATATCATATCATATTACTCATATAATAATTATGTTTGTGTTCGTATTTAAATTTTTGATTTGATTAATGAATCATATTGTATTCATGTCGAGCTATATACTATTACACTTTAGCTTTAATAAGACATGATCATAATATAAAAATATAAATTATCTTTCTGATTGACGTATCACCATATTAGCCAAGTTTGCATCAGGCTAAGACATTGGCCAACTTATTAATTTTAGGTAATCATGTATAATGAAATGTTAAGAATGTAAATGAGAGACTAAACTGCAATAACTCAAGGTTTAAGGGCCCTAATGAATTTTTTGTTGAGAACTAAAAATATATTTTAGTTTAAATTAAAACAAAAAGATTTCAATAAAACAACTAATCCCTGTTTATTAGGGATAAATATTTTTCTTTTTTTTGGTCCTTAATGAATTGATTTATTTCTAAAGGATAAGGATTTATGATGGTGCCAACTAGAGATCTCAAGAATGAAAAATATTTATTGAAAAGATTTTTGCCAGTCCTCTAATATTCTCAAGCTTCATGATATCACTTGCGTGGTCCCAAATTTAAATAAATAAACATATTACTTATTATTAGTTGTTTAAAAATATTCAAAAACTGGAAACAAAGTTATCAACAAAAATATTGATTCATATTTTGATTTTTTTGGTTAAATATTGAATTTGATTGTTCTCCTGAATCCAATCTTTTTTTGTGATATGATTAATAAGTTTTATCATATGCTAGGTTGGGCTGGAGGGCCTGACTTTTGGATCACTTGAGTTGTAATTTTTGGCAATAAAAATATTCTATTTTCTTCCTTGTCTATCATTTGTGTTCTGCTCCTCAACTCACCAATGGCTACCATGATCCCCATCATGGAGTCCCGAGATGAGACAAATAGAAGTGTGAGCACACCATCAAATTATTAATTATTTTGTATATTAGAAAATATGTGTTCTCATAGTTTCATGCAAGCAAAAGAAAAAAAAAAGTTTTTATGGTTTTATTAAGTTTTTGTATATTAGAAAATATGTGTTAATTCCCTTGGTTTCATGCAAGTAGGAGGAAAAAAAAAGATTTTATGGTTTTTAAAGCTAGCTCAGAGTTTGTTAGAATGAATCTAGAAAAATTAAAGATATCTCCATTATACTCTATTTAGAATCAATTCTAGAGTGAAAT
Organism: Calamus simplicifolius; assembly: GCA_900491605.1. NCBI lineage: Eukaryota > Viridiplantae > Streptophyta > Magnoliopsida > Arecales > Arecaceae > Calamus > Calamus simplicifolius. The sequence goes on along the minus strand of UESW01004225.1, from coordinate 651,372 downwards.
TCAACTCCATTGTTAGAATTAAATTGAAGTAAATTTGTAATAAAATTCTAACATTTGGAACAAATTTTAAAGTATCAAAATTCAACTGAATTTTATAATTTGAAATAGACAAGAATTAATTGAATTTATATAAAATTTCATTATTACTTCTCTAACTAGTTATCTTTCTTTTTTAAAGCTCTTATCAAGGCTCAATGATCCTTATAAAAATATTAGTAATGTATATTTTCTAATTAAATTTATTTTAAGTCCATCAAGAGTCAATAATAAGCCAATACGAGGGAAGGTAGAAAAGGGGAGTAAGCATTCAAAAAAGGGATCTTACTTTTTTATATATAAATAAGTCTCGTAGAATGGGCTTTACTTTTTTTTTTGGCACAAACGGGCGATTACACTAGTCTAGTGCGATTCAGTCCAGATAGATCTGAGTACAAAATTAGCTGCAAAAGATAAGGGCATAAATTGCTCGGCCTCCAAGACCATGATCCAGCATGCTGCGCCACAAAAGTAACCATCCAGTCCATCACCAAATTGGCTTCACGGTAGATATGACGGATCTGGTCACCATTCACCTCCCGCAGAATAGACCAAATATCCCAGAGGATCGGATTACTAAAACCTGGAGGGCAATTCTCCTTCTTCAGCAAAGAAATGACCGACATAGAATCACCCTCAATGAAAAGCCTTTGAGCCTGAAGAAACCGAACAGCATAAGAAATACCTGACCAGGCCGCATAAAGCTCGGTCATAGGGACAAAAGAGTCAAGAGTTCCAAAACCTTCCGCAGCCAATAAGTCACCATGAGGATCTCGGATAATAAAACTAGAACCAGCAGCTCTACCACAGACACTCCCATCAAAGTTGATTTTGACAAACCCTGGAGGAGGGGGCTCCCAGGAGATGCAAACCGTATACCGGCTCGCTACCGAAGCAGCAGGAGAACCCCAGATGCCAGAGTTGTCAGAACCAATACGGGCACAGTCCGCTACCAACAATCTAATCTTCCTCACAATCTTATGAGGAGAAATAGCATCATCAGAGAAAATGAGCTGGTTCCTGGACAACCATATCTGATATGCCGTGATAGCCCAAAGACCTTTCTTCTGCTGAGAACCCCTCCGTAGATCAAGAAGGAAAGAGGAGCGCAAGGAACCCGAGTCATCCTGTCTAATAGAATAGCCAATCATATTCCAGACACATCTAGCTCTGGGGTAGGTGAAAATAGCATGATCTGACGATTCCTCCTCCAGACTACATAAAGGATAGGTTGGCTGGATAGGTAGACCCCTCCGGGAGAGAAGACCACATTGTTGACCCAATTGAGGATTTTGATGATTAACAAAACTAATTGAGTATAATATTTGAAGTTACTAATGATTTTGATTAAGTTTTTCAGCTTATAAGTCGATTTAATAATCAAAATCATGAGTCAAATCAAGTTCTGGTTCGAATCTAATGTCAAGGTAAGTTTGCAGACATTAGAGTCGACACATGGAATTGCAGAGTCGACTCCGGAAATCGGCACAGACTTAGAGTCGACTCCAGGACTGTTAGAGCCGACTCCAATAGAAAAGACAGAACGATGGTTTTTCAGGCCACAACTTAGAGTCGACTCCGGACTGTTAGAGTCGACTCCAGAAAGATTTTTGTGTCGACCCCAGAAAAGTCAGAGACGACTCCAGTTTAAGCGGGTTAAAGATTTTCGAGTTAGAGCCGACTCCAGAAAAGTTAGAGCCGACTCCAGAATGTCAGACGCGACTCCAAAACTGTCAGAATGACTCTAAACTTTATCTTTATCTTTTTTAATCCCAACGGCTATTACTATTTTGGTTCTAATCCTTCTTACACTTGTTTCTAACGGATAGTTTTAAACTATTTATGGATTATCGGGATCTATAAGAAGAGGGTTTGCTACATCCAAAAAAAGAGACCAAAAAGAAAAGAATAGAGAGAAATCTGTGAAACCCATCAGAAAATCAAAAGAAAAAAGAGAGAAAACTCGAAAGGAAAGATCATATTGATTCCCAAAAGAAAAGAGAGAGATTCCAAGCTTTTGTTATTCTATTTTGAAGAAATCTCAAGGAAAGAAGGAAGCCCTAGTTTTTGATCTTTTGAGTCTTCAAGAGTACCTTAAAGGAAGATCCACTCAAAGGAAGAGAAGGAAGAAGCCATCAAGATCTGCAAATCAGGCTTTGATTCCTATCCTTTTATTCTTGTTTCATTATTGTATATTTGCTCATTAGGAGGAGTTGTTTATCTTGTAAAACAAATATTGTTTGCTGGGTCAATCTGGGATTGATTCAGTTGAGGCTGTTAGCCTTATGCAAGCATTAGCTTGTGGTATTAGGTTTTGTGCTGGTGAGCCTTGAAAACCAGCTGGGTTCGTTGTGCACCCGGAAAACAACAAGTTCGAGTTGTGAGCTTGCAAAACAACTCTGCTGTAATCAAATTGATTATAGTGTGGACCCAAGAGATACTTGGGAGTGGACGTAGGTGTAGGTACACCGAACCACTATAAAATCTCCTGTGTTTGCCGTGATTGTCTCTTTATCTTTAACTCTCTATTTGTGCATATTCTATTTTAATCTGTACGAATCTAAGTTTTATTTCTGTTGGGGTTTATTTTTCAAAAGAGTTTAAATTTTTGAAAAACCCAATTCACCCCCCCCCCTCTTGGGTTGCTATCTGGACCAACAATTGGTATCAGAGCTAGTGCTCATTTGATTTGATCTAACGATCAAGAGTCAAAGATCCACATGGCAACTCAAGCTGGTTCATCTTTTTCCGAAGGCCAATCTACTAATAGACCACCCTTGTTTAATGGTTCAAACTATGGTTATTGGAAGGCTAGAATGAAAATTTTCATTCAAGCACTTGACTATGATCTATGGAGCATTATAGTTAATGGACCACACACACCCACTGCTAGAATTAATGGCATGGAGATTCCTAAACCGAAAATGGAATGGGATGAACATGATAAAAAATTGGCACAACTTAATGCCAAAGCAATGAATGTTTTATACTGCTCATTAGATGCAAATGAATTCAATCGTATATCTATTTGCATTTCTGCTAAGGAAATCTGGGATAGACTTGAGGTTACCCATGAGGGAACAAATCAAGTCAAGGAATCCAAGATTAACATGCTAGTTCATAAGTATGAATTGTTTAAAATGGATGCATGTGAATCTATTGCTGATATGTTTACAAGATTTACTGATATAGTTAATGGTTTAAAAAGTCTTGGTAAATCTTATGATAATTCTGATCTTGTGAGAAAGGTTTTGCGTTCCTTGCCTAGACTTGGGAAGCTAAAGTGACTGCAATACAAGAGGCAAAGGATCTAAGTACCCTACCCCTAGAAGAATTATTGGGATCCTTGATGACTCATGAGCTTCAAATTAAGCAACATGTTGATGATGATGAGTCAAAGAAGAAGAGGACTATGGCTCTTAAGATTTCTGAATACATGGAAGAGCCTCATGAATCTGAAGATGAAAGTGATGATGAGGACATGGCACTCATCACAAGGAAATTTAAAAAATTCATGAAGAAGAAGAAGTTTGAAAAGAAAAAGCCCTTTGCAAGAAAAGATGAGGACAAGGGAAAAGAAAAAGAAGTTATTTGTTTTGAATGTAAAAAGCCGGGTCATTTTAAATCTGAATGCCCTCAACTAAAGAAAGGCACCCGGAAATTCAAAAAGAAGGCAATGATGGCCACATGGAGTGATTCGGAAAGCTCAATTTCGAAGAGGAAGAAAAAAGTGAAATGGCCAATCTATGCTTCATGGCGGACAATGATGAGGTAAGTCCGAGTTTTCTTGATGATTTTACTTTCGATGAATTGCATAGTGCTTTTATGAATTAATGGATGATTTTGCGAACTTAAGTTTAAAGAACAAAGATTTGAAAAATGAAATGCAAAAACTATCCTTAGAAAATGAAAAGCATGTTGTAGAAAAGAACTTTTGATAAAAGAAAATGAAAGCTTGAAAAATGAAGTTGATAGACTTAAACCTATAGTTGATAAATTAATTAAGCTCTATCAAACTTAATATGATTTTGGATAATCAAAAAGCTATTTTGATAAAGCTGGATTAGGATATAATCCACTTAAAAAGCAAAAATCTTTGAAAAATATTTTTATACATGCTGAAAAATCATCAAATATTACTTGTTTTAAATGTGGAAACAAAGGACATAAATCTTATATGTGTAAATCTCCATATAATAAAGAAAGATGATTTGGGTTCCCAAAGGAACAATATTAATGATCTAACCATGAAGGACCCAAGAAGGCTTGGGTACCTAAAATTAAGACATGAATGTTTTGCAGGAGTGTCTTGCAGCCATCAGACTGAAAAGAAAATGGTACCTGGATAGTGGTTGCTCAAGACACATGACGGGTGACAAAGATCAATTCATCACCCTTGAATCAAAAGAGGTGGAGTAGTTACTTTGGTGATAATGGTCAAGGCCAATCATGGGTATTGGTAAGATTCAAATTACTCCATCTACTCATATTGATAATGTTTTATATGTCGATGGACTTAAACATAATTTGATAAGTATTAGCCAACTGTGTGACAAAGGTTTCAAAGTTTCCTTTGAAGCTTCTGTTTGCACTGTTACTAATCCCATTGATAATAGCATTATTCTTTTTGGTAAACGTTATGGCAATGTGTACTTAATTGATTTGAGTAATTTATCTCCAAGTAATCATTGCTTAGTTGCTAATAATGCTAAGATGAATGAGATTGGTTGGCTATGGCACCGTAGATTAGGTCATGCAAGCACACACCTAATTTCAAAACTATTGAAAATGGATCTAGTTAAAGGTATTCCTAGCTTAAATTTTGAAAATAATCGAATATGTGATGCATGTCAATTTGGAAAACAAACAAGAACTTCTTTCAAATCTAAGAATGTTGTTTCAACTACTAGGCCACTAGAGCTACTACACATGGACCTTTTTGGACCAACTAGAACCACAAGTCTAGGAGGAAAGAAATATGGTCTAGTGATAGTAGATGATTACTCTAGATTCACTTGGGTAATGTTTTTGGCTCACAAAGATGAGACTTTCTCAATATTCCTGAAATTCTTAAGAAAGTCACAAATGAGAAAAACACTACCATAGTGTCTATTAGAAGTGATCATGGAACTGAATTTGAAAATCACTTATTTGAAAAATTCTGTTTTGAAAAAGGCATACATCATAACTTTTTAGCACCTAGAACACCTCAACAAAATGGAGTTGTAGAAAGAAAGAATAGGACTTTAGAAGACATGGCCCGTACCATGCTATGTGAAAGTCAACTTCCAAAATATTTTTGGGCGGAAGCTATAAACACAGCATGTTACATCCTAAATAGAGCCCTAATTAGACCTATCCTTAAGAAGACTCCCTATGAACTATGGCATAATAGAAAACCAAATTTAGGTTATTTTCATGCATTTGGTTGTAAATGTTTTATTCATAACAATGGTAAGGATAATCTTGGGAAGTTTGATGCAAAATCTGATGAAGGTATTTTCCTAGGATATTCTACATCTAGCAAGGCATATAGAGTATTTAATAAGAGAAGCTTAATTGTAGAAGAATCATTCATATAGTGTTTGATGAGTCTTTAGCATCAAGTTCAGATAAAATTGATGATGAGGAAGATACATCTTTGATTGAAAGAGGTATTGAAAAATTAAATGTATCTTCAGATCAAGAACCTGAAGCTAAGGATGATGACTCACCTAAGGATGATGGTATTAATACTGCTCATAATGATAAAGATCTACCTAGAGATTGGAGATATGCTTATGGTCATCCTAAGGACCTAATCATAGGTGATCCATCTCAAGGTGTAAGAACTAGATCATCAATGAGAAATATCAATAATCATCTTGCATTTGTATCTCATATAGAACCTAAAACTATAGAGGAAGCTAAGAAAGATAGTTATTGGATGTTAGCAATGCAGGAAGAGTTAAACCAATTCACTAGGAACCAAGTTTGGACCCTAGTAGAAGACCTAAAAACCACCCTATAATAGGATCTAAATGGGTTTTTAGAAATAAATTGGATGAAAATGGATTGGTAATTAGAAATAAGGCTAGATTAGTTGCAAAAGGATATAATCAAGAAGAAGGTATAGATTTTGATGAAACCTTTGCACCTGTTGCTAGATTAGAAGCCATTAGGCTACTACTTGCATTTGCATGTCATATGAATTTCAACTTATTTCAAATGGATGTTAAAAGTGCATTTTTAAATGGTTTTATAAATGAGAAGTTTATGTTGAACAACCTCCTGGTTTTGAAGATCATGAATTTTCAAACCACGTTCTTCAAATTACACAAAGCACTTTATGGTTTAAAGCAAGCACCTAGAGCTTGGTATGATAGATTAAGTAAATTTTTAATTGAAAATAATTTTCAAGAGGAAATGTTGATAAAACCTTGTTTTTAAAAAGAAAAGAAAAGGATTTATTAATTGTTCAAATTTATGTTGATGACATTGTATTTGGTGCTACTAACAATCTCCTTTGTCAAGAATTTGCTAAGTTAATGCAGGGAGAATTCGAGATGAGCATGATGGGAGAACTCAACTTCTTCCTTGGACTTCAAATCAAACAAAGAAAGAGGGGATTTTCATCAACCAAACAAAGTACACAAAGAAATACTCAAGAAGTTTGGTATGGAATCTGCTAAACCTCTTGGTACGCCAATGAGTCCTCATGCAAGCTGGACAAGATGAAGAAGGTAAGAAGTAGATCAGAAGCATTATCGAGGTATGATCGGATCACTTCTTTACCTAACTGCAAGTAGGCCAGATATATGTTTTCTGTTTGCTTATGTGCAAGATATCAATCTAATCCTAAAGAATCACATTTATTTGCTGTTAAAAGAATCTTTAGATACTTAAATGGAACTAAAAATGTAGGATTATGGTATTCTAGAGACTCAACCTTAAATTGATTGCTTATTCTGATTCTGATTATGCTGGTTGTAAATTAGATAGAAAAGTACAAGTGGTGCATGCCAACTTTTAGGAAGTAACTTAATCTCATGGTTTAGCAAGAAGCAAAATTCGGTTGCATTATCCACTGCTGAGGCAGAGTATGTTGCAGCTGGAAGTTGCTGTGCTCAAATCCTTTGGATTAAGCGACAACTTGAAGATTATGGTATCACACTTGATAAAATTCCTATTAAGATGTGATAATACTAGTGCCATTAATCTAACTAAGAATCCAATTCAACATTCAAGAACTAAACACATAGAAATTAGACATCACTTTATTAGAGAACATGTAACTAACAATGATGTTTGTCTTGATTATGTGAATACTAATGATCAATTAGCTGATATTTTTACCAAACCTTTGAGTGAGGAAAGATTTTGTTATCTTAGAGGAGAATTAGGAGTTTGTGATCCTTTAGAATGATTTTCTGAAACTCTTAAGGACAATAACTATCTAGACTTCATTAATTTCTTGAAAATCCTCTATGTCAATAAGGAAATTTATCTAGAAATTTGATTCATTGTTTCCCCAATTGTTAAGGAACACTTATCTAGAGTTTGATGATTAATTTGATTAGTTTCAGATCCTTGAAATTTGAATTTTTCACTGAAACTGTTGTGGAGTCGACACCTGCAGTTTGTGGAGTCGACACCTTCATATTTTGATGTTCTGTCTGGCAATTAGAGCCGACTCTGGCTTCTGTAGAGCCGACTCTAATTCGGGCGCTGACAGATTTTCTGGTTCGGAGCCGACACCTCGTTTTCGGGAGTCGACTCTAAGTGGAACTAGGTCAAAATAAAAAGGCGGAGTCGACCCCAAACGAAACCTATCGTCTCCTAAACCCTTCCAAAACCGTTCCAAACCGATTTCCAATCCCCAAATCCCTCAAATCTCTCAATAACTCATTCCAATTGAATCTCAATGGCTCCTAAAAGGCGTGCGATTGTTGGAGGTTCGGCCGTTCCCATGAGAAAAAGGACGATTCGGAGGCAAGCCTCGTCTTCTTTATTTGCCACTCAAGATGACTCTCCACCCTCACCATCTTCTCCACAGGTAGATCAATTAGCGGGTAAGGCCATTACTACCGGAAGAAAAGTAGATTTTGATTTTTTGATCGGAGGGCTTCGCTATTGGAGTTTGTTGAAGGAAATGGGATGGGAAAAAGTCTGTTCTTTGGATGTCCCTACATACCCTGCCCTTGTGAGAGAATTTTACAATGATTTATGTAGAGGAGAGGGAGGCTTAGTGAGTTTTGTAAGAGGAACAAAGTGATAATCACGGCCGAGATCTTGGAAATCTATTGGAGATGCCACTATTGGTCTAGTTGAATATCAACATGATGATAGAGGAGGTGCCCTATCTAGGATGTTAGGGAGAGAAGTTTCTGAGTTTGAAGAAATCATGCAAATCAACTTAATTTGGAACTCAGGTTACTTCACAATATTTGTGGAAGAATTTTATTTCCTAAAATTGGAAGGTTTGAGTATGTCTCGGAGCGAGACATCTTGTTGATGGACTGTATTCTACTGGAAGGCCAGTTAATCTTAGCTGGTATGATGATTGGTTATATGGCAGAGGCAGCAACTAAGAAGAGATCAACACTGCCATATGGTATGATTCTGACCTTAGTCTTTAGAAGCCAAGGTGTGCTAATAATGGATAATGAGCCACTAAAAAAATTAAGGCATACTGATTACTATAGTGTCTCTACAATTCACCGCATGGGCTTCAGAAAAGAGAATGAAAATTGGATAAAAAGAGGACAAGAGACCAGAGCAGAAGAAATAGAGTTGAGGAGGCCAGAGGAGAGGATATTCCTGGACCATCTACTGCTGGACCATCTATTGCTGGACCCTCAGTGGCTGGACCAAGCACTCACCTCCACATCAGTCAGGTTTGGCATTCTGGAAGATTTTCTGAGGAGCAAATTGGTCAGCTCAGAGCTTTATTGCTGAGTATGATAGTCAAAGGTCAAATAATATTGTCAGTTGAAGAGAGTTCAATCAGTTGAAGGAAGAGATCAATTCAAGGCTTGACATGATTTCCTTTTTCATTGCAATTCGGTGAATCCTTTGCTGATCTTCATAAGATTTTTGAAAGGATGGAAGGCATTGCAGATGGTTCTGGATCTTATCTTCATGCTACTGGTCAACTGAAGAAAGATATTGACCTTGCAGTCTCTCAAATTGAAGCTTGTCTTGAAAAGTTTTAAGAAGACTCAAAAAGATGATATTATGGAAATGATTGGTCATTTGAAGAAAATTGTATATAAGCATGTTTGATTTTGATATCCTGTCTTATCCTATTTTGTATCTTAGGATTTCGTTTTCTTTAACATACTTGAATATATCACTTTACTGTGAATGTACTTGAATTGACACATGTAATGAATCTTGCATTGGAATACAATTACACTTTTATTGCAAATTTGTCTATGATTGATTGATTGAATTTCAATGAATGAGTTTACTATCTCTATGATTAATTGAACCAACAACCCCACTCTGATAACCTTTTTTATTTATTTAAAATTCATCTTATTGCTGATAACAAAAAAGGGGGAGAGATAATTGTATATGCATAAAAGAGAAAGAGAAAGAGAATGAAAGAATATAAGATTTTTTGCATATCTAAAAGGGGGAGAAAAAATTGAGATTCTAATCAAAATGCTCAATTGAATTCAGTTTATCTACATAGGGGGAGTTATTCAATGCAGGGGGAGCTTAATAATTTTTCATATAAAAGTTAAATCATCTTGATTGATGTTTATTATAGAACTCAAGCATATTTTTAAAAGTTCATTTTGAAAATTGGCATCAAATTCTATGTTAGGAAGTTTAAAGCTTTAACATGACTATAACTCTTAGTTCAAATGAATTTTTGAATGCATATACTCAAAGTTTTTGTCATCATCAAAAAGGGGGAGATTGTTGACCCAATTGATGATTTTGATGATTAACAAAACTATTTGAGTATAATATTTGAAGTTACTAATGATTTTGATTAAGTTTTTCAGATTATAAGTCGATTTAATAATCAAAATCATGAGTAAATCAAGTTCTGGTTCGAATCTAATGTCAAGGTAAGATTGCAGACATTAGAGTCGACACATGGAATCGCAGAGTCGACTCCGAAAATCGGCACGGACTTAGAGTCGACTCCGGACTGTTAGAGCCGACTCCAACAGAAAAGACAGAACGATGGTTTTTCTGGCCACGACTTAGAGTCGACTCCCGGACTGTTAGAGTCGACTCCAGAAGATTTTTGTGTCGACCCCAGAAAAGTCAGAGACGACTCCAGTTCAACGGGTTAAAGATTTCGAGTTAGAGCCGACTCCAGAAAAGTTAGAGCCGACTCCAGAATGTCAGACGCGACTCCAAAATGTCAGAATGACTCTAAACTTTATCTTTATCTTTTTTAATCCCAACGGCTATTACTATTTTTGGTTCTAATCCTTCTTACACTTATTTCTAACGGATAGTTTTAAACTATTTATGAATTATCGGAATCTATAAGAAGAGGGTTTGCTGCATCCGAAAAGAAAGAGACAAAAAAGAAAAGAATAGAGAGAAATCTGTGAAATCCAAAAATCAAAAGGGAAAAGAGGGAAAACTCGAAAGGAAAGATCATATTGATTCCCAAAAGAAAAGAGAGAGAGATTCCAAGCTTTTGTTGTTCTATTTGAAGAAATCTCAAGGAAAGAAGGAAGCCCTAGTTTTTTGATCTTCTGAGTCTCAAGAGCACCTTGAAGGAAGATCCACTCAAAGGAAGAGAAGGAAGAAGCCACCAAGATCTGCAATCAGGCTTTGATTCCTATCCTTTTATTCTTGTTTCATTATTGTATATTTGCTCATTAGGAGGAGCTGTTTATCTTGTAAAACAAATATTGTTTGCTGGGTCAATCTGGTGATTGATTCAGTTGAGGCTGTTAGCCTTGTGCAAGCATTAGCTTATGGTATTAGGTTTTGTGCTGGTGAGCCTTGAAAACCAGCTGGGTTCGTTGTGCACCCGAAAAACAACAAGTTGAGTTGTGAGCTTGCAAAACAACTCTGCTGTAATCAGATTGATTATAGTGTGGACCCAAGAGATACTTGGGAGTGGACGTAGGTGTAGGTACACCGAACCACTATAAAATCTTCTGTGTTTGCCGTGATTGTCTCTTTATCTTTAACTCTTTATTTGTGCATATTATTTTAATCTGTACGAATCTAAGTTTATTTCCGCTGGGGTTTATTTTTCAAAAGAGTTTAAATTTTTAAAAAACCCAATTCACCCCCTCCCCTCCTCCTCTTGGGTTGCTATCTGGACCAACACACATGTTGGGAGACAGTCCTACAGAAGCTTCCAAATAAATAGCTGAACCCTGGAAATGATAGGAAGCTTCCAAATCCACGCAGCATCCTCCGACCGTTGGGGCTGGGGCCTGAACAACTTCATCAGATCCCTAGAAGGGGCCTTAGAGAGACAGGATCTTTGTCATAGCCTGGAATCAGATAACCGGCCAGGAGTAAGGGGCATTGAGAGAATCCGTCGCGATAGTTCTACACCAAAGAATCTCATCACCGAAGGGACATGCCAGGTAGGTAGATCTGAAGAAATCAAATCCTTCACCTTTAAACAGGCAGGGGCATCAATGCTAATAAAGGTGGGTCATCGAGAAAGAGAAAGCTCAGAAATCCAGGTATCCTGAATAACATCAATCAAAGATCCATCACCAATCATCCATGAAACATGATCCGAGATAGCCTAACCATAACGACACACCTCCTTCCAAGAGGAACATCCCCGAGGCGGAGAAATGTGTGAGACTGACAACTAGTCACCATACCTCGCATGCATCAGAGAGCTCCACAAGTAATGCGGCTCGAGAAGGAATCTTGATGCATGTCTGGCCAGAAGGGCATGATGTCTAACAATCAGGGACTGGATCCCAAGACCACCCTCAATGATAGACATACAGATACTGTCCCAGGATAGGAGGTGAATACCATGACCTTCGTGCATAGAAGCCCATAGAAAATCATGAAAACATCGCTCGATCCTTCTCAAGCAAGTAATCGGAATGGCAGCATTCGATAAGAGGTACAAGGGAATGGAAGATAGAACCGAATGAATAATGATAATCCTTGCCATCATCGAAAGGCCTATGACCTGCCATCCCTCGATGCACTGGCAAACTCGCCTCTCAATCTCAGCATAATCAGAACAATGAGGCCATCTCTCCGTAATAGGGATCCCCAAATACATCAGCCTATCAGTCTGAGAAGTAATACCCAACAGATTGATAATGGCTTCTCTGGTTTTTCTAGAAGTCTTCGGGCTAAAACATATGGAGAACTTTAGAAGATTAACCTTCTGACCCGAAGCCTGACAGTAATGCTGAATAATTGAGTAAAAAGAAGCCGTATTAGCAATAGAAGCCTGCCCCAGAATGATACAATCATCAGCAAAAAGAAGATGAGAAACAAGGGGGCCCCCCGACCCGGTCATAAATGGGACAATCACCTATCTAACTGAGCCTGACATAAAGCACGGGAAAGGTCATTTGCTGCTAGAATAAACAGCAGAGGAGATAACGGACATCCCTGCCGGAGTCCCACAACAGAGCGAAAGAACTCAGTCGGGCTCCTATTGACAATCAGCAAAAAGGAAGGCCTTTGAATGTAGGCCATAATCCACTCTATAAATAACCCATCAAACCCAAACTCCAGAAGAGAGTGCTGCAAGAAGGCCCAACTCAATCTATCATAAGCACGCTCCATATCAAGCTTCACAACCATAAGACAACGACTGGCCGGAGCTCTCTAAAGATTATGCATAAATTCCTGAGCTATAAGAACATTATCTGAAATGGAACGCCCTCTAATAAAAGCCCCCTGTTCGGCAGATATGAGATGAGGGATCACTAGACAGAGGCGGCGGGCTAAAAGATGAGCACAAACCTTATAGAGGGTAGTGCAAAGACTGATGGGCCGAAAGTGCTGCGGGAGAGAAGCATCAATACGCCTGGGCACCAAAGTAATAAAGGTCTAGTTTCACTCTAAAGGAATGTGACGAGCTTGGAAAACATCCTGAATTGCCTGAACCACCTCCTGCCCGATAATATCCCAGTAGTGTCGATAAAAGAAGGGCGGAAAACCATCAAGGCCAGGGGCCTTATCCGGACCAAGTTCCCAAAGGGCCAACCTAATTTCCTCTGCAGAAATCGGCCTAACAAGCATATTATTATCCATGGAAGAAACCTTCCTAAAAGCCGGAACCTGAACAACCGGGCCCCCGTCACCAGTAGAATCAGCCCATCTGGACTGAAAAAAGTGGAGAAAATGTCCCTGATAGAGTGGATGTCCTCCTGAATGTGCCCGTCATCATCAACTAACCTCCAAATCCTGTTAGCCGCACGCCGCTTCAGAGTGGCCTGATGAAAGAATCTGGTGTTACGATCTCCATCACAAATCTACTGAAACCTGGACCTCTGCCACCAGTACACCTCCTGTTGCCGAAGAAGGGAGTGATTACGAGCAAGCAAATCCCTAAGAGAGGAGAGGTCTGAATCCACCAAAAAACCTTCCTGATCCTTCTTAGCCTGCAAAATGCTAATATCATCTTTGACCTTTTCAACTTGTCTGACCAGATCCCCCACCTCCAGCCTATTCCATCTGGACAGCCTATGTCTTGCCATCTTAAGATGGTGCAATAACTAATAATCAGCATTACCCCTGACAGGAATATGTCAGGTTTGAGAAATGATAGAACGAGCAGCAGAATGGCCAGTCCAAAACTTCTCAAATCTGAACTGTTTATGGAGAAGCTGATTATTCTCAATGGAAATCAAAATGGGGCAATGATCAGATGCAATCTTAGGGAGGTGAGTAACAGAAACTGCAGGGAACCTCAGAAGCCACTAAGATGAAGCCATAGCTCTGTCAATTCTTTCCCAGACGTGAGCAGTCCCCTGACGATTGTTACACCAAGTGAATTGGGGACCAAAAAACCTCAAATCCATCAGCCCAGAAGAACCAATAAAGGATCTGAATTCAGTGATATCAGTTGAGGCAGTAACCCGTCTTCCCCCACGTTTTTCATTAGCCTCAGTAATGCAGTTGAAATCCCCAGAATAATAGACGGAATACCTTGTGCAAGGAGAGAAAGCAGTTCAGACCAAAGAACCCTTCTCTCCCGATAGTCCATACTGGCGTAAACAGCCGATAGAAGCCATGAGTCAGAAGCCCCCTTAGAGATTATAAGACCAATCTGCTGGTTACATTGATGGAAAGCATCAATCGTAGCAACAGAGGCATGCCAAATAGCCAACATTCCCCCCGACAACCCTTCAGCCTCCACCGCATAGGAGGGCCAAGATCGGGCAATCTGCCTACGAAAATGGGCTAGACTATTACCCGACAGCTTGGTTTCCAAGAGGACACAAATAGTGAAATTATGTAACTGCAATAATCTACTAAAAGAGGATCGAAATGAAGGCTTTCGAGCTCCTCTAACATTCTAAAGTAGAATCTTCATTTACAACTGAAGGAGGCTGGGACCCATCCTGGTCCTCCATCATAATGCTATCAGCAAGTCCCTCATTCAACATGGAGCTTTCATCAGACATTGGTAAAGGACAGGCCTGCTGACCTTTCGAACCACAACCAGACTCAATAGAACGGGAAGGCTGCACCAAAGATGAGGACCCTGGATCGAGACCCTCAATAATTCCCGCAACATTCTCTGAGGAAAATCTAACTGACTTAGCTGATTGGGTCCTAACCAGCTCCTGAGCTCCTTCCTGACTACATGGGGACAACTCCAACTGAATTGGAGAAAAGCTGATCAGCCTCCCATCTTTGCAAGGATGAACCTTCCCTTTTCCTTTCCGCTTCTCCAATTTGGAAATAGATCTTGGGGTCATAGAAACCTCTGGTATGGATCGCTTAACAGGACATGGAAAAGCATCCCGACTATCCAGAAAACCTTCTACATCCGCTGCCTGTACAAGGGAGGCGAAGGGGTTCTTGGACACCTCAGGAATGTTCAGACAAGACCCCTGAGAACCACCCTTCTCAGAAATGTTCAGATTTGAAACTTGAGTCATAGAACCGGCACGCCCCATGTTAACCGGCACGGCCTCCTTCCCTTTTGATTTCAGCTCCAGGTCCCCCCCAGAGTGGCTCAAACCTGCTCCTGGGTCCATTACCACCTTCCTTGCCGACGAAGACCTCCGGCGAGCCAGTTTCACCGGAGACATCCAACCATCAGCCTGAACTTCACTACTCGATCAAGTCCCAGGCTTCTCCTTCTTGGAATCAAAGGAAGAACCAGTAGCAGCCGTTGAGGACTTTGACTGCACCAACCCTTTGTCAGCCATCAGTGAACCAGAGGCAATCTTCCTTTGTCGAACTACAATAAGCCATGGTCCAAAAGCTTGGTTCGAAGCAGAGCAATCCCCAGTAGCCTTCTCCGAAATCGAACAAGGACCTCCCTGATGCAGAGTGCCGCAACTCATGCAGATACCCTCTAGACTTTCATACACAAATGGCTGCCAAAAAGGATGATTCAACCCTTGAACATGAACGCCTGGCCGGAGAGGGCGAGTGAGGCCAACTCTGATACATACCCTGGCAAACCCCCCTCTATTTTTCACTAAGGTAGCAACATCGACTGAAACAAATCCTCTTGCTGGCTCCAGAATTACTCTGAGGAATCCTTCCTTCTAGAACTCCAAAGGTAAATTCGGCAGCCTTACCCAAACAAGAGCTGACTTGATTGAGTCCTCCGCCAGAGTAAACTCCGGCCTCCACGCCTCAGTCCCTATCACCTGGCCATTAACCACCCATGACCACTGCAGAACCAGGTTACTGGCTTCCGAAGAATCAAAGCGAAAAAAATGGCATCGAAATGCCAGATTGATAAGAATGATCTCTCCAGGAACTCCAGCATGCCTGAATTCACGAATTAAAGCTTTAGTCAGGACCCATTTGTGGAAGGATCGGGCGATGACGGTCCTCTGCTGCCAGGCCGCCACCTCTGCTTCAAGCTCCACCGCCGGCATCCTTACTACCTCCGGGAACGACTCCTCTAGCCTCGCCACTACAGCCAATAAGGGAGAAGATGAGATCCATTGAAACACAAACACCCCGGCCCTTCTCCTAGGGATCCGGCCACCAGCAGCCGAATCAGACACCATTCGAGAAGAGGGGAAAGCAGGCGATGTAAAACCGAAGAAGAGGAAACGCAGAGGACCAAGGATCACCGAAAGATCAAGGAAGATAAGCTCAGAAAACAAATCTTAAAGCACAGACGAAAACAGAACCAGGGAGCTCTCAACATACATCCTTTCACTTGGGCTTTACTTTTCAAATCACATAAATTTTGATCTAAAATTTTCTTTATTCACAAATTCCTAAACTGTATATTTCAATGTTTTGAAAACCGGATCGAACAACGAACCGACTTAACATTTGGATCGCGGGTCAATCGATTGGACCAAATGAACTGATTTGGTTGGACCGGATATATTATAATTAAATTTTAATTTAATAATAAAAATAAAATATAAATATAATTTAAATAAAAATTAAAAAAAATCTAAAAACCGGGTTGAACCGGTTGAAACTCGGCCGATTTAATGGGTTTTTTTGATTTTTATCGGGTCATATAAAAGTAAATTTTAATAATAAAATCGGATCGGACTGATGAGCAGTTCCTGGTTGGACCGGTTGGACCGATCGATCCGATCCAATTTTTAAAATATTAGTATATTTCTTCCTTTCAAATTTCTTGCAATCTTTATATTGGATGATGGAACAGATTTCTTCAGCATTTTTTTCTATGTTACCAACCTAAAAGATGTTTTCAACAACAAAGAAAACAATTCACTAGAAATTGTCATAAAAAAGAGCATAAATAAAAAAAGACTGCAGCCCTTGATAGGCATGATGGAAAGCCAGGATTCATGAAGGAGAGAATCATCAGTTGTCACATAGATTAGCCACAAAAATTACATGCCATAATGAACATATTTACATGAAACTGTAAAATAAACAACCATAATTATATGCCATAATGATCATGCTACCTCTTCATCATTTAACTTTCTCAACCAACTTCTGCTGCCCTGCATTTGTATTGTAATTTGAAAGGCTTAATTCAGTCATGTCACAGCAAGTTAAAACTAAAGAGGATCATTCAATTTAATTCTAATAGGTCATGCAGTCAATTTTCAGTTTACCTAGGTGCTGACAACATGTGAAATGCCTGTAACTCTCACTTCCAGCACTGACAGCGTCTAAATATCTGACATGCGGCAGATGAGCATCATGAATGGCAAGTCAATTCCCACTAAGACAGATAAGAATTGACTGAAGAGTTTGATGTATGTTGAGAACCAAGGATGGCATGTCTGGTAAAAATTGGCAGGGTCATGCCTGATAAGAAATGAGTGACTCAGAATCTCAGAGGGAATATATATATATATATATATATATGAGCATCACGTGGCCACTGCCAATTTGTTCTTCGAATGCATGCCTCGGGTAAGTGGATTCAGAATAAGCCAGGTCGATTATTGGATTAAGTTCTCTTAAGAATAAGATTAAACTCTGACGTCGAACAATGTAAATAAATTTTATATAATTAATAATTATAATTAATTAATTTTTCAAAGTAATTGTTGGGGGTAAAATCATCATTGCATTGATATCCATGCAAGGCGGCTAAGGCTGACCTCCTTCCGCCGTCTTCTTCCGGGCTTCCGTAGCTCGGCCTCCTCCGGGCTTCCGTAGCTCGGCTTCCTCCAGGCCTCCGTAGCTCGGCCTCTTCCGGGCTTCCGTAGCTCGGCCTCCTCCGGGCCTCCGTAGCTCGGCCTCCTCCGGGTTTCCGTAGCTCGGCCTCCTCCGGGCCTCCGTAGCTCGGCCGGTTTCCGTAGCTCGGCCTCCTCCGGGCCTCCGTAGCTCGGCCTCTTCCGGGCTTCCGTAGCTCGGCCTCCTCCGGGCCTCCGTAGCTCGGCCTCTTCCGGGTTTCCGTAGTTCGGCCTCCTCCGGGCCTCCGTAGCTCGGCCTCTCCGGGCTCCCTAGCTCGGCCTCCTCCGGGCCTCCCTAGCTCGGCCTCTTCCGGGCTTCCATAGCTCGGCCTCTTCCGGGCTTCCGTAGCCCGCTACTACCTAGCGATCCACGCCCTGACGTCTACCTCCGCGGAACCTGACGCGGGAGAGCTCAAGCTTACCCGAGCAGCACCTTAGGCAGGGAATCATGCAAAGACGTGGCCTAAGACCTATTGTAACCGCCCCAGGTCTACTCACCCAGATCCCAAGACATCAAGGAGCTCTCCAGCCGTCGATCCCTAACAGACAAGGCGTGGATTCTAACGGCCCCACAACGGCCTGATTCTGTCTACCCCCGTATCGTAACAACCTCAGAACCTTCCAGAAGATGCTCAAGTCCCCAGGTGACAGTCTATAAATGTCAGATTGGCAGATTCCCTCAGGTACGCAACTCTGTACGCACACCTCCACTCTCACTCTCCTGCCCTTTTTGGAGCCTCCGATTGGCCGTCCCCGGAGAGGTCTCCCGGAGAGATCCACCTCCTCATTATCTGGTTGATCGCCGATTCCTTCCCACTGACTTGAGCGTCGGAGGGTCTTCCGCGGAGGACCACCCCCAGCGTCCCTCCGCGTGTGGGCTTCTTTTGCAGGTCCGCCGCACCCCCCTCTTCCCGGAGATCGACCGCGCCCGAGTCGGAGGACGGATCCCGGCGGCAACAGATTGGCGCTAGAGGAAGGGCCTCAAGTCCCATTAAAACTTGAAGAAAGGAGACAAGGATCTTAATCCGGAGAAGAACCTCTCTGATGGCCAACCGGAAGAGAGCAACCTCTGATGCCCAAGATCAGGTCGCCTCCCAGAGGCCTGATCCGACTGGCGCCACAGCGCCACAACCCCCACCTGTCGAGACTCCGTCGCCGCCTGCCATTCCGGTGACCCAGGACCAGTTTGCTACGCTGGTCCAGCAAGTCCAGGCTCTTACCCACCTGGTCCAGGAGCGCCTTACGGCTCCTCCTGCTTCGCATCCCCAGAAAGAAGCGGCGACTTCTTCTTCGCCGGCAACCTCCTCCTCTGATCCGCATGAATCAGCGGATCCCCCACATCGCCCCAGGGGGACAAACCGGTCCCTCGAACCGGTTACGATAGAGATCCTCCCAGATCTCGGCGAGCCCGCTCCCTCTCTCCGGCAACGTCTCGCCATGATTCGACGCCATCCTTGCGGTTCTCGCGCCCAGCCCCTCCTCTCGCCGGTGAGGAGGAGATCCGCCGTCAGATCCAAGAAATGCGTCAGGAGCTGGACGCCGCCAAGCAGATCCATCTGCCCCAGCCCAAAGCAGAGCAGGGCATCCCTTTCTCTAAGGGATCATGGAGGAAGTGATTCCCTCCCACGTTAAGCTGCCAACCGTCGAGCCCTATCACGGCTCCACTGATCCGGACGACCATCTCAGCAGCTTCCGGTCAATAATGATGTTCCACGGAGCATCTGATGCGATCCTCTGCCGAGCCTTCCCATCCACCCTCAGAGGATCCGCCCGAACCTGGTTCAACGCCTTGAAACCGGGTTCCATTGATTCATTCGACGAGCTGAGCCACCTTTTTATTGGCCAGTTCGTCAGCAGCCGCCGCCACCGACGGAGATCCGACTCCCTCTCCGAAGTCAAGCAAGAGAGGGGGAGTCCTTGAGAAATTATCTTGGCCGTTTCAACAAGGCCATGTTGGAGGTGGACCACCTTAATCATGAGGTGGCTATGTCCGCCCTGGCGGGGGGAGTTTCAAAGGAGAGCGACTTCTATTGGCAATGGAAGTCAGCTACCCCCCGTGTCTGTCTGATATGATGGCCCTTGCGGACAAGTACGCTCAGGGTCGAGGAGTCGCGGAGAGTGGCCCGCGCTGAGCAAGCAAGAAGAAGCAGAGCCCAAAGCTCCCGACAGACACCGCCCTGTCCGTCGGCCAAGTCCGCCCCGCCGCCAAAGAGTCCCTCCGCTGCCGCCAAGGAATCGCTCCCGGAGTCCCCCAGGCGATTCGATCGCTACACTCCGTTGACTGTGCCCCGGGCACAATCCTCATGGAGATAGAGCGCCAGCTTCCCCGACCAGTACCTCTCCGAGGGAACCCGACCCGAAGAGATCCCGCCAAGTACTGCCGCTACCATAGGGAGCATGGTCATGACACTGAAGAATGCTGGCAGCTGAAGAACGAGATCGAGAGACTGATTCGGCGGGGACGGTTGGACCAGTTCAGAAGAGCACCCGAGCCACCAACAAGGAGGTGATCGCCAGCCCGAGCTCCCACAACTCCCTCCTCCACCAAATCCGCCGTGGTTGGCCGTATCAACATGATTGAAGAGGCCGGCGGATCGAGCTCCAGGGGCAACGGTGATGCACCGGTGCCAAAGAAGGCGCGCACGGGCGAACTTTCCTTTTCTGATGATGATCTTCTTGGGATACAGCTTCCCCATGATGACGCACTTGTTGTATCCCTTAACTTGAACAATTATGATGTAAGCCGAATCCTGGTCGATAGTGGAAGCTCGGTAAACGTTTTGTACCTCGGTGTGTTTGCCAGGATGAAATTGCTCATGGAAAACCTTCGAGCCGTGGATTCCACCCTGATGGGATTCACCGGCGACGTCATCATCCCAGAAGGAATCGTCACCCTGACGGTCCGCGCAGGAACCTGGCCCCTTGTAACCGTTGTACAGACCGACTTCCTAGTGACCGACCTCAGGTCCCCATACAACGCCATATTCGGCAGGCCCGGCTGATGTCCCTTAAGGCGGTTGTCTTCATCCCGCATCTGTCTATGAAGTTCCCCACCGAGCAAGGAGTTGGAGTGGTTCGGGGAAGTCAAGCCATGGCTCGGCAATGTTTCGTCACGAGCCTTCAGTCCAGAATTCCCGAGGTTGACGGGCTAGACGCTCGTGAGGACTTCGCCGAACAACGGGGAGAACCGGCGGAAGAACTGGAAGAAGTACCGCTGGACGAAGCTCGGCCCGACCGAACCATAAGGATCGGGTCGCTACTCGAAGGAGAGCCTCGTCGCGAGCTGATCAGATTCCTCCAAAGCAATGCGGACATCTTCGCCTGGACCGCCTCCGACATGCCAGGGATTGCCCCGAGTCCTCGTCCATCGCCTCAATGTGGACGAGATGCACAGGCCTGTTAAGCAGAAGAAGAGAAGCTTCGCCCCAGAACGGCAAAAAGCCATTGAAGAGGAGGTCGACAAACTCATCAAAGCCAATTTTGTCCGAGAGGTGAATTACCCAAGTTGGTTGTCAAATGTCGTCATGGTGAAAAGTCGAATGGCAAATGGAGGATCTGCATCGACTTCACCGACCTCAACAAGGCATGCCCGAAGGATAGCTTCCCCCTCCCTCGGATCGACCAGCTTGTGGACGCCACCTCAGGCCACCAAATGCTGTCATTCATGGATGCCTATTCGGGCTACAATCAGATCCGGATGGCCCCCGAAGATGAAGAAAAGACCGCCTTCATAACCGACCGAGGTACCTACTGTTACCGAGTTATGCCTTTCGGTCTTAAAAATGCAGGAGCGACCTACCAGCGGCTGGTCAACAAGGTGTTCAAGGAGCAAATCGGCCGGAACATGGAGGTGTACGTGGATGATATGCTGGTCAAAAGCAAGGAAGCGCTGCGGCATGTTGAGGACCTCGCGGAGAGCTTTGCCACGCTGCGCAAATATGGAATGAAGCTCAACCCAACCAAGTGCGCCTTCGGCGTCAATTCCGGGAAGTTCCTCGGCTTCATGGTCTCCCAGCGGGTATTGAGGCTAACCCTCAGAAGATTCAAGCTCTCCAACAAATGGCGCCCCCAGCGTCTATTAAGAGGTCCAGCGCCTAACCGGGAGGATAGCGGCCCTTAACCGCTTCGTGGCTCGGTCAGCCGAGAGATGCCTCCCCTTCTTCAAAACTCTCCGATCGGCCAAAAATTTCCAATGGACTCCTGAGTGCCAGAAATCATTTCAAGATCTCAAGAAGTACCTCGGCTCGCCTCCACTTCTCAGTAGTCCGATCCCAGGGAGAGACTCTATTTCTGTACCTGGCCGTTTCGGAGGGCGCAGTTTGCTCGGTGCTAGTCAAAGAAGAAAGCAAAATCCAGAGGCCGATCTACTATGTGAGTAGGCTGCTCCGCGATGCGGAGACGAGGTACACCAGGATCGAGAAGATAGTGCTGGCTTTGATCACCTCGGTCCGGAAGCTACGGCCTTATTTTCAAGCACATTCAGTGACGGTCCTCACCGATCAACCCATCAAGGCGGTGGTCCACCGTCCAGAAACATCGGGAGGATGACCAAATGGGCCGTCGAACTAAGCGAGCATGACATACATTTTCAACCTCGCCCGGCCATCAAAGCCCAAGTGCTGGCCGATTTCCTCCTCGAGTGTACCATCCCAGAAGACGGCTCTACCCCAAAAATCCCGAAGGACCAAAGCCTGAAGCTCGGTGGCTCCTTCACGTCGATGGGTCGTCCAACGCCCATCACTCCGGTGCGGGTCTAGTTCTCACCAGCCCAGAGGGATGATCTTCGAATATGGCGTCCGATTCTCCTTCCCGGCTTCCAACAACGAAGCCGAGTACGAGGCCCTGTTAGCGGTCTCCGGATCGCCCGCAACCTGAAGGTGGAAAAGCTTAGCGCCTTCACCGACTCTCAGCTGGTGGCCGGCCATGTGCGGGGAGAGTTTGAAGCCCGAGAACCCAATATGATCCGATATCTCCAAGAGGTGCGCGGCCTACTTCCTCACTTTTCCGAGTTTGAAATTATTCAAATTCCTAGATCGGAAAACGCCCGTGCCGACCTACTCTCCCGATTGGCAACCACGGAGACGATGGATGCTGAACAAAAATTCCATCTGGAGACTCTGGAGAAGCCGAGTATCATGGAAGCCGACCGGGTGATGCAAATCGAGACCGAACCATCCTGGTTCGACCCTATCCTCAACTATCTCAAAGAAGGGTCGCTCCCATCCGACCGAAGAGAGGCCAGGAAATTGAAGCTGCAGGCGACCCACTATGTATTGATTGACAGCCAGCTTTACAAGCGGTCTTTTTCTATGCCGCTGCTCAGATGCCTCCGCCCATCCGAGGCGAACTATGCTCTACGAGAGGTACATGAAGGGATTTGCGGCAACCATCTGGGGAGCCGGTCCCTATGCCACAAGGTGCTACGGCAAGGCTATTATTGGCCGACCATGCAGAAAGATGCGGACGATCTAGTCCGAGCCTGTGACGCCTGCCAGAGACATTCAAGCATCCAGAGGCTCCCTCCGCCGAGCTAGTTTCTATATCCTCCGCCTGGCCCTTTGCCAAGTGGGGGATGGACATCCTCGGCCCATTCCCGCTTGGCGACGGGACAGCGAAAATTCTTATTTGTCGCCATTGACTACTTCACCAATGGGTTGAAGCGGAAGCAGTTGCCCAAATCACCGAAGCCCGGGCCAGAGACTTTGTGTGGAGGTCCATCGTCTGCCGGTTCGGCCTCCCCCACACCATAATCACCGATAACGGCAAGCAGTTCGACAATTCCAAATTCCGCCAATTCTGCGAGAGCATGGAATTCGTCACCACCTTACTTCGGTCGGGCACCCACAAGCCAACGGAGCGGCCGAGGTAACCAACAGGACTCTCCTCCAAGGAATCAAAGCTCGCCTCTCTAGAGCCCAAGGCAGGTGGGCGGATGAGCTGCACCATGTCTTGTGGGCCTATCGCACCACTCCGAGAATCCCGACGGGCGAGACTCCATTCCGAATGGCTTTTGGTACGGAGGCCGTCATCCCTGTGGAAATAGGCCTCCCATCTTTGCGGGTGGAGAGTTATTCGGAGGAAGCCAGCAACGAGCAACTCCGCACCAACCTCGACTTGGTAGAGGAAGTCAGAGAGAAGGCCCGAATCAGGACGGCCGCCTATCAACAGAGGGTGGCTCGGTACCATGCCTCCAGGGTCAAGGGGAAAACCTTCCTACCCGGCGACCTCGTCCTCCGGAAAGCTTCTGTATCCAAACCGCTGGAGCAAGGAAAGCTGGCGCCGAACTGGGAAGGCCCGTACCAAATCACGGAGATCATTGGGCCAGGAACCTACAAGCTGCAGGATCTCGATGGGAAATCCGTCCCCCGAACGTGGAACTCGGACAACCTCCGCAAATACTATCAATAGGGTATGTCCTTTATGCTTCGCCAGTTATCTATTTTCCCGCAACTTACTGTGTGAATCGATTATGCACCATATTGCCATAAATCGTAAAAGGAAATAGATGCTGCTTACCAATCCTCGGTACAACCGAGTTATCTGCCTGAACAGGAAAGGGCCAATCTCCGAACCTTGGCAGGGCCAAGTAAAACAAAGTCTCCGAACCTCGGCAGGGCCGAGCAACAAATCTCCGAACCTCGGCAGGGCCGAGCAACAAATCTCCGAACCTTGGCAGGGCCAAGTAAAACAAAGTCTCCGAACCTCGGCAGGGCCGAGCAACAAATCTCCGAACCTTGGCAGGGCCAAGTAAAAAAAGTCTCCGAACCTCGGCAGGGCCGAGTCTCCGAACCTCGGCAGGGCCGAGCAACAAATCTCCGAACCTTGGCAGGGCCAAGTAAAACAAAATCTCCGAACCTTGGCAGGGCCAAGTAAAACAAAGTCTCCGAACCTCGGCAGGGCCGAGCAACAAATCTCCGAACCTCGGCAGGGCCGAGCAACAAATCTCCGAACCTTGGCAGGGCCAAGTAAAACAAAATCTCCGAACCTCGGCAGGGCCGAGCAACAAATCTCCGAACCTTGGCAGGGCCAAGTAAAACTCTCCGAACCTCGGCAGGGCCGAGCAACAAATCTCCGAACCTTGGCAGGGCCAAGTAAAACAAAGTCTCCGAACCTCGGCAGGGCCGAGCAACAAATCTCCGAACCTTGGCAGGGCCAAGTAAAACAAATCTCCGAACCTTGGCAGGGCCAAGTAAAACAAAGTCTCCGAACCTCGGCAGGGCCGAGCAACAAATCTCCGAACCTTGGCAGGGCCAAGTAAAACAAAGTCTCCGAACCTCGGCAGGGCCGAGCAACAAATCTCCGAACCTTGGCAGGGCCAAGTAAAACAAAGTCTCCGAACCTTGGCAGGGCCAAGTAAAATGTTTCTCCGAACCTCGGCAGGGCCGAGCGATAAATCCCCCGAGCCATGACAAGGCAAGGTAACCATTCGGGCTAAGACCCCAGCAAAAGGTCTAAACCTACAAGCCTCGACCAAAGCCGAACGGCCCCCCAATAGTCCCCGAAGGACTTCGTCCGGTTTGAAAACGGGCGCTAAACGAAAACCATCGGCATGCGAAAAAATGCCACCATCGGCAGAACTCCCCCAAGAGGCTATAAAGCCTCACGTAACCGGCCAAGGGCCCCAGGCTGGGCCGGGAAATTCTCCCTAGCAGTAGAAAACCTTTGGGTGACCCCCCTGTAGCTCGTCATTCGAAATATCTACGATTAATACGCAGGGCGATGGGACCAAACCGACACCCAAGTCCGTCGAGCGTATTGAGGTAATCATTCTCAAAGAAGAAAGAAATTCCTGAAAACGAGTCTATTTTCCATTAAATAAAAAGGAGTTACTGCGAGGCACAAAACACGGAAAAACAAAAAAAACGGGAACGGGCAAAGGCCCCGGAGTCAGTCGCCCCCAGAGGCCAACAGCTCCTCCAGGCCCCGCCAGGTCGGCCACCTGCTGACGGAGGGACACGATCTCCTCCTCTTGCCGGTCCATTATCCGGCGTAAGGTTTCCGCCTCCCGGACCGAGACATCCAAGAGTTCTTCGGCGGTCCTCGCGAGCGCTCATTGATTGCAAAGCCGACGCGAGGGTCAGCCCATCGACGGTGACGGAGGTATCCCCCCTCCGAGTACGGCGGGCCGCTGACCGAGGAATACGAATCACTCGGCGATCGCGCTGGAGAGGCCATTCTTTTTCGGAGCTCAGACCGAGGGATGGCCGAAACCAATCCCCCTCGGTCATATTTATACCCGCCAGGAAGGTATCCCGATCGGCCACGCCGCGAACGCCGACCCTATGAGAGTTTGCCCGTGTCGCCATTCTAATGCGTGAGGAATCCGAAGAGTCGCGCCCTATCCCGAGTAAGATCGATAAGCGCGAACAGATTGTTCGGGGGTTCCCCAGGCGAACACTTTCCAATCTGTCGCCCCCTGCATTAAATGCATTCGGCGCTTCCCCGAGCCGCTTAATACCACCCCCTTTCTCGGAAAACGTGGAAGTCCGCCGATCGACCGATCTCGCCCCCTCGGAAAGAGTAGCATCGCCAATAAATGCATGACAACACGCCGCCCGTTCCGCTCGGGCGCCCCCATTAAGCGCCACGTGGGCCTAACGCCCTACAATGGCAACTGCTCCCTCCGAGCTATTCTCCGAACCTCGGCTGGGCCGAGTCTCCGAACCTTGGCAGGGCCAAGTTCTCCGAATTCCGAACCTCGGCTGGGCCGAGCTCCGAACCTTGGCAGGGCCAGTCTCCGAACCTTGGCAGGGCCCGTCTCCAAACCTCGGCAGGGCCGAGCTATAAAATTCTCCGAACCTCGGCAGGGCCGAGCTACCAGTTCTCCGAACCTCGGCAGGGCCGAGCTATAAAATTCTCCGAACCTCGGCAGGGCCGAGCTACAAAACCCTCCGAACCTCGGCAAGGCCGAGCTACAGAATTCTCCGAACCTTGGCAGGACCAAGTAAGACGTTCCCCGAAACTCGAAACTTGACTATCTCAAGTAGCTGGCCCCTTAAACCATGACGAAAGGGGTGCAGATTCCCGAACTTCGGCCAAAGCCGACCTACGATAAACCAAGCTCCGATAAAAGCGGAGCACAAAATACCAGACTCCTGACCCAAGCAAGGAGCATATTTCGCCGAACGGTCTACGAATCGCCGAATACGAACCTCGATTAGTTCGGATGGCGTGAAGTCCTCGTCTAAGGGCGAACAAAACTTTTGACGCCCACAAACAACAATAGCAAAAAGCTCGGCACAAGAAAAGATAGAGGTCAAAAAAAAAATATAACTCTCTTTATTGCCGGTCATGATCAATTACAAATGCCTCACAGGCGTTACAAGAGCATTGAAATGCATAAAATAAAGGCAAATACAAAACTCGGGCAACCAGACAGTCGTAATCGCGTCCCAGTTGGTTAGGGCCAATAATTGCCCATCGACACGGACCAATAGTTGCGACTGGCCCCAAGTCAGGACGATATCTCGGTGACCCAACCGGGATATCTGGACGGCCATGCCAGACCACCCCCGAGGGGTACTGCCGCTCCATGCCATGGCTCAATGACAAGGAGTCGGCGAACGAGACGCTCTCACCCCCTCCCGCGGCTGATCCCGGGAGTCCTAACCAGGGGAGGAGGGAAATGCACACAAACCATGGGAGGCCCGCATGCACTTCCGACCCTGCGTCTCGAGCAGGAGCCGCAGAGGTCACACGGAAGCGCATATGTGCGCTCTCCGTATGATCTCTGCCCCCCCATGTGCGCTCTCCATATGATCTCCGAGACTCGTCCCCTAAGGGCGAGCCATCCTTCAGCTGCTCCCCGGTCGCCCCAGCTATCCGGCGGCAAGGAGCCCATGAAAGGAAAAGTCGATCCTCCCACTCGTAGCAACAGAGAAATGAGCATAGTAAAAGCTCTGGCGAGAAAAGAAACTTTGGGGATAACCAGATGAGACCCCCCTTTCCCTTTTATAGGCGGAAATGGACCAGGAAAAGCCACCCAGGCTGCGCAGTCCCGAGATTTAAATTTCCAAGTAGTACTTCCACGTGGTCTCCCAAGATTGGCACCCCACTGCGCGCCAAACCCACCGCCTGAACCAGGACGTGTACGAAGATCCCCTCCTGATCCCGAATCGCAGTCATTAAATGCAGGAAATCGTCCGCTGACGCTTCGAAAACCGGCGGGCTCAGAAAATCGTCCTTTGAAAAAGTACTGTCCAATAGTGGACGGTTGCGTGCGCATCGCAACGAGGAGCCTGCATGGGAAAAGAGCACCTTCCGGAAAGCTCTGATGCAGCTTTATACCCCCACTCTGCCGTATCGCCACTTCTAGTAAAGAAAAACCGAATTGCCTGCGGGACAGCAGGACGCTGGCAGGATGGCAGGAAGCACAAAAACCTATTTCATCGTCGGCCCCAGCCGACCTATTCCTACCTGTCGGCCCAGCCGACCTATTTTATCCGTCGGCCCCAGCCGACCTATTCTTGCTCGTCGGCCCTAGCCGACCTATTCCTTCTGTCGGCCCACGCCGACCTATTTTTGCCTGTCGGCCCACGCCGACCTATTCTCGTCCGTCGGCCCCAGCCGACCCATTCTTATCCGTCGGCCCCAGCCGACCCATATTGTTCCATCGGCCCCGGCCGATCCATCTCGCCTGTCGGCCCCAGCCGACCCGTTTTATTTGTCGGCCCAGCCGACCTATTCCTTCTGTCGGCCCACGCCGACCTATTTTCGTCCGTCGGCCCCAGCCGACCCATTTTATCCATCAGCCCCCGACTATTTTTGTCAGTCGGTCCAAACCGGCCTATTTTACCTATCGACCCGAGCCAATACGTTTTCCTGGTCTCGAATTAAGGATGGCCCAAGGATATCAACGAGCCATGGGTCGTTCACGATCGAGGCAACACTAGACAGCGGCGAAGTCACGCAAGAAAAGACTCAGATAAAAAACAGGAAATCCCTTTGCTATGAAACGTCAAACGAATGTCTAAAAGGGCGAGATACAAGAGCGGCTCCTAAGAGCCAGGAGCCTCACCGGCTTTGGGAATACCCTCAGTCACATCTGCAGGAGCACGGCTAGATTCGCCCTTCTCTAATTTTTGCCCCTTCCATGACAGTTTGCGACCGTCCCTCGGAGGCTACGGCTTCGCTGGGACCAGGGGCGCCGCCAGGCTCGGCGTCCGAAACATCGACACGTTCGTCTTCGTCCTCTTCTTCCTCGGATTCGCCGTCTTCAGAATCTTCGACGCTCAGAAAAGAAAGGTCCCACTCCGGGCGCTCACTGAGAATCCGCTGTTTACACTCTTCCATCCCATGATGGAAGGCATCAACGCTGATAGCGTCCTGCCTGCCCCTGAGAATGGCGTGCTGCATTTTGAATTCCGCGGTCTGCTTCTCGGCCTCGATCACTTGGGCCTTCAAAAGGACATTCTGTTCCTCAAGCTCGCTAGCCCGTGTCTCGAGTTCCGAGCTCTTGCTGCGGGCGGACGAAGCACACTTTGGAGAGCCCGAACCTCCGACCCCATCCTCGCCATCTGGAAAAGCCAAAATCAGTCAGCGTCGCAAGGAACCAGTAGAAAAATAAAGAGGGTAAAAGGGGAGCATACCTCCCCCTCTCGCCTGGCCAGCCTTTTGGCCAGCTCCTCGGCCTCACTCCGGGCCCTCGTCCTGTCAGCGCCGACCAGCTCGACCCTCTCTTGTAGGGTACTGATCTTCGATCGTCCGGCTTCAATCTCCCCACGAGCTTGCGACACTCGTCATTCACCCGAGACATCATCCCTTGATGCCACCTGGCACTCTCCTTCAAATCGGCGATTTCGTCATCACGCCGTTTCAATTTCCCCTCCACTTCGTCCAGCATTCTCGCCAGGCGCCTTCTTTCATCGTCGGCCTCTCTCCTCAACCGGCTCAAACTCTCGCCGTGTTCCCGCCGCATCGCCGCCACCTCCGCGGAGTGTTTTGATTCGATCCTGGCCAGCTCCCGGCATGCGTTGTCGTTCTTCGCCAGGAGTCCCTGCAGCTCCTCCACCCTGCGTTTCTGCTTGGACACCTCGTCCATGGCAGCCTGATGTGCCGCCCTAGCCGCCCTCGAGCTCCTATCCATTGTGTCCATGAGCTCTTCGAACTGCTCAGACACCTTCAGCCGCGACTGGAGCTCGACATTCTCCCTCCGGGCCTGGACGCTGGCCCCCGTCGCCAAGCTTAGACGCCAGCAAATCGCCCGGGAAAGCAAAACGCCCTGCAAAGGCAAAAACAGAATCAGCGCGCACGACGGGATCCATTGGGAAACACCTGTCACACAGGAAAAGTAACTCACCCGCGAAGCGTAGTCCCGGGTCATCCTCATCAAAGTCGTATTATCAATGGCAGGAAGGAGATGGATACTCTCAGCTACACCTCGCTGCCCAAACGCAGCATCGACCAATCCCAGGTCGGCAAACTTGTCCGCCGACGGATCCGCACTCAGATGAAGAACCGACCTTATCATGGCGGAAAACGCCTCATCAACGCTAGTCTCCGAGCTGCTGGGTTGACCGGCCCCGCCTGAGGGACCGGCCTGGGTGACCCCCAGCTGAGAAGCCTTCAACCTCCCAGCCTCCTCCATCAGGGCCCTGGCTTGAGCCTCTTCAGATAGCTCGGCAAGCCCAAGCGCCAGCCTCCCCAAAATCTTCTTCGAGGGGGCCCCAATCGTGGGACCCCCACTTTGTTGTGCTCCCTCCACCAAGACGTCCCATCCAGGGCGCGCCACTTGAGCTTATACTCCCTACGCCCGAACCTACGCTTCGAACTAGGGAGTGGAGGGCATGTGTTGGGGGGTAAAATCGTCATTACATTGATATCCATGCGAGGCGGCTAAGGCTGACCTCCTCCCGCCGTCTTCTTCCGGGCTTCCGTAGCTCGGCCTCCTCCGGGCTTCCATAGCTCGGTCTCCTCCGGGCCTCCGTAGCTCGGCCTCTTCCGGGCTTCCGTAGCTCGGCCTCCTCCGGGCTTCCGTAGCTCGGCCTCCTCCGGGCCTCCGTAGCTCGGCCTCTTCCGGGCCTCCGTAGCTCGGCCTCCTCCGGGCCTCCGTAGCTCGGCCTCTTCCGGGTTTCCGTAGCTCGGCCTCCTCCGGGCCTCCGTAGCTCGGCCGGGCCTCCGTAGCTCGGCCTCCTCCGGGCCTCCGTAGCTCGGCCTCTTCCGGGCTCCCTAGCTCGGCCTCCTCCAGGCCTCCCTAGCTCGGCCTCTTCCGGGCTTTCGTAGCTCGGCCTCTTCCGGGCTTCCGTAGCCCGCTACTACCTAGCGATCCACGCCCTGACGTCTACCTCCGCGGAACCTGACGCGGGAGAGCTCAAGCTTACCCGAGCAGCACCTTAGGCAGGGAATCATGCAAAGACGTGGCCTAAGACCTATTGTAACCGCCCCAGGTCTACTCACCCAGATCCCAAGACATCAAGGAGCTCTCTCAGCCGTCGATCCCCTAACAGACAAGGCGTGGATTCTAACGGCCCCACAACGGCCTGATTCTGTCTACCCCCGTATCGTAACAACCTCAGAACCTTCCAGAAGATGCTCAAGTCCCCAGGTGACAGTCTATAAATGTTAGATTGGCAGATTCCCTCAGGTACGCAACTCTGTACGCACACCTCCACTCTCACTCTCCTGCCCTTTTTGGAGCCTCCGATTGGCCATCCCCGGAGAGGTCTCCCGGAGAGATCCACCTCCTCATTATCTGGTTGATCGCCGATTCCTTCCCCACTGACTTAAGCATCGGAGGGTCTTCCGCGGAGGACCACCCCAGCGTCCCTCCGCGTGTGGGCTTCTTTTGTAGGTCCGCCGCACCCCCCTCTTCCCGGAGATCGACCGCGCCTGAGTCGGAGGACGGATTTCAGCGGCAACAGTAATAAATTAAAAGAAATTCAAAAAAACTCACGGTAACTTTACATGCGAAACAGTTTCATAGAAAAGAAAAAAAAAATCATCGAAGCTAAGAAGCGATAGAGCTTGCTCTTCTTCAATAAAGTTTCTAGTAGATTAGAAAGAATGTACATGGCATGAAGGAAAGATTAAAGTGCTGAAGGGATCGCTCTGTCTGACAGATGCGTCCTAAATGACCAAGCCTTAAGCCCATGGATCTGCAGCCAAGTATCCGCTGACTTGGATAACGATCACCTTGAATCCTGAATTTGTGGCTACTAAGGGATTTGCAAGATCACCATACAAGGTCTAATAAAAAAAGAAAAAATCAGAATAAAGGTAAAGAGATGAAGAAGAAATGGAAAAGGAGGTGGGGACGACCGAGGGTTCTTGGGCGTCTTCTGGATGGGGCAAGGCAACGGCTAGGGCTCTTGGGCGGCTACTTGGAGGAGTGCAAGGAGTGGCTAGGGTTTGAGGCATCTACTCGTAGATGGCAAGAAGGCGGCTACCGTTTAAGGTTGGATGGCTTGGATGCAAGCATGCACAGAAGCAAGAACACAAAAACACCAAAAAAAATATGACTCAAAATAATTGATTGATTGTATTGATTGATTGAAAGGTTTGATTTTTTTTTTCATACAAGAGGGTCTCTTTTATAGGATAAGAGCTGGGGCCAAATAAATACAAATATGAAAATAAAAAGAGGCTTTCCTTTTCATGAAAGAAAATTTAAAATAATTTCAAAATTGGCGCCCACTTTCTTCCTAAAATGTGGATTAAGTGGTGCCCTTTGAATTTGAATATATTGAAGAAAATTTAAAATTAAGTAATTTGAGGTGGCCATATTGGGCGTCCTTTACTTGCTTCATTGGGTTGAATTCAGGGTTGATATTTTAAAAGAACTGATGGCGGGTATGCATTTGGTATCCCTTCACTGCTTCTATGTGTAGGCCTTGTCTTCTTCTTTCATACTAGTGTCTCATCTTGTAAGCTAAATAAACTTACTACGTGACTCACATTAAAATAAATTAAATTGAACAGAATTTAATTTAAAATAAATTGAACAGGATGGGACTCAAATTAAAATAAACTAAACCTAATTTTTTAACTCAAGACTTGAATCAAAACTAATCAGATATTTATAGAGGGTTAAAATTTTTTTGTCTTGCCTGCACCAGTTTCACTAAAGCTTCTCATCCCAACCATCCCCATGCATCATCCTCCTTGTAAGCTTATGATGTACTTGTAAGCTTATGCCTAAATATCTCTCACATGACCAAATCTTTTAGGAAAATTTTTTGTGCAATCGGAAGCGGTACAACTTGTATACATCAGCTTCATTAACTAGTGCACGATGCGTGACAATGGAAAAAATATTTTTTCTGTTTTGATATGCATGCATATTATGCGCCATGCATCAATTATCGGGTGTTGCAAGACCTTTTCAATTCTTTAGGATCGAACATAGAGAGCTGAGCCAATAAAAAAAACAAGCCCAAAGGACCCAAGCTAGCCGTTGCCTTTCTGCTTCTTTTGTTCTTGCCCTTTAATTTAAGGACAATTTCTCACACGCAACGTGCTAAAGGCTCTTGGCCCTTGGGAGCGGAGAACCATATGAGCTTAGGTAAAATATGGACTAAAGGTGAACACTTGGTAGTAGTCTTGAGTCAAGGTTGAATGGACCCTAAGGTGCCCATAGAAAAGCAAGCAATTGGCTCACTCGGCCAACATTTCATGGTTTATGTCAGGTGTTTGAGCCAAGTTGCTTGAAATATTGAAGCATGGTTTGAGATATAAATATCATCCATCTAGCTTTGTACACACTTCTGTGGTGACACTTGGATAGAAGAGAGAAGATATAAAATATGGTCTTTTATACTAGGCAATTTGCTTGTCCTTGTCACAAACGCATGCAAGATGATGACATACCTTGGATACCATATATAACACGGCATTTAAGCAATCCTTAAACTTGGTCAAAAATCTTGGGCAAGCATGAGCTTGACATGGAACCTTGACTTACATTTCCTCTAGGATAAGCGTCATGAATGGTTTCGTGGCAGCATTTGGATGTTCCAACTTACAATCCTTCCATAAGGTGGCAGTTAAGATGAGAAAAAGCTAAGGTTGGCCATGCTTACACCTCTTCTATATTACTGATAGATGATGAGTCTCTTGGATCACGCATGGATGAAACTGGAAGTAGAATGATGAGAAGAACTAGCTAGCTAGTAATTTGGGACTACGTACGCAAGTGATATCACGTAGCTTGAGGGTCTCAAAGGACCAACACAAAATCTTTTCAATAAATATTTTCCATTCTTGAGATCTCCAGTTGGAACCACCATGAATCCTTATCTTTAGAAATAGATCAACTCAGGACAACCAAAAAAAACAAGAGAATTATTTATCTCTAATACATAGGGGTTGGTTGTCTTATTGAAATCTTTCCCTATTTAATTTAAACTAAAATATATTTTTAGTCCTCAACACAAAATACATTTGGATCTTCAAACTCTGAGTAATATAACAATAGAGAAAGCAATATGTATTTTCATATCATGATCATGTCCCGTTAAAGCTAAGATAAATAGTTTATAGATCGACATAAATATGACATGATTAATTAATTATATTAAAAATTTAATTATGAATATAAATATAATTATTGCATGAGTTATATGATACTATGCATATAATTTGTTTAATAAATAAATTATTTTGGATTGATTCCTTCAACATGTATGATTCATTTAATTAACATGACCCATTTAATATGTTATAGGATGAATGGATCCTTCCCCTCTCGGATTAACATATCAATCTTTGATCACAATGATCTTGTGCCATGATGTTTGCATATAGTATTCAACTCTGCCATCCTATAATTTTAAAGCATTAGAAATATAATATAGATTAAACTTCGACTCTCTTTAATTCCTAAAGATATTCCCTCTTCACCAAAAGAAAAATTAACAGTAGATCAAGGCTAATCCATCATGATGCAAGACAAAATACAACTCAGAATGCAACATATTCTAAACTACAGCAGGAAGGAAGGTTGTTCATGGGTCGACATGGGAGCAGTACTCTTGGTCCTCGAAATCCTTGGCATTCCCCTTCGAGTCCTCCTCAAACCTCCCAATCCTGAAGTGCTTCGCCTCAAACCCCGCAGCCTCTCCAAGGATCGCCAGCTCCGCCAGAATCCTCCCCATCACCGGCCCCATCTTAAACCCGTGGCCAGAGAACCCGCCGGCGACAACCACGTCCTTCCCGAACTCCCCACCGAGGAAGTCGATGACGTAGTCGCAGTCCGGCGTCATCGAGTACATGCACGCCTGCTTCATGACCGGCTTCTCGACCTCCACCCGACCGTCGAACACCTGTTCGATCCACGGCACGACCGAGTCCACCAGCGCGTCCGAGTCCGCCGTCCAGTCCCTCCGCTCCGGGTCGCACGGTTGGCCCTCGACCGGCGCTATCTTGATCAGCCCCGGGAACTCCATCGACGGCGTCCCGTAGATGTGAGGCTCGCTGTAGCTCACGAACGTCGGGAAGCCGGCCTCCGGCGAGAACTCCTTTTCGTGGCCCTCCTTGATCTTCCAGTAACAAACAAGCGCGTGGATGGGCTGGATGGGGAGGATCAGGCCGCTGGCGGCTTTCACCAACTTGCTCGTCCAGGCTCCGGCGGCGACCACGCACTTCCTCCCCCGGAAACGACCCCCGCCGGCCGTCGAAACCCGGATGCCGCCTCCCTCCTCGTCTCTCTCGATGCCAACCACCTCCGTGCGGTCTCTGAGAACGGCTCCTCTCTTCACGGCCAACGCTTGGAACATGGCGACCGCCTTCGTCGGCTTGATCACGCCGCCGACGTCGGTCGCCAGCCCGATCCACCGCTCCGGCAGTCGGAACGCGCCGGAGAACTCGTGGCAAAGCTGGGTTTGATCGAGAAGACGGGCGTTGATCGAGTTGGGCTCGCAGTTGGCGATCACGCGCTGGAGGCTCGTGTTCGACGCGTGGCCCAAGTCGAAGTGCGGGGTCTTGGTGAGGACGCGGTAGCCGATCTCGGACTGGACTTGTTCCCAGAGGCGGTAGGATTCGAGGACCATGGGGGCGTAATAGGGTTCGGTGTAGGTGGCGCGGATGGTGCGGGACTCGCCGTGCGACGAGCCGAGGTGGTGGAGGAAGTCG
Organism: Calamus simplicifolius; assembly: GCA_900491605.1. Lineage (NCBI taxonomy): Eukaryota > Viridiplantae > Streptophyta > Magnoliopsida > Arecales > Arecaceae > Calamus > Calamus simplicifolius. The sequence goes on along the minus strand of UESW01004225.1, from coordinate 615,493 downwards.
AACTGCTCGATGAGGAGCACCGTTTGGCCGCGCTTCGCCGCTTCGTAGGCCGTGCAGCTGCCTATAATCCCGGCGCCGACGACGATGACATCGAACCGATCTCCAGAGGGCTGCATCTCGTCTTCCTCGGTTCCTCTCTCTCTCTCTCTCTCTCTCTCTCTTTCCCTATGGACGAAAGAATGAAAGAGGGGCAGTGGAAGGCCCAAGCTCAGAGATGGAGCTGAGATTCCACTTAAAAAATGATGATGGCCTCTGTTTGTCTGTTGTGAAAGGATTCCACGCAACTTTTAAAAAAAATTTAAAAAAATCTAACAAATATATATTTTTTATTTCTCCATGTTGCTCGATTTGCTTACAAAAATATTATTGATTGATCTTTTGATAGATATGTGGGCATTCAAACTTTGAATTATAGAAGATGATAGAGTAAATCCCTTAACTAAAGTTGTTCACAGTGCCAATAACTCACCTATCAAGTCAAATAAATCTAAAGAACTCGATGAATTGAGGTAAAAAATCAAATTTTCATTCCATTAAATTTTAGCTCAAAATTTATGTGATTTAAGAAGTAAAACCCATTCTACAGGACTTATTTATATAAAAAAAACTAAGATACATTTTCTTAACACTTACTCCCCTTCTTTACCTACCCTCGTATTGGCTTTATTATTGACTCTTGATGGACTTAAAGATCAATTTAATTAGAAAAAATACAATACTAATATTTTTACAAGGCTCATTGAGCCTTGATCAGAGCTTGAAAAAAAAAAAGATAATTATTTATAGAAGTAATAATAGAATTTTATATAAATTCAATTAATTCTTGCGTATTTCAAATTATAAAATTCAGTTGAACTTTGATACTTTAAAATTTGTTCCCAATGCTAGAATTTTATTACAAACTTGCTTCAATTTAATTTTAACAATGGAATTGAATTTTGCTCTAGAATTGATTCTAAATAGAGTATAATGGAGATATCTTTAATTTTACTAGATTTATCCTAGCAAACCCTAAGCCAACTTTAAAACCCGTAAAAATTTCTTCTTCTTCTTTTTTTTTTTTCCCTCCTGCTTGCATGAAACCAGGAGAACACATATATACAAAATAATAATAATAATAATTTGATGGTATGCTCGCACTTCTATTTGTCTCGTCTCGGGGACTCCATGGTATCCATTGGTGAGTTAAGGGGTAGAACACAAATAATAAAGAAGAAAGAAAATGGGAAAAATTTATTGCCAAAAATTATAACTCAAGTGATCCAAAAGTCAGGCCCTCCAGCCCAACCTAGCATATGATAAAACTTATTAATCGGATCCAAAAAAAAAAGATTGGATTCAAGAGAACAATCAAATTTAATATTTAACAAAAAAAAATGAAATATGCATCGGTATTTTTGTTGATAACTTTGTCTCCAATTTTTGAATATTTTAAACAGCTAATAATAAATAATGCATTTGTTAGGGGGTAAAATCGTCATTGCATTAATATCCGTGCAAGAAGGCTAAGACCGACCTCCTCCCTTCGTCTCTCCCGAGCTTCCAGTAGCTCGGCTCCCCCGAGCTCCCATAGCTCGGCTCTCCCGAGCTTTCATAGCTCGGGAGCTCGACTCTCCCGAGCTTCCATAGCTCAGCCCTTCCGAGCTTCCATGGCTCGGCTCCCTCGAGCTTCCATGGCTCGCCTCTCCCGAGCTTCCATAGCTCGGCCCTCCCGAGCTTTCTGTAGCTCGTTTCCTCCGAGCCCCCATCGCTCGGCTTCACTGAGCGACCCACGATCCAATACTCACCTCCGCGGAACCTGACGCAGGAGAGCCTAAGCCTACTGTAACAGCATCCTAGGCAAGGAATCATGTTGAGAAGTGGTCTATAACCTATCAAGGCTACCTGAGACCTACACACCTACCAGATCTCAAGCCATCAAGGAGCTCTCCTAGCCGTCGATCCCCTAACAGACAAGATATGGATCCCAACAGCCCCACAACGGCCTGATTCGATCCACCCCCGTATCCTAACAACCTCTGAACCTTTCAGAAGGCGCTCAAAATCCAGGTGACAGCCTATAAGTATCACGCTCACAGATTCCCTCAGGTACGCGCGCGCTCACATCCTCACCTCATCTCTCCTGCTCTCCTGCTGCTCGTCGGCGCTCTCACCTCCTAGAGCTTCCGATTGGCCGCCCTTAGAGAGACTCTCCGGAGAGATCCACCTTCCGCTTTCTGATTGATCGCCGATTTTCTCTTACTGACTTGAGCATCGGAGGGTCTTCCGCGGAGGGCCACCTCCCAACGCCTATCGCGCGAGGACTTGTATGCAGGTCCGCCTCTGAAGATTGACTGCGCCCGAGTCGGAGGACGGATTTATTTATTTAAATTTGGGACCACGCAAGTGATATCATGTAGCTTGAAAACCTCGAAGGACCAGAAAAAATATTTTTAATAAATATTTTCTATTCTTGAGAGTTGGCACCCCCATGAATCTTTATCCTTTAGAAATAAATCAATTATTGAGGACCAAAAAAATTTATTTATCCCCAATAAACAGGGATCGATTTTTTATCAAAATCTTTTCCTATTTAATTTAAACTAAAATATATTTTTAGTCTCAACACAAAATTCATTAGGGCTTTAAACTCTAAGTTATTGCTGTTTAATCTCTCATATTACATTCTTAACATTTCATTATACATGGTTACTTAAAATTAATAAGATGGCCAATGTGTTAGCATGATACGGCTTGGGTAACAGGGTTATATGTTAATTACAAAAATAATATTTTATATTATAATCGTGTCCTATTAAAAATAAGGTATAACAATATATAGATCGAACATAATATGATTAATTAATCAAATTAAAATTTAAATACAAACATAAATATGATTATTACATGTGTAACATGATATAATATCTATAACCTGTTTAATAAATAAATAATTTTAGATTGATTTGACATAACTCTTCAACTTGAATAAACAAAATAGGATTAATGAATAAACACAATCCGATCCATTTAACGTAGTCTACTTAATACATCAATGAATAAATGGATCGTTTTACTTTTGAATTAACGGGTCAATTTGTAACACAATTATCTTGTATTATAATTGCATCTACACCGTGTGGACATAAATTTACTTAGGAGTGATACAAATCGACTCATTTTTATTGAGTTTGAGTCGTATATGTATGTTGTGTTCAACTTTAAGGCATGACTTAGACTGTCTTTAATTCCTAAAGATATTCCCACTTCACCAAAAGAAAAATTAACGGTAGATTATAAACTAACATAAGATCAAGGCTAATAATCCATCATGATGCAAGACAAATTAAAGAACAGAGAAAAAGAAAAAGAAGTCAAGAATACAACTACAAAGAGCACACCGAACAAAAGCGTGGAGGAGAAGGTGATACGAAACACAGAATGAAGGAAGGTTGTTCATGGGTCGACATGGGAGCAGTACTCTTGGTCCTCGAAATCCTTGGCATTCCCCTTCGAGTCCTCCTCAAACCTCCCAATCCTGAAGTGCTTCGCCTCAAACCCCGCAGCCTCTCCAAGGATCGCCAGCTCCGCCAGAATCCTCCCCATCACTGGCCCCATCTTAAACCCGTGGCCGGAGAACCCGCCGGCGACCACCACGTCCTTCCCGAACTCCCCACCGAGGAAGTCGACGACGTAGTCCCGGTCGGGCGTCATCGAGTACATGCACGCCTGCTTCATGACCGGCTTCCCGGCCTCCACGCGACCGTGGAACACCTGTTCGATCCACGGCACGACCGAATCCACCAGCGCGCCCGAGTCCGCCGTCCAGTTCCTCCGGTCCGGGTCGCACGGGTGGCCCCCGTCCAGCGCTATCTTGATCAGCCCCGGGAACTCCATCGACGGCGTCCCATAGATGTGAGGCTCGCCGTAGCTTGCGAAAGTCGGGAAGCCGGCCTCCGGCGAGAACTCCTTTCGTGCCCCTCCTTGATCTTCCAGTAACAAGCAAGCGTGTGGATGGGCTGGATGGGGAGGATCAGGCCGCTGACCGCTTTCACCAACTTGCTCGTCCAGGCTCCGGCGGCGACCACGCACTTCGTCCCCCGGAAACGACCCCCGCCGGCCGTCGAAACCTGAATGCCGCTTCCCTCCTCGTCTCTCTCGATGCCGACCACCTCCGTGCGGTCTCTTAGAACGGCTCCTCTCTTCACGGCCAACGCTTGGAACATGGCGACCGCCTTCGTCGGCTTGATCACGCCGCCGACGTCGGTCGCCAGACCGACCCACCGCTCCGGCAGTCGGAACGCGCCGGAGAACTCGTGGCGAAGCTGGGTCTGATCGAGAAGACGGGCGTTGATCGAGTTGGGCTTGCAGTTGGCGATCACGCGCTGAAGGCTCGCGTTCGACGCGGGGCCCAAAACGAAGTGCGGGGTCTTGGTAAGAACGTGGTAGCCGATCTCGGACTGCGCTTGTTCCCAGAGGCGGTAGGATTCGAGGACCATGGGGGCGTAGTAGGATTCGGTGTAGGTGGCGCGGATGGTGCGGGACTCGCCGTGCGACGAGCCGAGGTGGTGGAGGAAGTCGAACTGCTCGATGAGGAGAACCGTTTGGCCGCGCTTCGCCGCTTCGTAGGCCGTGCAGCTGCCCATGACCCCGGCGCCGACGACGATGACATCGAACCGATCTCCGGCGGCTCCATCTCGTCGTCCTCCGACCAAAGAATGAAAGGAGGACAGTGGGAAGGGCAAGCTTAGAGTTCCACTTAAAAAATGGCCTCCGTTTGTCTTTCGCGAAAGGATTAATCCACGCAGCCTGTTCATATTTCCTTACCAAACAAATTGAATTCTTTATTTTTTTAACCAAAAACAAATTCCAAGCGATGAAAACAATGCATGGGCGGCCGGCACCTCTAGAAGCAAGCTATGCAAGCTGAGTAGGAGAAGAAGAAGAAGAAGAAAAAAAAAAAAAAAAGTTCAGTAAACACTATATTGTTTCTTCTCAATATTACTTGATTTACTAAAAAATATTATTTATTTATTTTTAAAAAAAAAGAAATATGTAAGCATTCAAGCTTTGATTTAGATAAGGTGATAGAGTAAATCTCTCTTTAACTACAGTTGTTCACAATGCTATCAACTCACCTGTCAATTCCAATAAGCCTAAAGAATTCCATGAATTATAAGCTACAAAACCAAATATTCCACATGTCCACTGCCAATTTGTTCTTCGCGTGCGTGTCTGGGGTGGGTGGATTCAGAATAAGCCAAGTCACTTGTTGGCTCAAGTTCTAAGAAGATTAAAAAGACTAAACTCAAGTTGTTTCACTGAAGCTTCTCATCCCAACCATCACCCAT